>CM060961.1:96301134-96773634 GCA_030765045.1 Tenodera sinensis | reverse complement strand
GCAGATCATCCGGACCTTCCTCTGCTCGCCTAAAATGACTCAAGGTGAGATACATTTTGAAGACTGTAGGGAAGGCGGCGGAACATGGGGGACGGGATTAGACCGTCAAGCTCAATGCGGCCTTTTTATGGTTGAGAGTGTGCCTTGAAGTTCGTTTCATCTTATGGTAAAAGACGATTCGCTTCGGAGTCCAGTCACAGCCGTCGCAGAGACAACATGGCAGGAAGAAAGAAGAAGAGAGCCACCGCAGCAGTCCAAGAACCCTCCGATGTACCTTCTGAGGAAACTGAAAACGCCAGCGCCGCCCCTGCCTCATAGCCAGCCTCCTCGCCAACTCCATCTCCATCTACGCCGTCCGAGCACGGTGTCTCAGCCTGCGACACCACGCCGAACCCAACCACCCACCGCACACAGACGACATAGCCAGAGGTTGAATACCGAACGTCCACAGAGAGTCATCCTAACCTCACGAGGCTGCAGAGTTACAGCGCAGTTGTGCGCGGAGTACATCGGCAGCTTCCGGACTCTCTCCTCCTCAGCGCAGCCCGACGTCGCTGGCCTTCTCTTATGAAAGCGACGCGCATCATCACAGCCAGAGGACCGTCGCCGCTGGTGCGCCTGGAGTTGTAGGATGGGGCGGATTACCGCGCTGCTTTGACGGACGGGCTTCCTGCCCTTGGGCAGGTGCTCCCAGTTGAGGCTAGCCGTGGTATCCGCCCTATTCCCTGCCGACGCTGTTGCCAGTACGGTCACACCGCCGACGCCTGCGCCGACACCCCACGCTGCCACTATTGTGGCGCTGGCACCTTCACCACATCCTGCACCAGCCATGACCTGACACTCGCCCCGTGTATTGTGCCACGTGCAATTGCACTGGCCACTTCACGGGTCAGGCGGCGTGCCCCAGGAGCCCACGCCGCCAGCCGCCTGCAGCTCACAAGAGGCCCACGCAACAACCACTCTCCGCCTCGCAGACCATCACCGTCACACACCAAGAGCATGCCAACACCAACCGCCAAACCGCCGACCAACAAGACGCCGCAGACAACCAACTTTACACCGCTGTACTCCACAACACCGCCGCACTGCAGAAACTACAAGACACACTCCAGACTCTCACCGACCGGGTTGCAGCATGGGAGACAGCCCTGACTCGTGCTCTCGAGGACGTTCAGGATACCACCCATAACCTTCAAACAACGCTACCTGCCACAGTACATCAAGACAACAATAGCCTCCGTGATCACTTCAACAAGCAGCTGGGGAAAGTAGTCACCTACATCAACGACTCACGCATACACAAGGTCCATAAGACGTTAGAAGAGATACTACAAGGACACACAACAACACTAGAGACCAAACTCAGTCAGATTTACGAGATTCTGACACTCCCCAGATTTCCAATCGGTCCTCCAATCGATCCTCCAGTACGACCCACGTTCCCCCGAATTCGCAGGTCAGTGTCAGGGCACCCGCCATGATACTTGATCTGGCTAAGCCAATGATCCACCTTTAATATCCACCCACAATCATCCGGTTTGCTTCGGCGGTACCGGACACACACCACCACTGTTTAAATAAACAGAGTCACCCCAGAAATAATATTAGTAAAGAAAAAAAAATTTCGCTTCTTCGAGAGATTGTCGAAGGTATCGATACACTTTCCCCAAAACACGGTCGGAAATGCCTCTTCGCCTCATAGTACTTTCTAGATAGTCGGCAAACATATCAGATGTGGCTTGGGGTTCATAGACCAGATCTTGGGTCCCCTGGATAGGGGAGACCGGTGGACCTCCGCCGTAACGAAGTCCTTTAGCGACTTTCCATAGCTCGTCATCTTCGAAGTTCAGGCAGGTCATCGTCTCCTCCCACGCTCGCTCCTTGCACTCGCGTAGTCGGAGGTGAACCTAGGCGCCTCAGAAGCGCTCGGTTAAATTGCATGCGGTGTTGCTGGTGTAGTCTGCGAGGTACCAGAAGCGGTGGATAAACAGAACTAGCTGAGGTACAATTAATTACGTGTGTATGAAAATCCATTGAAAGAGACAGTAACATGATGTAATCATAATGGACCTAGAGAGGGAAAATTAAAGACGTTATTAAATCTTGCAGAAGAGCATTCTTTATCGAAAAATGAGGTTACTACCATTGCTTTCCAGAATCAAAAGACCAGATTTGGAGATAAAAAAAAACAAATTAACCAGTTTAACACTGTGCAGTGCACGCAAGCATTTCACAGTGAGGAAGAAACAGCAGTGAAAGTGAAGAAGGAAGAGACGATAAAGCGAGCGAGACAAGGAAAGAGGGAGAGGTTTCCAGCGAAGTCAATTTTTTGTAGTCACATTTTGCGCCTTGCACCGTGGAATGCACTGGTGCATGCACCCTGGGAAGCCCTGTAATAAAATTACTGCTGTAATTTTTGTTTCGGCATTTTAAAAACTCTAACTTAAATATTTTCGCAACTAAAAAGAGCAGATGTGTAGAAATTTCATATTTTTCCAAAATATTGTATGATGCGCGCCGGCAGGTATATAAAATACGCGAAAAGTAAAATGTAAGGGTCTTCTTCTGTCCACCTTTGCAAGAAGTAGTCATTGCGTTATGCTTATCACAGGTTCATTAAGATTATAGTTGTTAATTACGGAAACGCTTAAGATGGTATGCAGGTATATTCCTATATATATATATATATATATATATATATATATATATATATATATATATATTTCAAAATCTAATTAAATATAACAGTCGTAACTGAATGCGCCAACACGTGAAGGCTTTATATTTCGCACTTAACGCTGATGTGTGTTGAAAATCTACCCTTTACGTCTAAAATACCAGGTGAGTCAGCCGCGCCTTATTTTTTTGGAAGGAAGGTAGGCCACCCATCTAACGGCATGTGTGCCTTAGTCCAGTTTTGCACTTACTAAAATGTATTGCTTGACGTTCTTAAAGAGAGGAATGCGCAAAATTGAGAGCAACAGTGGTTTAAGGGACAGAACGTACTCCTCACTAAAGTACACCTCAAAACATACGACTAGTTTACTGAGAAAGAATTCTGGTTTCCGGCGAATTTTACAAACTTTTTATTAGAGTATACATAGCAACGTAATTCAGTAAACGCCTCGGAAAAAATGACCCTATCATATGAGTGCACTAACAACGTCAGCTAAAAAGAAAATGGTGGATTCTTGTACTTAGAGCAGGGGTTGGCTGCCAGAAATTAGGAAAAATTTTGAGAGACGCCTCATCCATCATGAACCCGTACAGTCAAAACGGACATATTATTAAACAACAATTTATTTACATTTTTGCGTGAACTACGCCTCGTGCATCTCAATTAATATGCATAACAACTTTTGCCATAATAATATTAAAACGCCCAGTAAATGATTAAAGCTTTCTTAAAAGGCTAAATCAAGCACGAAAACTTGCAAGGTGGCAATAGCATAGCTAGGCATACATGTCCGACTATTGCACGCGGTACGTGCTTTCAGTCAAGTCTCGAAATAGTTGAATAGGATTCTGACGTGTACTCTCCGCTAACCCTCAATGACATAGGTTCGAGTCTCAGCATTCTAAATATTTTTTTATGTTCATCAAAACTTGGAAACCAAATCCACAATAATCTAATTATGAAGTCCCTGAGGGTTTAGAACATTATAATTTAAATCGTTTTTGGTTGTCTGCATTTTGTAATTGAACAGATATAATGACTTCTGTCCCATTGGACTGGCATGATGTAGTGTGTTGTGAATGCCGACTCCTGCGCTTTCCACACGTATGCTGTCGCACGGATTTTGTGCCAGTCTTTCATTATGCATTCGACAGACGAGTACATAGATATGCTTTTGATCTACGGAGAAGCAAGAACAAATACACCAGCGGCTCGCATCTATATCGGGAGAGATATCCGAACAGACGACAACCAACAGCAAACACCTTCCGGAATGTTGAAAGGCGTCTGCGTGTAACAGCGCCACTTGCAAGAATGCCTCCTCACCAGCAACATCGGGTGTTAATGCAAAACCAGTTTTGAACTCCACCCAGAACAATCCGCATACTAGTGCACAGTCAGTTGTTCAGGAGGTGAACATCAGTCAATCTTCTGTAGTGCGAATATTGAACACTAATAAGTTCCATTCTTATGGTTTGCACCTACACCAAGCACTTCGCGGGAGAGATTTAAAAGCTCGAGTAACCTTTTGTGAATGGTTGCTGGAGCGAGTAGCAAGTGATGTGGGATTCGCATCCAGGATATTATTTTCTGACGAATCAATATTCCACAACAATGGAATTGAAAATCGTCACAATATACGCTATAGGAGTGTTGATAATCCTCATTGGGTAAGGGAGGCAGCATTCCAAGAGCAGTGGGGTGTAAATGTCTGGTGTGGAATCTTGGGAGACTACCTTGTTGAACCATTATTCTTCGAGCGGAATCTAACAGGAATCTACCTGGAATTCCTCCGTAGCTCACCCCTTATTATTATGGAATGTGCCACTACAGGAGTGAATGACGATGTGGTTTCAACACAACGGCGCTCCTCCGTATAAGTCGAGGATCGTCTGCAATCATTTGAATGCTGCGCATCCTGGTCATTGGATAGGAAGACAAAGATCAGTCTCCTGGCCTGCCAGATCACCTGATCTGACACCCCTTGACTGTTTTCTCTGGGATTATTTAAAAGAACGCATTTATGCAGAGGAGCTGGGCAATCTAGAAACCCTTCGTCAGCGTATTACAGTGGCTTGTAGATCTGTTCAACCCTGTGTATAAGTGATCCTTATTTCAATTGCACCTACCTATAGGTGTGTTTAAACAACTACCTAATTGTAGTTCACCAATAAATAAACATCAAATAATGCCATAAAATTTAAATAAAACAATAAAAATGAATATAATAACAGTTTTCAGAATAATAATTTGTAACTTGTGAGGATTGCACGGTAAAAAAATTAGTACATGCAGGTGACTCAAACCACCTTCACAGCAGACAGATTACTTCGGAGTGTTGCGCTCGTTCCAATTGAGCTACCTAGTAACGTGTAAGATAAACATTCCGTTTAAGATGTAATATTCGCTGGTTCCAGTGAACATTTGCAGAAGTGCAAACGTCAGCTGTCTAATTACGAATATATTAAAAGGCGATGTGATAACATCTATATTAGTACTAATTTCAGCGTGTGTTTAACGTCCATGCTGACTCACCTGGTATATATCCGCAAAATAGCCCATGGTATACGTATAATTATTATTAACCAAAATATATTACATGCATTATCTTTGTTTACAGAATTGTTTAAACGTGCTTCTTAAATACTATTAGCGTATTACAAAACAGCAATATTACTTGTTTAAATGCTTGTAAAAAAGTCGGTGCTGATTTCTTTCGTTTGAAGAGAATTAAATATACAATAAAACATTTAGCTTCTCATTTCCTCACCACTCGCCACACATTAGATGAATACAGGCGAAAGTAAGTGACTTACAATGTCTTCCCTGGACCAGGCGCGAATAGTTGATAAGAAAGTTCTTCGCTCCTTCCCCCCTCAGCCCTCTTGTTCCGTAGCAAAAACATTTCCAGTCATCTATAGAGAATTATACAAACAGGTGTGCATTTAAAATGTCCTATAGGTCTTTCTTTCTTTTCCGGAAATGTGAATGTTTCCTTGACTATTCTTTCTGCTTTTCCTTCTTGTTTTTTGTTTGTTTCATTTTTTTAGGACGATTGCAATTGGTACGAACTTCCTAGTTCTACTTATAAGCATAATACGAGGTACAGATAGGTGCACATTCTGGATATATGGATCCTGGCTGATATTCCTACTACACTAATTTAGGTGTTATAAAGTCTCGGAAATCTTAGACATAGAGTGGAATATCTTAAACTTTATTATTATTATTATTATTATTATTATTATTATTATTATTATTATTATTATTATTATTATTATTATTATTATTATTATTATTATTATTATTATTATTATTATTATTATTATTATTATTATTATTATTATTATTATTATTATTATTATTATTATTATTATTATTATTATTATTATTATTATTATTATTATTATTATTATTATTATTATTATTATTATTATTATTATTATTATTATTATTATTATTATTATTATTATTATTATTATTATTATTATTATTATTATTATTATTATTATTATTATTATTATTATTATTATTATTATTATTATTATTATTATTATTATTATTATTATTATTATTATTATTATTATTATTATTATTATTATTATTATTATTATTATTATTATTATTATTATTATTATTATTATTATTATTATTATTATCATCATCACCATCATCATTATCATCATTATCATCATTATCATCATTATCACCATTGTCATCATCATGATCATCATTATCATCATTATCATCATCATCATTATCATCATTATCATCATTATCATCATTATCATCATTATCATCATTATCATCATTATCGTCATTATCGCCATTATCGTCATTATCATCATTATCATCATTATCGTCATTATCATCATTATTAGCATTATTAGCATTATTAGCATTATTATCATTATTATCATTATTATTATTATCATTATTATCATTATTATCATTATTATCGTTATTATTGTTATTATTGTTATTATCGTTATTATCATTATTGTTATTATTGTTACTATTGTTATTGTTATTATTGTTATTATTATTATTATTATTATTGTTATTGTTGTTATTGTTATTATTATTATTATCATCATCATTATCATTACTATCGTTATCATCATTATTATCATTATTATTAATTATTGTTATTATTATTACTATTATTAATATCATTATTATTAATAATATTATTTTTATTATTATTATTATTGTTGTTGTTGTTATACCTATCGATTAATGGGGGCCCAAAATGTGTATTTCTGTTAAATCTCATTACAGAAGGGGCTCTAATGAACTAGCTGTCGGCGGGCCGTTAAACCCTACTCACTCACTCACTCACTCACTCACTCACTCACTTACTCACTCACTCAATCAATCAATCACTTACTCACTCACTCACTCACTTATTACAGAATCTTTGAGTGCAATGCAAACTTTATCACAGATACGTGATAAAGTAAAAGCTTGTAATATAAATCTGACAAAATCTTAATAGGGCTTTTCTCTATATTCAAAGGTATCGTAATATTCCATTTATAGGTAATATTCCATAGGGTTGGCAGAGATACAACTCGATTATCCGCCGACTAAAAGCAAGAGTCGGTATGTTCACCAGCTCATGGTCTTTGACGGGAATGCAGCGAGCCAGTAAACAGTTCCAGGTACACAACGATATCTGAAGCTTGGGTCGTGCTTCTGGTCGCGCTAACCTACG
The DNA here is from genome assembly GCA_030765045.1 of Tenodera sinensis. Classification (NCBI taxonomy): domain Eukaryota; kingdom Metazoa; phylum Arthropoda; class Insecta; order Mantodea; family Mantidae; genus Tenodera; species Tenodera sinensis. The sequence continues at coordinate 96,766,240 of CM060961.1, read as the reverse complement.
TTAGTAGTGCCAACTTTGGAATGTGTAATTACGCTAGATTAAAACATAGAAGTCAAACAAAGTAGCGGAACTTAAATTTTATTTTCAGTTCATGTGGTATATTTAGCTTATAAAAAGTGAATGATGTTTTAACTACTCTGTCTGTCTTTCTTTCACTGATCATATTCTATGTTCTATATGTTTTTTAAAAGTTCTTGTCAGTCCGTTTCTGTCACAAGTGATACATCCTGGAGTGCTATATCGTGCAATTTCTGAAGGATAAGTCAGCTGTTACATATCTTTAACTATTGATTTTACCTTGACCCAAGCTAGTTCTGTGGGATTGAGATCACTGATGTATGGGGGCAAGCAAACAAGTGAGGCCCAATAAATCCAAGAAGGATTGTTTGTTTCAATTATCCTATAAGGATCTGTTTTACACATAGAACTGTTGCTCAGGATCTCCTTGTTCTGTAACCACAATATCATAGTAGATTTCACAGCACTCCTAGGCGGAGGTTTAACTACTTCTAGATTGCTTTTTGTTTCATTACGACATAAGACGAGTGACTCGCACGATTTTACATCTGAAATTAAGAGAAGTTAGAAGTGAGTAAAAATAGTGTGACTAGCACTGGAGGTAAGTTGGCAACGTAACCAGCAGAACAACGTTTGCTTGAAAGTTTACAAAACTCGGGTTACACTACGTGTTATGCCCTTTATTTCCCAAGACCATGAGCAGGTGAACAGACAGTAGGTCATTTGTTTTGTCCATAGCCACTATTTAGACCAACTGCATAGCTTATAAGTGTGTTACTGCATTTACGTGGCCTTTTTCCTGGAGGATATCGTCAGCAGAAAACCACCAAGTACGAGTGTACGTCATCGAACTTTCCCATGAATGGGACTCTCCTATTCTGTTGACGGAAATAGAAGATCGTCGTGATAGTTACCTATGTAGAAACCTAAAGAAGAAACAGAGCGATGTGTCAAGGATGTTAGCCGAGTATTATACAACTAATAGCACTGTGATTTTCCTTTTGTTCTATGCCTCATATGTGTTGCTAAATATTACGCGTTAATTTTCAACATTTACTATCATTAATTTGTAAACTGTTTAGTTAATTTACATTTGTTTTAATGGCTGAAGTCCTCTTGATAAAAATCTTAACTACTCACATAGCTTTCTGCATTCACAGACTATTCGTAACCCTCCATTAGACGAGCGGCCTGGTAGAATACCAATGGTCACCCAGGGTCTAGTAGACCCGCGCTATATATTTGTGCTTATATACTAGTATTAATATTTTTAAATTTCATTTTTCCTTCATTCGCATGTTTAGCTTCATTCAGCTTAAATATGTGTGTGCGTGCGCGCGCGCGCGTGTGTGTATGTATGTGTGTGTGTGTGTGTGTGTGTGTGTGTGTGTGTGTGTGTGTGTGTGTGTGTGTGGGTGTGTGTGGGTGTGTGTGTGTGTGTGTGTGTGTGTGTGTGTGTGTGTGTGTGTGTGTGTGTGTGTGTGTGTGAATACAGTATACGTTATAATTTGTACTACACTGCACGGAAAGATAAATTGCGATGTTTAGGTAAACAATTTGTCATAGTAATAATAAGGTAAGATAATATCTGTAAATGTTTATTTCGGCTAAGATGAACATAAAAGAATAAGGGTTTGCAAGTATAGTTAGTGCAAGAGTAGAGATAATCATGTGAATGCAACACAGAATTTCTCTTCGGATGCAGTGCTGGCAGAAGTATTTAACAAAATTTCACCCAATGCATTGAAAAAAGTCGCAAAATTTAAGCTGGTTTCCCAAAATATTACAAATATGCAGCTTACTTTAAAATTCATAAGTTTTCTGGCGCCTGGAATAGTTCTAAACAACTAAAAAGACGAATTTTCGAATGATTCTTATAATTTGTCCCTGTGTAAGTAAAATAATTACTGCCGGACCTAGAATATTGTTGTACAAGGTTAACTCCCATTAGAACTATATTGCCTAAAGAGTATCTTTTTCGTCCTCTCCAATTTTCTCTAATAAATTTCCGAATTGAAATTAGGCATTGCAGGAGAAGGTGCAAACATATAACAGCAGTGACTATTCTCGTCTAGTCATTTTTATTCCAAAAATAGATCCTAGAAAATTGAGGCCCATACGATTTCTTAATTTTGTTCTGCAGAAGTCGCTCGCGAAAATACCCTTTCCACTGTAGCTTTACTTATGGGACCACTGAAAGCAAATGCAAATAAAGTTTTTTAGAAACACTATCCCCCGCTGAGTATTTAAGCTTAATGGCTTCACACCGGAAACTCGAGCCATCTTCAGGAATCTTGTAATTAAAAAGGTCAGAGGCATCCGCCACTATGTTCAACTTCTCCAGTAGTAGATGTGTTCTTCAATATTTTCATAGGAAGTTCAGAGAAGTTAGGACGTGTATGGCTTAAACAAATCCTGGGAGAAAGAAACTGCATATTTCTTAGAACGGAGTATTTCCACTCCGTATAAAATACAAAGCAACATTACCATAAAAGTCGTAATCTGCAAAAAACTTTTAGCAGCCCAAAAATTCGCAAATCACCTTCATAAAATTTTTTTCGCAGAAAGGAGTCTTTAGTAGCCCAATCCGCGACGTTTCGTCCAATCTGGCAACACTTCGGATGTCGTACATTGTACCATACTTACTCAGTTCCTTTAATAACCTACGAAGGCACCTCAGATGGTAGATTAAACGCTCGAACTTCAACTGTTTGCTGGTCACGCGGTGTAATAGTTCCTTTTGTGATTTTGCCAAAGGCATATGCACAATTTTGCTCCTCTTTATAACGATGTATGAGATTATCGTACAAAACTTCTGGTATCAGTTTCACCTAGATAGCCCCTTCCTTAGTGTGTCCACTTGGTCTGCTTGCAGCCCCATGAAGTTGACTACTCATTGGTGGATTTCTAGAACAGTTAGTTTAATGATGTAGCAGAATTTTCAGTGCATTCACGCGCTTATAAAACACTATGATTAACGTTTGAAATTTACTGAACATAAACTAAGATACCAATCAATTAAAAATGTGCGCTATACTGCACATTATATACAGAGTGTGGCAGAAAAAATAAGCTGATTTCAAAATGAAAAATACTTACATTAGTAATATCTATAGGTATTCCTCTTACAGCACCTTAAAAGATTATCTCGATTAATTTGAAGTAGAAATAGAAGAATACGCATTTTTAACATTCCATTGGTCACTAGAGGCTTGAGAGACCCCTAGGTTTAATTAAACGTTATAATTTGTGAACAAACGCACCTATGTAATTGCCTAACTAGGACATATAACGTTACTAGGGCTAGGAAGCTCATGCATTTGCATGTTTTTTCATAGGGTTTAAAAATGTATGCTTTTACATTATGTGCACGATTATGGAATTTTCAATTATTTGGACATGATTTTATGGTGCACATAACTGCATATTTTCTTGATTTTGATAAATGCATAATATTTCAATATTATAGCCCCTATATTGCATATTTTAATGATTTTTATGTTTTTTTTATTATTTTTTGCATCTGTATAATATTTTTCATATTGGAAGTATTGTACATGATGATGCAACTCGTGAGGTGGCGAGAACTAATGCTGAGTCATGTTGTCATGCAGTGAATCCCCTGTTTCTATCACTTCATTATATGTATATGCATAGAGAATAATTAGTGCGCTATCTGACAAAGATAAAGCGCAGGTCAACGTTTTGAGCAGCACGATTATAGCGACGCTTGCCTGATGCCTGCCCACCAGTAGTTGTGTCGTGGTCTTCAAATGTAACAGTGTTGTGAACTGGTTCCCACCAAATTAAATTAGGCGTATCAAATGTTAAAAAGCTCTTCAAATGCCGAAAATAGAACCAACTTCGAGTGCTAGATTAATTAATTTACAGAAACAGTTTTCGGGTGATTTAATATTTACAGATAATAGGGTACTGGAGCGTATGAGAAAAATGTAGGGAGTGAGAAAAGATTTCAAATTGTTCAGCACATAAACACAGCAAAACATAAGGAGAACTTAATCAGAAAACTCGCAAACAAAGAACCTGTTCAAAAACAGTTAGTAGAGTGTTTAGGAAGTAGGGTTACTGAATTTTCCGATGATTTTTAGCTGCTGATATTCCCTTGTTCAAAATTAATAATCCGAACATTTAAAAACTTGCTTGCCAAGTACACTCGACATGTGCCTGAAGAAAGTATACTGCGTAAGACTAATGTAGGACATTGTTACAATAACGTATTGTCAAATATACAAAATGAATTAGCGGATCAGTTTGTGTGGTTGTCTGTTGATGAAACCCCTGATTCTGAGCGGCGTTCTATTGCTAATATAATCATGGGTGCTTTAAATAATGAACAAAAGACTACACCTTATCTTCTTAATGTGGGCGAATTGTCGGCCACTGACAATGTAACTGTGACCTAGTTTGTGATGGACTCTTTGAAATTACCATGGCCATGTGGAATCAAATACGACCGGTTACTTTTATTTGTTACTGATGCAGGTCCTTATATGGTAAAATCAGGACAAACTCTGAAAGGTATTTTTCCTAACTTAATTCATATAACTTTTTTGGCACACGCTCTTCATCGCATTTCTCAGACAATATGTGATTCTTTCCCATTGGTAGATAGATTTGTGTCCAGTACACAGAGAATTTTTGTTAAATCTCCTAAAAGAGTTGTTTAGATCAACAGCACCTAATATCCGACTTCCTCCTGCACCAGTGTTAACTCGATGGGGGAACATGGGGAACATGCAGTTTTATATTATGCTGAGCACATAGAAATAAATAGTAGAAGAGGTTAGTTCATTGGACTTGAAAGGTGCTTCATCAATAGAAACTGCAAAATTTCTGTCAGGCACTGGGTTAAAAGGGGATCTCAGTTTCATATCTGCCCATTTTTCTTTCTTACCAACAGCCATAACGGCATTGGAAACTGTAAGATCTCCTTTGCATGAATCACTTACTATCTTTGAAAAAACAATATGTAATCTAAGTTCGGTTCTTGGTAGCATACAACAAAAAGTGAAAGAGAAAGTGAATTATGTAATTTCAAAAAGTTCTGGTTATAAACAGTTGTACAATATTCGAGGCATCCTCGAAAGACAACTATCTGTCACACCAAGAGGCTTGACTCTCTCTGTGAAGCAGTTAACATCATTTAAATATGCCCTGATAACATCTTGTGAAGTGGAGGGAATTTTGTCACGTTACAAAAGTGTTTTGCGAGACAACAGGCGATGTTTTACAATTGAAAACTTGTGCAGTGTTGGTTGTGAACTGCAATTTAGCAGTTAATTCTAGCAGCGGGACTACTTCTGCTTCAACCTCTAGGGAATAAGGTAACCTTATTTATTATTTGTCTACTGCAAACTCGTCTCGTCTACTGCAAAGGGACATTAGCTGTTTTAATTAAATAGTGCATATTTCTTGGCATATTTTCAAGTTTTTAAGAGCATATTTGCATGCATATTTCAATGTTTTTTAGAGCATGAACTTCCGAGCCCTAAACATTACACTTAACTCGATTGTTTGCTGGAGCAACAACCTTATCTGTTTATTTCTTTAGTTTCAAGAATGACTAATGGGCAGTTACGTGTCGCACACGTCAACCAGACCCTGAACGCGTACTCTCCTTATATATTGCTGATATTTGTGATAGTTGGGCAATATTGTTTATCAGTCTTCTAAAAGTTATTTTAATGTCTGTTACATCAAACGATAATATGAATTAATTAACATAGTTCATATTCATTTCCATACTACTTGCTAAATTTTGGAGGTTGTCCGCTTTATCGTTGTCATTTGGTAATAGGTTGGTTAGTAATCGCTTTATTGCGTCTTCCCAGCTCGTTTTCATATTCCGATCTTCTTTCTACAGTGTGTTTACCACTTCCGGTTTCTTACTTTTATCTATTGCAATTTTATACCTGGCGGCGCCGTGGCCGAGCGGTTATACCTTTCACCTATCACCAAGGTGATGTTCCCAGAAACACGCCTGTGGTATTGGTGGTGGACGAAGCGGCGTCTGGGTGAACTTTGGGTTCTCCGGTTTCCCCGCCACTGCTTCCACCAACTGCTCCATTATCATCTTTCCGCTCACTTTTTCGCCTGCATATCATATCATTCTCTTCTCACTCTCATACATGGTGCTCGGCTGACCATTCGATTCCAGGTCTTCACTCTGTCCGATCTAGAGGTTCCTCTGCTCCCTGACAGGTATCTAACCCTAGGCACAGGCTCGTACAAAGCAACAAACAAAACAAATCTCACTAGTGACCACCGGTCATCCGTGCACACAGCGGAGAGATGGCCTCACGGCACGCCATTCACTGCACAGCTTATTTACTTTTATGAATGTCTTTCTCTGTTCCAACATGTAGCATAAGTTATTTTGCATATTTCATCCATTTGCTCTCCCTTTCAGTGAAACTTCATTCAATTAGTGCATTCACATGTTTATTATATAATAAAACAATTGTACCTATTTTGCGTTGTTCTTTCCAGATGATACGTGTAAAGTGAACTCTGGAGAAAACATTTTCCTGGAATGTAAGTATAAGAAGCCAGTACACTGGGAATATCCAAGGCAGGATTTTGTTCCTGAATCATACGAAAACGGAGATCTAGTCGAGGTAACAAGTAAAGCAATGTTTCTTATTGTTAATTTTTTGTATTTCTAAATTGGTATTTCACCTCATCAAATTTAGTTCTAATTTGAGATATTTGCTTTTAGATATTTTAAGTGCTTTTTAAGCTCATTTAATGCTTCACCATCATCATCACTGCACGGATTAAGCATTGTCCATCACAAAAAATCAATCCAACACTTCCTAGACCTTCCAACATCTCGCCAAGGTACCAGTATAAATAGAACTTCTTTGAATGTGAAACTTGAAGTATTGCTCCATTCTCTATTGTTTTCAAGTTGGTGAAAACAAGGGATGGTAGACACCAGTGGTCTTTTTTCTTTTGTTATCTTATTTAAGTTTGACGTCCTTTGACCTGGTAGGTCATATCGAGCCGATGAATGAAATGAGTGAAATTATACTCAAATAAGCTCGCTTTACATAGAGCTTAAAATTAGCCCACTTGTGTCTTCTTAGTATACGGAAAATCCTCTGCAAAAATCTTATCCAGATAACTCGTTCTAATCGAGATTAGTACTAGAGATCTCTTGTGAGGTAGACACACCACACAGGCGAGCATAATCCACAGTGATTCATATTTATGAGTACCAATATTCCATAATCACTTTATAAAAGAGTTCCAACACAATAATTTGTTATAATAATAATAATAATAATAATAATAATAATAATAATAATAATAATAATGATGATGATGATGATGATGATGATGATGATGATGATGATGATGATGATAATAATAATAATAATAATAATAATAATAATAATAATAATAATAATAATAATAATAATAATAATAATAATAATAATAATAATAACAATAACAATAACAATAACAATAACAATAACAATAACTATAACACTAACACTAGCACTAACACTAACACTACCAATGACAATGACAATAACAATGACAATAATAACAATAATAACAATAATAATAGTAATAATAATAATAATGATGATGATGATAATGATGATAATGATCATAATGATGATAATGATAATAATAATAATAATAATAATAATAATAATAATAATAATAATAATAATAATAATAATAATAATAATAATAATAATAATAATATTAATAATAATAATAATAATAATAATAATAATAATAATAATAATAATAATAATAATAATAATAATAATAATAATAATAATAATAATAATAATAATAATAATAATAATAATAATAATAATAATTATAATGATAATGATAATAATGATGATGATGATGATGATAATAATAATAATAATAATAATAATAATAATAATAATAATAATAATAATAATAATAATAATAATAATAATAATAATAATAATAATAATAATAATAATAATAATAATAATAATAATAATAATAATAATAATAATAATAATAATAATAATAATAATAATAATAACCATAACCGCAACAACAACAACGGTTGTAATCATAATTTCGTTGTTCATCTTCGAATGTAAATTCTAGGGCTTTGTAAATACTTTTGAGCCTCTTGTAATTTATGAAATGAATTAGATGCGTTTTGTATCTCTTAGAAAGATCTGGGTTTTTCAGTGGTGAAAGCACTATCAAAATCGACTGATTTTTTTAGACACTATCCCGACTGCTTCCCCCCCCCCCCCCCCTAAACACGCAGACACATACACTCTCACACACCACACGCACAGCACAATTTTCTCGCTTTATTATTACGGTGGACTCAAAATTTAATGCTGGCAGTTGCCTGATTCTCTTTCCTGTTGTGCAAATAAATTTTGTAGGGCAGATGACATTTATATCACCAGCCTTGCTGGGTTATTTCACAGCGTGATTAACTATGCAACTTATCCTTTTTACTTTCTCTGCTGGTAAGTAGAGGAAGTATTATATTCTACCCAACAAATCAATGTCGAGATTTCACCGGAAATGTATGTTTTGAGACCCCCTGAATAAATAAAAAAAAAAAGCATTTTTAGAAAAAAGTCTGTGTGTGTCTGTGTGTCTGTGCATAGCATAACTCAAAAACAATTGGTTTCTAAATGACATTTAGTTTTACCAATATAAACCTTATCACAATCTAAATAGCTCAATTATTGATAAACGCCAGATTTTTTATAATTTGGTATTTTATCTTTTTTAGAGAAATTAAGTAAATTTTGTATATTAAATTTATTTTGAGGGACCAAATTTATTCCATATTCTTTAAAAATCTTTGTAAATTTTTTTATTGGCCTATGGATGGTAAGTAAACTTTCTAAAAATACAATTATCTTTTATTTTTTTGAGGGTAGAAACTTCTTTAACAGCTTTTTGATACTTAAATGTTTCTATCTTTTTATGTATAAAATCTGTATTAAAACCATTAATTACTGCAGTGTTAATAATCTGTTGATTTATGTGTTCAACAAAGAGGTTTTACATGTTTACCTGGTACACGCATTAATTCATCTATTATTAATGGTTACCTACATAGAGCTAAACCAGACAATAAAGATTGCTGTGGGCCCTGTTAGATATTTTTAAAGCATACGATAATATTGGACGTTAACATTTGAAGAGAATTCTTTATCATATTAATATGCCCAATAATCTTAGAGACCTTATTATTGACTCTATTGATCGAAATACGAGTACAATCAAACTGGAAGTTGGAATTAATAAAAGTATAGATATCCCACTATGGAAAGGAGTGGCCCAAGGATCTCCACTATCTCCTCTACTGTTTAATGTGGCCATTAATCATATTATCCAAAAATTAGATGAACCAGAAATAACCAAAGAGTTTGGTTTTGAGCTGTCCCCAAATGTTAATAATGTTTCTATTCTTAGGTTCGCTGATAATTTGGCTTTGATAACTAAAAATCAATATTGTAAAATTCGATTTAAATTCAATTTAAATTTAAAGAGCAAACAAACTCACAGCTGCATGACCAACAAGATCATATAAGCAAAAATTTCTGTAAAGTCATCAAACCCTTTTGGAACTCCCAGTTAGAAGAACTGAAAAAGCAAAAGGATATAGCTGGAAATACAGCTAAACAAACAAAAAACATATTGGATACACACATACGGTGGAAGAAATGTGCCTTACAAAAAAAAAAAAGAAATTAATACAGCTAAAAAGAATCACTTTAATAATTTCTTAGAAAAAATGGATTATAGGACAGATGGTAACAAAGCCCATTAATTCATAAAAAATGTCAAGGACAGGAAAGAAAACAACAGCACACCTATCATACACAACAATAAAATATTAGTAAATGATGCAGTCAGAGGCGAAACATTCAATAAATATTATGCTAATTCACATAAAGTAACAAGAAATAATAAAAAGGAACGTAAAGAATTTAAGAAAGATTTGAAACCAGAAAGAGAATGTGATCCTAACACTCAATGCAATATCTTTTTTCAAAATTTTAATATGCAAGAATTGAACATTGCAATAAATAATCTAAAAAACAAAAGTTCTCCTGGACCAGATCACATACATCCAGAGTTCATAAAAAACCTTGGAAAAATAGCAAAATATCAACTACTAAAACTTTACAATCTATCCTGGAAAACCACTGTACCTGCTGAATGGCAAAAAGTAATAATTGTCCCACTCTTGAAGAAAGATAAAACAGCATCAGAAATAAAAAATTATAGCTCTTACTAGCATAATAGCAAAAGTGATGGAAAGAATGGTGTCAAACAGGTTAAATTGGTTTCTATAATCACAAAATTTAATTTCCCATGTCAAGTTGGATTCAGAGAGTTCCACTCTACAAATGAACAAGTCTTACTTCCCAGTCAAGAAATCAAAGACTCCTTCAATAGAAAAGAAGATAATTTATCAGTTTTTATTGATTTCCAAAGTGCATATGATTCTATATGCAGAACAAAACTATTAAAGAAAGTAAAAAGAATAGTGCTATGTCACTTCCTAACACAATGCTTTATTGCTACCAGATATGGAAGAAATATATCTAAATATAAACAAGTACACCGTGGCTTACCACAAGGTGCAGTGCTCAGCACTACACTTTTTAATATATTTATTAACGATCTGCCACAAAAAATACAAGAATCAGGTGTGAAGAGTGTGGACTTCAAAACCAAAAAACAAAAGTACAGAATTAGAACAAAAAACCATGCAACAATCCTTAACAACCTACAAAAGTGGACCAAAGAAAATTTAATGACTGTTAATACAACAAAATCAAACTACCAAATCTTTTCACTAAGAAAGAAACCACTAAAAATAAAAATAAATTTTGAGGGTCAGCAATTACCAGAAACAAAGGAAGCAAAGTATTTAGGAGTTACATTTGGTACTAAACTTACATGGACCAAACAAATAGAAAATGTAATACAAAGAGCAGAAAGGCGCCTTTCACTGTTAAAATGACTAACAGGAATGAAGTGGGGATGTTCCAGAGCAACTCTTAACACAACATACAATGTATAAATAAAGCCATTATTTACTTACTGCAGTGAAGTTCTTATAACAGCAAATACAAAAAAAGTTCAAATCTTTCAAAACCAAAGTCTGAGACTAATTACAGGTCAACTATGTTAAGCAGATTTTCTGGGCTTGTAGGCCATGGTCGAGTTGGATTGCCTTCCTCCGACGTTTTGCTGAAAACTGTGTCCACCATCTTCAGGGTGATCAGCAAAGTACAACTTTGGACTTGAGAGTTCACTAATCGGATCACCCTAAAGATACTGGATGCAGTTTTCAGCAAAACGTCGCAGGAAGGCAATCCAACTCGACCACGGCCCACAAGCCCAGAAAGTCTACTTAACATAGTTGACAATGCTGGCCGTGAAAGCCTCAGCACTTATGTTACTAATTACAGGTGCTATCTAAACCACAGCTATGGAAATACTAACCAACCAATACCCCATTGAATATGAAATAGAAAAAGCAGCTCTTACACAACACGAAAAGTTGATCAGACTCCCATTCAATACATGGAACAAGAGAAATTTTACACATACACTAAAGACTCAGGAGAGCTTTCTTTCCAAAATTCAAGACATCAAGAAGAATATATACTTTCCTAATTCAAAGGAAAACTTCATGTCTAAAGTCAATCCGACACAAATATTAGACATCACATATTATTTACACCTGACAAGAAGTTAAGAAAAGTGATACTCCAACTAGTGTTCTCAAATTATTGGCATTAGAGACAATCCATACTAGATTTCCAGAACACGAATGGCTCCATATTTATGCTGATGTATCATTGATATCAAACCGAGATGGAGCAGGCGCTGGAGTCACGTGTCACCTCTTTTCCTATTACAAATCTTTAAGTTATGAAGCTGTAAAATCGTTGTGTCCTAGTTATTAGATCGCCATTTGAAGCTGAAGTCGTTGGTGACGTGACGTTGCCCTTCGATGTAGCTCGCCTCGGCTAGTTCTGCATAAGATCTCTTTATCTCGGGTTTGCGTAAGTGTAATGGACAACCCAAGAACAACTTTGCATATCATTTATTTCAAATATTTTCAGGAGATATGCCGATTCTATATGTGTATGTAGAGGAATCGCCCTCACATCCACGCAGCGCGACCTCCCGTACTGGTCTCTGGTTGAGTAGTGCCCCCGACGCTTTCTCTTACCCACGCTAAGAAGCCGTTCGCTCCATTTGAATGTCATGACGTCATCCAAGAAAGCCTCGTATCCAAAATGCTATTTCCTTTTCCCGCAATTTAGAAATGTCCCTTTCTATTATAACATGTTCTTTTATGAATTTCAAATATATAATTACCTTTTTAGGATAAAACGATGTTTACTTTATATTTTATTAAATATATCGCACGACTTTTAAGGTTTGTAGAACTGACTTTCGAACGTGTATTTAAACTATGTGGTATGACGTCATGACTCGTTAATTTCAAACCAATAATGCGTTTATACTACAAATTTAACGACTATTATTTACTCATGTCTTGCTCACCTTACAACACTTCCTGCTCTATTATCTATTTATGTTATTACTCAATATTTATCGCAAATCTCATATCCGGCAATTAAATTAAAACGTGTCTTTTTCAAAAGCCCATTCGATCGGAAATCTAAATTTCGGTATCAAATGCCCCCATTTATATTATTTTATTATTTCATAATAAAATAATGTAAATGTCTTGCCCGAAAGAAAAATTAAAAATTACTCCTGTATTTTGAATAATCGGCAACACTCCCATTATATACAATTTTCAATTACACTGTTTTGAAATTGGTGATTAACATATTTTCTCATTAATCTTTTTAACATGACAAACAATTATACATTTGACTTAACATTAATCCTTAAATACTAATTACAATATGTTATGGTTTCTTCTGTGAAGCTTTTATATAAAGGTTAAATTTCAAGAGTCTTTCTTTATACTTCCTTCTTTTAGTTCATGTTTGCTCACTTCGCTCTCACTATCACTTGCACTGTGATTTTTTTTTTTTTTTTTTTTTTTTTTACTTTTGTTATTATAACACATATCTTTACTAGATCCTTTAAGCACTAAAATGTACATATATTTATATAAATCCATTACACTCTTCAGACAAGTTCTTTCTTTGTCTTGCTGTGATAACTATCTATACATCTAAATATTTTAACAAATGTTTACAAATTAAATATTCTGTTTTCTCTCTATGCGGAGATGAACAATTTAACAATCTTTCTGAAGCTGTTATTGTGAGCTCTATACAATATATTTTTAAGCTCTTTGTAGTAGATAGCAATTCACATTCTGCATTTTTCATGAATATGTAAGTACCTGACCAATGTATGGTTTTCAAGTAAGCTAACATTTAAATTTTATCTCAAAGCTGATTGGGCGCCAATATACAAATGACACTTCCAATTTTTCTTTTACATTAAATCAAGGTCCCAAGGCACCACACGGTTTCTTGTATGGTCGAAGGAGTTGTTTATGCCATCTTCCCAGACATCTTTCATTTTTAACATCTTTTAATTCATAGGTATGATAACCAAATTTGGATATAATTTCTGCAGGACCTTTATATAACAATTCCATCCTTTTGTTCCTACCTCGCAATGCACTTGATAACTTATGGTCTTTAACTAGTACCCAATCGCCTATCTTAGGTTCCCATTTATGTTTTCTACTCTTTTTCTTTAATTTTCGCTTCTGTGCCTTTTTCTTGATTCGTTCAAAAGCAATTTTCGCTCTTTCTTTTTCACTTAACTGAATGTCATTAATTTTCAGTGTTTTTGGTTCCCCGATCAATATTGGTTCTGGTTCAATTCCTAACATTAATTTTATTGGTGCAAACCCAGTAGTTACATTAATGGTGTGATTGATAATCTTTTCTATCAATGGACAATATTTCACCCAATCCTTGTGATTATGATGTGTAAGTACACGTAAATAAATTCCTATATCTCGGAGGACACGTTCTGTTGGATTCCCTGATGGAAAGTATGAGGAACAATGATATAACTTTATCTCATGATTTTCTAGGGTTTCTTTAAAGATTTTGCTCCGATGAACTGTAGCATTATCTGTTAAGATTGCCTGAATCTTGCCATATTTAGGCACATAATCTTTTATTATCTTTCCTACACATGTTTTGCTGCTGATATTCCTAACAGGATAAATTTTAATAAATTTACTAAAAACATCATGAAGAACAAACATATATCTACATCCAAATTGTCCTACTGGTAGCTCCCCATGTGCATCAGCAGTAACTAGTACATTTTTCCCTTCTCTTATGATTGTCTGAGGTTCTATATCAAATTTGATATTAAATGGTTTGGCCCTTTGACATAAATCACAGCTTGAACATATTTTTCTCACTTTCTTTGCCAAATGTTTTATATAAAAATGGTCACTAATTACCATGATTAGCTTTTCACTACCTGTATGAGCTAGTGTTTTGTGATAAGCAAGTATAAGTTTCTCTTGTAAAGCTTTTGGTACCATTACTTTCCATTTAGGTTCAATTCTTCCATGAAATTTATAGATTTTTCCCTCATAAATACCTATATTATCTTTTAGATTTTCTGTGATTGGTTGTGCCTTTTCTCTCAATTTCTTAAGTTCATCGTCCTCTGTCTGTAATTGTTCCAAATTTCGAAATTCTTTAGCTAATTGAGTCCCTTCTAAGGTTTTCAAATATAGTATGGTTACATCATGTTTGTTGTCACTAATTGTATCTGGTATTGTATAATTGGTTTTCATCCTTGATAACAAATCACTAAAAATATTTTGACTTCCTGCTATGTGTTTGATTTCTATGTTATGGGATGTGATCTCATGTATATATCTAGAAATACGTGTGCTTGTGAGTTTGCAAGAGTTCATAAATGCCAAACTAACATGATCTGTGTAAACTATTACTGGGTTGTTATATACATATTGCTTAAATTTTACAAGTGCAAAGTAAATAGCTGCTATTTCTTTTTCTGTAGTGCAAGCCTGTGATTCAGTCCTTGAAAGCCCCCTTGAAGCTACAGCAATGAGGTGATCTTTTCCTTCCTCATCTTTTTGTAATATGACACTACCATAACCAAGTCCTGAAGCATCCGTATAAATTATGTAGGGGAGATCTTCCCTAGGTTTTTCCAATAAAATTGACGCTGCAAACAATGTTTTTACCTTTTCGAAAGATTCTTGTTCTACTGATGACCATTGCCATTTTACATCTTTTCTCAATAGTTGTCTTAATGGGGCTACTACGGTTGCATATTCCAGGATAAATCTTGACTGATAATTTAGAATACCAAGAAATCTTCTCAATTGTTTTATATTTTTAGGAGCTGGTATTTTATTTATGCTTTCAATTCTGTCGGGATTAGGCCTGATTCCCTCATTTGAAATAACATAACCTAAAAATTCTGTCTGTTTCACAAAGAATGCAGTTTTACTTGGCTTTATTGTCATGTTTGCTTTCTTTAACTGACTAAGCACATAATTGATATGATTTAAATGATCCTCTATATTTTCTGAAAAAATTACAAAATCATCCACATACTGAGCTACAAATTTCTTTATGGTTTCTCCAAAAATTTCATACAAAGCTCTTAATAGTGCACTACCACTGGTATTCATACCAAAGGCGCAAACTCGAAACTGATATAATATTCCTGAATGTAAAAACGCTGTATATTTTCTTAAATCTTCTCTAAGTGGGATCTGCCAAAAAGATGCTGTAAGATCTAGAGTAGAAAAAATTTTGCCCTTCTGCAATTTGTTCAATATTACCTCTACACTTTCTGGTCTAAATCTATCAGGTTTACAATGTTGATTTAGTTTTCTCGCGTCTAATGTCACCCTAATCTTTCCATTGGCCTTATTTACAATACATAGGGGATTCACAAATTCTGAATTCGAAATCTCAATAACCTCATCTTCTAACATTGACTTTATAACTGCATCTACCTCTTCTCTTATTGTACTAGGGATAGCTCTCGCTTTATGTGTAAAAGGTTTGATGGGTATCATCTCAAACGAATGAGTATAAATATTACATTTACCAGGTTTCTCAGAGAATACTTCTTTATTTCGGATTAATATTTCAAACAATTTATCCCTCTGTTGTTCATTTAGTTGATCAGCCTGAGTTACTTTTTTCCTCAACAATTCTTCTAAGTCTTCACTACTCTCCCTATCATAGTACCTAGTTGCATCAGAAACCCTCAAATTGTCTATGAAATCATTTTTATCCCATTCTACATTTTCTTTATTATCGACTCTGTACTCTCTGACATTTACTTCAGTTAATTCCATAGCTCCTACTTTAACATATTCTACAAAGAATGTATCCCCTTGGATTTCTTCTTCCTCTTTTTCTCTTACAATAGTTTCTGAACTACTATCTTCCACAAAAGGCACTATAATGGTCTCATCTTCAACTTTCATTTCTAGAATCATTTTTTTAAAATTCACCACAGCTTCCCAGGCATAAAGACAATCACAACCTATTATAATATCTGTCACAAGTCTTCCTACAATCAGAAATAAAATTCCAAGTATTCTCCCATTTATTTCAATATTTATCATTGCTTGAAATTTTACTCTCTCTTTTCGTTTTCCCACAGCTAGCGAGCAATATATCCCATTAACTGGTAAAGACATTACTTTAAAGCCACTACTTTGTAAATTATCATAAAAATTTTGTGAGCATACTGTGCTATTTGATCCCGTATCTATAATTGCATTGTATTGTTTTCCATTTACTCCAATTTTGATTTTAGGTGGATCTCCTACTTTTTCGTTTTCGTCAATTCTATTTTTCCATTCTCTTTTCTTTTGTATCATCATTTGCCTTCCAGGACTATTTATTTCCGAGTACTTATCACAATCATTACTAGGATACCCAGTTCTCACTGAAGGCGCGTTTGACCGGGTCTGGCGTTTCCCTGATTTTTATGTATTGCTCCTGTACTATTTCCCGAATTGTTACTTCTGTTTTCCTGCATTAAATCGGGGTTACTTCCTACCATGTTTTTGACCGTGTTAATGGCCTCAACCATTTCCGCATTTTCGGGGAATTTCGTCCATTAGAATACCTTTCTTCCTGTCTTGGTGACCTCGGTCTAAACTCATTATCTCCGTTTGTCCAATACCCATCATTTGAATTTCTACTATGTCCAAAATAACGTCCCCGTCTACCTCGATCAAATCTATTTGTATTCATATAATTCACCCTTATATTTCTTCCCCTTTGATTACCATTTCTATTTTGGTGATGCCCTTCCTGGTTATATCTACCTTGATTTTCCCACCGGAATGATTCCATCCTTGGTACTGGTCCTTTATATCTTTCCCTAATCTCACTTCTATTCTGATAATACTGTGCCCCTTGCCCGAAAGAATTTACAGTTTCTTTTTCTTCATATTTATTTCCAAATGCGTGTTTTGGCTTATTGACTTCTAAGGCTGATAATAATTCGATCATAGCTGCAATGCTATCGGGTCGGGCTATGATTAGGTAGTGTTGAAGCGTTTCCGGAAAATGTGGAGTAACTATATTTATTAGATCTTTTTCATCCAAGGGAGGATCCAACATCTTCGATTTTCTCGCTATTCTCATAAAATAGTTGACCATTGATTCCTCCGATCTAGGATTAAATTTTCCATTGCTTAATTCAACTCTAATATTAGCCTGCCTACTAGCTCCCCAATATCTGGTTAAAAAGATGTTCCTAAAGGTCCTGTAATCATTATTGTTACCCATAGAAAGGCCTAGCCAATTAGCAGCATTACCCTTTAGACATTTTCTTACTATCACCATCTTGTACTCCTCTGGTATACGTTTCACCGTGAAGTACTCTTGTAACCCTTCTAAAAAGGCTTTAGGATCATCTGAATCTTCATTTTCAAAAACTGGAGGTGTCATTTCATTTAAGACATGGTTAGGCCAATGTAAATTTGAATTGTCACCTATCCCTGAGCTATTTCCGAGATCAGAATGGGAATTACTGTTACCTCTATTTTGCATCGAAATGTCAGCTGATACACCTGGTATTGCCTCGTTTCTTGCAACTTCATCACTAAGATTGTTGTGATTACCTGCATTTTCATTTAATTTCAAATTTTCTAAGGCCTCTTTTACCTGAGTAATTTCTGTTACTACCCCTTTTATTTTGTCTGTAACATCCTCCAAATTTCTAGCCTGCCTTTCACTTTCTACATTAGATCTTTCCATTCTAACTTTACACCCCTGTAGCTCTTCTCTAATTTCTTCCCTGTCTTTATCTAACCTTTGTACTACCTCTTCCCTTTGTTTGTCTAATTTATATGTTACTCTTTCCCTTTCTTTCTCTAATTTTTCACTAACTTGTTGACCTAATTTCTTTTCAGAATTCTTTACTTCTTGCCTTATTGTCTCTAATTCTCCCTTAACCTGTTCTCTATTTTCTTTTACTTCACTACTAACTTTATTAATTTCCTCCCTAACTTCTTCCCTAAAGGTTTCGAAAGCTCTCTTCTGATTTTCCAATTGCATTCCCAATTCCTGTTGTCCCTTCTCTACTTTCTGTCCTAACTCTTTACTATTTTCATCTATCTTTTGACTTAACTCTGTTCTTAATTCTTTACTATTTTCATCTATCTTTTTACTTAACTCTGTATTCATCTTTTCCACTGTTCTTAATTCTTTACTATTTTCATCTATCTTTCGACTTAACTCTGTACTCATCTTTTTCATTATCGTTTGAAACATATTCTCTATTTCTGACATAAATGCTGGCCTTTCTGAATTACTACTAAACATTTCTGAACTACCTCTAGGTGTTTCTCTAACGTTCTGATCTTCTAATTCTTGGCATATTCTGCTACCAATTACATTCTGATTAAATTCTTCCATCCTACTTACACTTTTCTCAATTTCCGGACTGTCAAAACCTATAAACTCGCTATCACTGTCTTCCATTTCTAAGCTATTTACATGTGTTTTTCTACTCACCAAAATTTTCAATATTTTCACTATTTCACTTTAACTGCACTTAAACTTGTTCACTACACGTTTCACAGATGTTGACACGCTGGGCACCTTCTTGTCTGCTGGTTCGATGCTGGCTCGGTCGTCTTGGGGGGTTGGTCCATTCTTTCGACGCCACACGTTGGGAAGCCAATTTGAAGCTGTAAAATCGTTGTGTCCTAGTTATTAGATCGCCATTTGAAGCTGAAGTCGTTGGTGACGTGACGTTGCCCTTCGATGTAGCTCGCCTCGGCTAGTTCTGCATAAGATCTCTTTATCTCGGGTTTGCGTAAGTGTAATGGACAACCCAAGAACAACTTTGCATATCATTTATTTCAAATATTTTCAGGAGATATGCTGATTCTATATGTGTATGTAGAGGAATCGCCCTCACATCCACGCAGCGCGACCTCCCGT
The DNA here is from genome assembly GCA_030765045.1 of Tenodera sinensis. NCBI lineage: Eukaryota > Metazoa > Arthropoda > Insecta > Mantodea > Mantidae > Tenodera > Tenodera sinensis. The sequence continues at coordinate 96,746,720 of CM060961.1, read as the reverse complement.
ACTGGTCTCTGGTTGAGTAGTGCCCCCGACGCTTTCTCTTACCCACGCTAAGAAGCCGTTCGCTCCATTTGAATGTCATGACGTCATCCAAGAAAGCCTCGTATCCAAAATGCTATTTCCTTTTCCCGCAATTTAGAAATGTCCCTTTCTATTATAACATGTTCTTTTATGAATTTCAAATATATAATTACCTTTTTAGGATTAAACGATGTTTACTTTATATTTTATTAAATATATCGCACGACTTTTAAGGTTTGTAGAACTGACTGTCGAACGTGTATTTAAACTATGTGGTATGACGTCATGACTCGTTAATTTCAAACCAATAATGCGTTTATACTACAAATTTAACGACTATTATTTACTCATGTCTTGCTCACCTTACAACACTTCCTGCTCTATTATCTATTTATGTTATTACTCAATATTTATCGCAAATCTCATATCCGGCAATTAAATTAAAACGTGTCTTTTTCAAAAGCCCATTCGATCGGAAATCTAAATTTCGGTATCAGTTATGGAACTACAAACTTTGATGGAGAAGTTGAAGCAATTTGAATGGCCCTACAAAATCTTTTGTATAGAATTTCACATTTTCAGCAAGCAGGTATTCTCTCAGATTCCAGGGCAGCAATTATAGCAATTACTTCCAAGTTGTCACCAAAAGTCAAACAATTACAGAATGTTGGAAAATCCTTACCCAGCTAACAGCAGTTCAAAAACATCTAGTCTTCCAATGGACACCATGTGGACACTGTGGACTGAGTGGTAATGAGAAAGCTGATTTTCTTGCAAAAAAAGGGTACCAGCAGTGTACAAAAATCTATAGTTAATCTACCATTTTATGCAGCTAAAAGATTAGTCAACTCTGAATTAAAAAAAAATTATTGCAAAATATTACTATGAAAAATCAAAGAATAAAAGATGGGAACTACCAAACAATCAAACTGCAATTCCTGAGTATCCTTGAAAAACAGCAGTTGCAACCTGCAGGTTGATTACAGGACATGATTGTCTGGCAAAACATTTAAACAGAATTGGGATATATTCTTCACCACTCTGTCCTCTATGTGATCTGCAAGAGGAAATGGTTCGAGACCACCTTCAAATATGCCTGGCCAATTCTAGTGCCCCATCCATCAGTGAAAAATATTGGAGAGCAAGAGGATTAATGACTTCTTTGTCAGAAATCTAGCATTAGCTAACAACAACAACAAATTTTATTCAAACGTTAATTAATCTTGCAATACAAAACTTATCTAAAATAGGATTAATGGTTAATTCTAACAAATGCAAAATTATTAATGTTGTTCAGGGTAAATAAACACCTGTGGGTATTAGACTACCCTCTGAATATATACCAGAATCGATAGGTCCAGAAGATATTATCAAATATTTGAGCATTAACTTTAATGATTAAATAGTCTTAGGTCAATTATTCGTAAATTCTCTAAGGATTTGGATTTGTTGGTTACTTCAAATTTACTGGAACGTGATCAGGAGCTTAATATTCTTAATCAATATATATGGCCATAAATTATTTATTCTCTTCAATCTACACCATTAAACAAAATTCATAAAAAGTTTTTAAAGGATCACCTAATTCATATGAGTATTAAAGAAATCGTTGATTTGCCACATGATTGTCCCAAAGATATGTTATATACCCCCCAAAAAATTGTGGTTTGGGATTGGTCCGTGTGGGAAGCTTGTATACAACATTACAACAAGAGTCACCTTAATGTCGATGATCAACATCTTCATTATTGCAGCAATTTAGAATCTGAAAAGGAAGAAGCACTTTCACACTTCATATACCTTGTAATTCTACTACTCTCTCCCAAATTGGTAGACATCTGAGATCTGCACTACGTCAATAATCTTTTGAAAACTGGTGCCATTTATCGCAAAAATGAAAAGGGGTGGAAACATTAGGAAGACCCAAAAATTAAATCTTGGATTAGTGATCGTAATGGCTTATCGTCATCTGAATGGGTGAATTCCATTAAAATGTTTGCTAATATTTCAGCAATGAAATCAATACCTGGTTGCTCTCTCACTGATCAAAAATGTCGCCACCCTGAGTGTACTGAGGTTGAAACTCTAGGACATGTATTGAGGTATTGCCCTAAAGGAAAGCTTCTAAGGAATACAAGACACAATAGAGTATGACTGTTCATCACAACTACCTGCAGAAAAGTGAAATGGAAGGTGTACGAAGAAGTACATTGCCTGGCTGAAGATGGCTCTACAAGGAGATCAGATATAATAGCAACTGACCGGCTACACAAAGAAAGTTATATACTGGATCCGATGGTTTGTTTTGAAATGATAGAATGCAGGCTACAAGAGTTGACAATGAAAAGAGGTACATTTACCTTCCATGCATTCCTCACTTGTGTGAGAGGTATAATAACACATTCTTATGAATGAGAGGTAAGGGGTCTTCCTTTCGGTGCCTGAGGAACATCATTCCAAAGAGCAGCTCAAATTACACATGAGGACATTAAAAAAATGTGTCAATATCTTGTGAGATTCCCTTGCTATTTTGCACAATCATTTATATAATGTATTTTGAAAATATTTATTGTATCTTTATACAGATTAATCTTTTTAGGGATGATAATGTAAAATTAATGTGATAATTTCTTTCTTTTTAATGTAATGGTAAATCTGAATGTGTATTTGTTGTTCTGGACCCTAGTGGTCAGCTGCATTGGCAGCCAGATTGTCATATTTGTGAATAGTCTCTATATAGTCTCTTAATACAAGATACATGTTTCACATATGCTAGATGGCGCTTGGATCATGTCAACCAAATCCTTTACACCCAGTTGACTGTATCTGCTTACAACAAGCACTATTCTGTGAATGTTATAGCCCAACATCTCACGGAGAGAATTCTTTCTGCCACTGAGTAATCTATTCTCTGGTCGACTTCCCACTCCTGTCATCTCCTGTCCCTTGGTGGACGGATCAATGCCAGAATGCCATTATTGCTTGAAGGCGTGCTCTTAGGTTTTTCCAACATCACCCTACATTGGATAACCTACTCCAGTATAAGAAAATGCATGCAACATCTAAGCAAGCCATTAAAGATAGCAAAAGACATGGAACTTTTTATAACTTCATTTAGCTGACATTACCTTCCTTGGTTGTATGCAATAAGCTAAGGCGCATGACCACAAAATTGACCAACAGGTTCATTGCCAGTCTTAAACAGCTAGAGGAGCTGTTGTTGATACATTTGATGTGGTCAGAACCTTTTGCAGTGCTTTCACTCAAGTTTCTAGCTCGGACAACTATTCGTTGGAGTTTCCTCCATTTAAGACCCGTGTGGAATCTCAAGGTTTCATGTAGGAACGAAGATTACAATCACCAATGGCAGAGTTATAACATACTATTTCATCTTCGCAACTATCAGCAACTAGAGGCAGACGGTAGCACAGTGTAACCATTCTCTCAATATTTTGCAGGTGCAAAATGGCAAATCATGGAAAGTGGATAGGTCAATTCGGCATCTGATGCGATCCAAACAAGATTATGGGTGTACTGTTTATTCTTTAGCATGAGCATCTGTGCTGGGAAGTCCTTAATTTAGGCCATTGGAGGTTTTAATGCATTATGCGTTATACCCAATACCTTTTTCGCATTAACAATAAAGGCAACAGACATTATATTAAAGCAATTTCCCATTATCTTTCCGAATTATGTGATGTTGATCAATAAATCAATACTATTGTTTTAGCAAATTTTAGAGATGAATGTAGATTGAAGTGAAATTGCCTTATTTTGTGAAAAAATGTAAAATTCCAGTGATTTTGAATATAAAAATTAGTTTTCACTTTCTTGTAAGTTCATTCCAAAAGAGAATAAAGTGTAATTCTCAGTTACAAAAATATTGAAGTAATGACTGATGTTTAAGAAAGGTTTAACATATTTGGAATTTGACCATTCTGTCATTAGTGAAGTAATGGTCTGGATAGATTAGCATTCTTGGCAATTGATCGTTATTTACCTGATCATAGTGAGTGTGAAGAGATTGCTGTGAGTTGGGAAGTGGTAAAGGGTAGGGAATTCTCAGAAAACTTAACGCTTTGCACTTAGGCTTTTCATTGTTTCCTTTTAGTATTACTTCTTAAGAGCACTATAGTAACAATAAGAAATAAAATTAAAGTAACATTGCTGTTTTATAGTTATTGTAGTTACCAAGTAAACATCTTTGATTCTGAACTCTAAGACGTTAAAATGTAATGTCATAAAATACAAGCCATTCAAAAAAAATAATAATGGGAGAATGTTAGCTACTGTGGTATGTCACTCATTCTTATGATGTAAATATTATACACACTTTGAGTTGATATACAACAGTTTTATTTGGAAAGAAACACAATGGACAGTACCTCAACTATACTCCGGAGTCAGAACTGCGCTATAGCATATGGCTAGACACTAGTGTAATGTGATTGGCTTGCCGAGGTAAGAGGAGCAGGCAGGAGGTAGGTGAGAGGTTTGTGGGTATGCCATCCTAGCCATATCACTTGCAGGCAGTGAAATACTGACTTGTCTTAGCGTACACCGCTGATATAGAATGGAAGGGATTGACTTGTAAATTTTGTGTTTGCTATTTTAGCTAAATATAGCTACTCAACATTATGATCTGCAAAAAAATCAGTGCTAAATGATTGTATAAGATAAGTGTTCTGTGTTTAAACTGTTACAAAACAAAGTAAATATAAAACAATTAAACACAGAAAAATAAGGGGAATGCTCAGCGTACTAGCATCCCCCAAAGCTATTATCCTGGTTTTAATTAAAGCCTGAAACATGTCTGGCCATTACTGCAGCACTATTGAAGGTTTGAGCAACAATTTTTTTAACATTCCAAGTCATCTATAGCCTTATTTACACATTCAAATAAAGCATGGCTGTTCGGTCAGAACTTATATCAGTGAAATATAAAAATCGTTCTTTGCAATTGTTTTCATTATCAACATAGTGTAGAATAGTACATAAATGACTTTTATTTGTGGCATCAGTTGGTTTATTCAGCATGAGTCCAATAAAAGTAGCCTTCTCAATATTTGACTTGATCTTATTTTTGACAACTCTGGCTGCAGCATCAATTAGATCATTCTGTATGAGAGCTGAGGTGTCTTTGAAAATGGTAGCTGTCTTTAAATGCTGAGACAGTGCCAAATCATAATCAGCCAGAAATTGTAGCAATTCTATGTAATTACCTTTATCTAATGACTTCCCACTTTCATTGTGGCCTCTAAAAGAACATTCTTGTTTTGCAAAGAAGTACCACTGCATCAAGCAATTTTTTCAATATGTTTCTATTTTCTTTAATATTTTCACTATGCAAACGGTCAGCAATTTTTTTCTGATAATTTCATGAATGGTCTGTGTGTTGAGCATTGAAAATTTGTAACGCTGTAAAATATTTTATGTGTGTTGTTGATCTCTTATGTTTATCTAAAGCTGGGATTAAATACACTAAATATGTGAAATCTGTCACATGTCAGGGTGTTTTCTCAGTTACAAACAAGCATGGCCAGCAATAAAGCTCATTTAATTTGCATAAATCAGTCAGCCTTGCATAATTATCATAATTATATTAAATTATATTAAAATACTTTTTGTAAGGATTCTTATTTCTTTTATTCTGCTCACACTGCCAGTACAGAGGGGCTGGATTAAGCCTTTTATTCAGACCCTTTTGAATGATAAATGGACTTACAAAAACATAAATATTTTACCTTCCTCAGTTCTAGAAATTATGAAGTAGCAAAGACCATTATGTTTGAATATTTGCTTTCCATAGACCTTAATTGTTGTGTTATTTTCTGTGATGTTATTCATAGCTAATGTACTGTTCACCATTACAAATGTCTCTGATGACATGCTCACATTCTGTTTGCGACCCTGGCTTAGGTGAGCATCCTCGCCTGGATCTTGCTTCCTGAAAGTTTCACCTCCCAGTGTATACACAGAGGACTCAATCATCTTCAGGAATGCATCAATGGTCCCTGGAATGGCCCTTGCCCAGGTTTGACCCTTATCAGCAGATAGGAACACAGTGACACATGATAACCAGGGCCTGGGAATTACATATTACCTAGTCACCACTTATGACTCCTTGTCCACCGGCCCATGTAATGGTACCTCTCAGAAGGTATACAGGAAGGTATCTGGTGACAGGCCAAAGATGCTTGTGGACCAAAGTTGATTGGGCATTTGCCATAGACTCTCTGAGCTCTTAGAGAAGCCAATTGAGATTATGGTTCAGGACCCTGGGAGTGCCAATTCCTTACATATTGTAGTAGGTCCCTGGGTGGCTAATTGTTATGATTGCACATGCTATTGCATTGGTTTCTTTCAGTACAGTTTGTCCTGTACTATTGTCATTCAGATTCCTTTCCTAATAACTTCTATTTCATGATTTAAGTTTTTTTTTAAATTTTTTGTTTGTTTTGTTTCATAGTTACTCTGATCCAACTTCAGTTTTTCTATCATCTTGACTAACTCTATTTTTATGTTTCTAACTTTGTTTTCTAAGCTAGCCCTACATTCTGTCACTGAACTTTTGTATTTATTCATTTCTTCTTTTAGTGTTATATTATTCTCCCTCATTTCTATTTCTAAATTATTCATTTTATTACCTGTTGCTTCTGATTGGCTCTCTAGTGTCTTTTGTTTTGTTTATTTGCCTATGTACATTTCATTAACTGTTTTCCGTTATCTTGATATGCTTTTATATTCTTCCCTACTTTGCTGGATTTTATTTCCTAAATCTGCTTCTTATTCTTTGCTACAGATTTCCATCTCCTGTTTCAAATCACTTCTGGCTTTCCCCAATTCTTTCCTATTCTTTTGATTTCCTGTTCTATTGTCAACCTAAGCTTTGTTTTATTTCTTTTCTACTCTGATTTCTTGCTTTAAATCACTTCTTCTTTTTTCTATCTTCTGCTCTAATTTATTTCCTGTATTAGCTACATCTTCCTTCCTAACTTTTTGTAACTTACCAATGTCTTCTTCTGATAATTTCCCACCTTGTTGCATTTCTTATTTTAAGCTTTGTCCTAAATTACCTATCATTTTTACCATTTTCTTCATTGGGTCTTCCCATCTTACATCCCCATTTGTAATCTTTGCTCCAATGTCTCTATTTATTTTTCTGCCAATTCTGTATTATTTCTATGCCTACATTGTATTTATCCATTTCTAATAACTATATTCTTCTCCCATTCCTCAAGATCATTAAACAACAAAATTGGAAAAAAAAAAAGAAAACCTTGTCCTATTTTTTGTAGCCTTTTATACTTGCACTCCTCTTCACCATTATCAAGGTTGTGAAGTTCTTGGAGTGGAAATGCTCTAAATATCAATGAGTGTAGTCCTTGGGGAGGTGATGCAGTGTCTTCATCATTTGTGTTGTAATATCCTTGGATAATTAATTGAGGCTTCTCAGTATCTTATAATTTTTTTGAACTTTGCCTTTCTTTTTATATTTTTCCAGGCCCCATGATGCTATATGTGGCAGTTGTTTTTTAAATCAGTTTTGAGAGCTCTTGTTATCTGCTGGCTATCATGGTATTTTTAAAAAAGTACGGGGGTTTCAATATAATATAATGTTTATTTTCAGTAATTAACTGATACAAAGAACTCATCATCAACTTGGATAACATATACAATGGGTCAAAAACAGTCACAAAGGAATTTTACAGAGATGGTTTGTGATGTGTCTAAATGATAATAAGATTGAAATTATAATGTTTGCAAAATTTTCTTCTACATGGTTGCTGTTCACATGTGATAGGTAACAAGCACATCTAGGTGCTTTCTTCTATTTAATGTAAACATATTAATGAAGGCTATGTATCTTCAAGTTCAGGTAATGCAGGTTATACTTTAATGTGCTGTTTAAATTAGGTTATTGTTCCAGATATTTTCAAGATATTAAAATATAATGGCAAAATAAATAAGTAAACATAACATTTCTCATTGAATTTAACACAACTATATCAAACATATTCAAACACTCATTCAATAACTATAATGAATGTATCAAACTCATTGATTAGTACCAGATCTGAGGCAATTTGTGGAATACCTCCTAATTTCTTTTGCTTACTGAACATACACGAGTAAGTGCAAGGCCATGAGTAGGTTGTGCTCAGAGGCTACCAATTGTCCAACCCTGATTAGTAGGTAAGATAATCTTGACCAAAATCTTCCATTACACTTGCATAATGTACTTTACTGTACTTTATTATATATTATGTCAAGAAATTGTCTATTTTTTATGCCTGTATGCATTCCTTCCAGAGTTCATAAGACCATAATATGTATTTCCACATCTCGGCACTATAAGTAAATCTGCAGCAGTAGAAGTATAATGTTATGCTGGGAGTTATAATAGAGAATTAAAGGAGTGTTGGATGGTATCAATGGTGACTGACTATTACACATATAGCTGCAGTGAGACATGACTGTGATTGAGTTGTCTCAAGGGACAAGTCATAATACAGTGATTGTGTATATGTAAGAGGATCAAATGGCAAACTTCCAACAATTTGTGATTCATGTGGTGGGTCCAATATGCATGCAACATTAGACCAACATGGCTAGCATCATTTCCTACACTCTGTTGACTTTTGTTGCAATTGCAGATGTGGAGGTGCACCTCAATTGTTCTTCATTGTTGCTTGGTGTTGATACCGAAATTTAGATTTCCGATCGAATGGGCTTTTGAAAAAGACACGTTTTAATTTAATTGCCGGATATGAGATTTGCGATAAGTGTTAAGTAATAACATAAATAGATAATAGAGCCGGAAGTGTTGTAAGGTGAGCAAGATATGAGTAAATGATAGTCGTTAAATTTGTAGTATAAACGCATTATTGGTTTGAAATTAACGAGTCATGACGTCATACCACATAGTTTAAATACACGTTCGAAAGTCAAGTCTACCAACCTTAAAAGTCGCGCGATATATTTAATAAAATATAAAGTAAACATCGTTTAATCCTAAAAAAGTAATTATATATTTGAAATTCATAAAAGAACATGTTATAATAGAAAGGGACATTTCTAAATTGCGGGAAAAGGAAATAGCATTTTGGATACGAGGCTTTCTTGGATGACGTCATGACATTCAAATGGAGCGAACGGTTTCTTAGCGTGGGTAAGAGAAAGCGTCGGTCAGTACTCAACCAGAGACCAGTACGGGAGGTCGCGCTGCGCGGAAGTGAGAGCGATTCCTCTAAATACACATATATTTTCGGCATAACTCCTGAAAATATTTAAAAAGGAAATAAAGGATATGAAAAGTTGTTCTTGGGTTGTCCATTACACTTACGCAAACCCGAGATAAAGAGATCTTATGCAGAACTAGCCGAGGCGAGCTACATCGAAGGGCAACGTCACGTCACCAACGACTTCAGCTTCAAATGGCGATCCAATAACTAGGACACCACAACGATTATTCAGCTTCAAATTGGCTTCCCAACGTGTGGCGCCGAAAGAATGGACCAACCCCCAAGACGACCAGATCAGCATCGAACCAGCAGACAAGAAGGTGCCCAGCGTGTCAACATCTGTGAAACGTGTAGTGAACAAGTTTAAGTGCAGTTAAAGTGAAATAGTGAAAATATTGAAAATTTTGGTGAGTAGAAAAACACATGTAAATAGCTTAGAAATGGAAGACAGTGACACAGATTTTTTAGGTTTTGAAAGTCCGGAAATTGAGAAAAGTGTAAGTAGGATGGAAGAATTTAATCGGAATGTAATTGGTAGCAGAATATGCCAAGAAGTAGAAGATCAGAACGTTAGAGAAACACCTAGAGGTAGCTCAGAAATGTTTAGTAGTAATTCAGAAAGGCCAGCATTTATGTCAGAAATAGAGAATATGTTTCAAACGATAATGAAAAAGATGAGTACAGAGTTAAGTCAAAAGATAGATGAAAATAGTAAAGAATTAAGAACAGTGAAAAAGATGAGTACAGAGTTAAGTCAAAAGATAGATGAAACTAGTATAGAGTTAGGACAGAAATTAGAGAAGGGACAACAGGAATTGGGAATGCAATTGGAGAATCAGAAGAGAGCGTTAGAAACCTTTAGGGAAGAAGTTAGGGAGGAAATTAATAAAGTTAGTAGTGAAGTAAAAGAAAATAGAGAACAGGTAGAACAGGTTAAGGGAGAATTAGAGACAATAAGGCAAGAAGTAAAGAATTCTGAAAAGAAATTAGGTCAACAAGTTAGTGAAAAATTAGATAAAGAAAGGGAAAGAGTAACATATAGTTTAGACAAACAAAGGGAAGAGGTAGTACAAAGGTTCGATAAAGACAGGGAAGAAATTAGAGAAGAGTTACAGGGGTGTAAAGTTAGAATAGAAAGATCTGATGTAGAAAGTGAAAGGCAGGCTAGAAATTTGGAGGATGTTACAGACCAAATAAAAGGAGTAGTAACAGAAATTACTCAGGTAAAAGAGGCCTTAGAAAATTTGAAATTAAGTGAAAATGCATGTAATCACAACAATCTTAGTAATGAAGTTGCAAGAAACGAGGCAATACCAGGTGTATCAGCTGACATTTCGATGCGAAATAGAGGTAACAGTAATTCCCATTCTGATCTCGGAAATAGCTCAGGGATAGGTGACAATTCAAATTTACATTGGCCTAACCATGTCTTAAATGAAATGACACCTCCAGTTTTTGAAAATGAAGATTCAGAGGATCCTAAAGCCTTTTTAGAAGGGTTACAAGAGTACTTCACGGTGAAACGTATACCAGAGGAGTACAAGATGGTGATAGTAAGAAAATGCCTAAAGGGTAATGCTGCTAATTGGCTAGGCCTTTCTATGGGTAACAATAATGATTACAGGACCTTTAGAAACATCTTTTTAACCAGATATTGGGGAGCTAGTAGGCAGGCTAATATTAGAGTTGAATTAAGCAATGGAAAATTTAATCCTAGATCGGAGGAATCGATGGTCAACTATTTTATGAGAATAGCGAGAAAATCGAAGATGTTGGATCCTCCCTTGGATGAAAAAGATCTAATAAATATAGTTACTCCACATTTTCCGGAAACGCTTCAACATTACCTAATCATAGCCCGACCCGATAGCATTGCAGCTATGATAGAATTATTATCAGCCTTAGAAGTCAATAAGCCAAAACACGCATTTGGAAATAAACATGAAGAAAAAGAAACTGTAAATTCTTTCGGGCAAGGGGCACAGTATTATCAGAATAGAAGTGAGATTAGGGAAAGATATAAAGGACCAGTACCAAGGATGGAATCATTCCGGTGGGAAAATCAAGGTAGATATAACCAGGAAGGGCATCACCAAAATAGAAATGGTAATCTAAGGGGAAGAAATATAAGGGTGAATTATATGAATACAAATAGATTTGATCGAGGTAGACGGGGACGTTATTTTGGACATAGTAGAAATTCAAATGATGGGTATTGGACAAACGGAGATAATGAGTTTAGACCGAGGTCACCAAGACAGGAAGAAAGGTATTCTAATGGACGAAATTCCCCCGAAAATGCGGAAATGGTTGAGGCCATTAACACGGTCAAAAACATGGTAGGAAGTAACCCCGATTTAATGCAGGAAAACAGAAGTAACAATTCGGGAAATAGTACAGGAGCAATACATAAAAATCAGGGAAACGCCAGACCCGGTCAAACGCGCCTTCAGTGAGAACTGGGTATCCTAGTAATGATTGTGATAAGTACTCGGAAATAAATAGTCCTGGAAGGCAAATGATGATACAAAAGAAAAGAGAATGGAAAAATAGAAACGACGAAAACGAAAAAGTAGGAGATCCACCTAAAATCAAAATTGGAGTAAATGGAAAACAATACAATGCAATTATAGATACAGGATCAAATAGCACAGTATGCTCACAAAATTTTTATGATAATTTACAAAGTAGTGGCTTTAAAGTAATGTCTTTACCAGTTAATGGGATATATTGCTCGCTAGCTGTGGGAAAACGAAAAGAGAGAGTAAAATTTCAAGCAATGATAAATATTGAAATAAATGGGAGAATACTTGGAATTTTATTTCTGATTGTAGGAAGACTTGTGACAGATATTATAATAGGTTGTGATTGTCTTTATGCCTGGGAAGCTGTGGTGAATTTTAAAAACATGATTCTAGAAATGAAAGTTGAAGATGAGATCATTATAGTGCCTTTTGTGGAAGATAGTAGTTCAGAAACTATTGTAAGAGAAAAAGAGGAAGAAGAAATCCAAGGGGATACATTCTTTGTAGAATATGTTAAAGTAGGAGCTATGGAATTAACTGAAGTAAATGTCAAAGAGTACAGTGTCAATAATAAAGAAAATGTAGAATGGGATAAAAATGATTTCATAGACAATTTGAGGGTTTCTGATGCAACTAGGTACTATGATAGGGAGAGTAGTGAAGACTTAGAAGAATTGTTGAAAAAAAAAAAGTAACTCAGGCTGATCAACTAAATGAACAACAGAGGGATAAATTGTTTGAAATATTAATCCGAAATAAAGAAGTATTCTCTGAGAAACCTGGTAAATGTAATATTTATACTCATTCGTTTGAGATGATACCCATCAAACCTTTTACACATAAAGCGAGAGCTATCCCTAGTACAATAAGAGAAGAGGTAGATGCAGTTATAAAGTCAATGTTAGAAGATGAGGTTATTGAGATTTCGAATTCAGAGTTTGTGAATCCCCTATGTATTGTAAATAAGGCCAATGGAAAGATTAAGGTGACATTAGACTCGAGAAAACTAAATTATTGTTCATCATACTTTCCATCAGGGAATCCAACAGAACGTGTCCTCCGAGATATAGGAATTTATTTACGTGTACTTACACATCATAATCACAAGGATTGGGTGAAATATTGTCCATTGATAGAAAAGATTATCAATCACACCATTAATGTAACTACTGGGTTTGCACCAATAAAATTAATGTTAGGAATTGAACCAGAACCAATATTGATCGGGGTACCAAAAACACTGAAAATTAATGACATTCAGTTAAGTGAAGAAGAAAGAGCGAAAATTGCTTTTGAACGAATCAAGAAAAAGGCAGAGAAACGAAAATTAAAGAAACAGAGTAGAAAACATAAATGGGAACCTAAGATAGGCGATTGGGTACTAGTTAAAGACCATAAGTTATCAAGTGCCTTGAGAGGTAGGAACAAAAGGATGGAATTGTTATATAAAGGTCCTGCAGAAATTATATCAAAATTTGGTTATCATACCTATGAATTAAAAGATGTTAAAAATGAAAAATGTCTGGGAAGATGGCATAAACAACTCCTTCGACCATACAAGAAACCGTGTGGTGCCTTGGAACCTTGATTTAATGTAAAAGAAAAATTGGAAGTGTCATTTGTCTATTGGCGCCCAATCAGCTTTGAGATAAAATGTAAATGTTAGCTTACTTGAAAATCATATATTGGTCAGGTACTTACATATTCATGAAAAATGCAGAATGTGAATTGCTATCTACTACAAAGAGCTTAAAAATATATTGTATAGAGCTCACAATAACAGCTTCAGAAAGATTGTTAAATTGTTCATCTCCGCATAGAGAGAAAACAGAATATTTACTTTGTAAACATTTGTTAAAATATTTAGATGTATAGATAGTTATCACAGAAAGACAAAGAAAGAACTTGTCTAAAGAGTGCAATGGATTTATATAAATATATGTACATTTTAGTGCTTAAAGGATATAGTACAGATATGTGTTACAATAACTAAAGTGAAAAATCACAGTGCAAGTGATAGTGAGAGCGAAGTGAGCAAACATGAACTAAAAGAAGGAAGTATAAAGAAAGACTCTTGAAATTTAGCCTTTATATAGAAGCTTCACAGAAGAAACCATAACATATTGTAATTAGTATTTAAGGATTAATGTTAAGTCAAGTGTATAATTGTTTGTCATGTTAAAAAGATTAATGAGAAAATGTGTTAATAACCAATTTCAAAAACAGTGTAATTGAAAATTGTATATAATGGGAGTGTTGCCGATTATTCAAAATACAGGAGTAATTTTTAATTTTTCTTTCGGGCAAGACATTTACATTATTTTATTATGAAATAATGAAATAATATAAATGGGGGCATTTGATACCGAAATTTAGATTTCCGATCGAATGGGCTTTTGAAAAAGACACGTTTTAATTTAATTGCCGGATATGAGATTTGCGATAAGTGTTAAGTAATAACATAAATAGATAATAGAGCCGGAAGTGTTGTAAGGTGAGCAAGATATGAGTAAATGATAGTCGTTAAATTTGTAGTATAAACGCATTATTGGTTTGAAATTAACGAGTCATGACATCATACCACATAGTTTAAATACACGTTCGAAAGTCAAGTCTACCAACCTTAAAAGTCGCGCGATATATTTAATAAAATATAAAGTAAACATCGTTTAATCCTAAAAAAGTAATTATATATTTGAAATTCATAAAAGAACATGTTATAATAGAAAGGGACATTTCTAAATTGCGGGAAAAGGAAATAGCATTTTGGATACGAGGCTTTCTTGGATGACGTCATGACATTCAAATGGAGCGAACGGTTTCTTAGCGTGGGTAAGAGAAAGCGTCGGTCAGTACTCAACCAGAGACCAGTACGGGAGGTCGCGCTGCGCGGAAGTGAGAGCGATTCCTCTAAATACACATATATTTTCGGCATAACTCCTGAAAATATTTAAAAAGGAAATAAAGGATATGAAAAGTTGTTCTTGGGTTGTCCATTACACTTACGCAAACCCGAGATAAAGAGATCTTATGCAGAACTAGCCGAGGCGAGCTACATCGAAGGGCAACGTCACGTCACCAACGACTTCAGCTTCAAATGGCGATCCAATAACTAGGACACCACAACGATTATTCAGCTTCAGTGTCTTCCTTTATCGAGCATTGAACACCAACGTCAAACTGATGAGACATGACGTTGTCTCCATAGATGCTATGTAGGTGTCAATGAATATCTGAAACTCTAAACCACATGTCCATTCATAGAGCATGACAGCAAACAATCCCCGTTGGGGCCACATTTCCAGCACATGTTATTCTGCTATATGTAGATTTTGGACTGAAATAAATTTGGGCTCCCCAATCTGCTGCTTCTCTCCCTTCATTGGAACTCAGCGCCTGTGCCAGTGCTCCTCTGCTCTTCCTCTGCCTGTGGATGATTCAGAAAAGAGTGTCTTTTGTCATGGCAAATGTATTATATTACCTCATTTTATTGTACACTATCCTTGTGAATTTAAATGACAAAATGTATTTTTGGAATGACCCTTAATCAATCACACCTTTGCCATTGCTTCCTTGGAGGAGATTGACTTCACTGAGTTCCTGCAGAGTGACCAGCAGATGCTGTTCCATTTGATAAAACTTAAATTAAAACATACTAATATAAAATCTTGCAGTTTGTGTAACTCATCTGTAATATTCAGATGGAAACTTAATGTGTTCACATTTAATAGGCTTTTAAAGCTTGCTCTTAACATAAAGTGACTTAACTTTCTGTTTTATGTATTAAGTATGTAATCTGTATCATTTCTTTGCAGGATGCTATTAGCGATATCCCTGATGATTCAGAGGTACATACTTCTGAAAGCTCTACACCAGATAAAAATGGACTCTACATTGCAAACCTTACAATTACTAATGCAATATATAAGGATACAGGTTTCTATAAATGTCTGGATAAAAGCAAACATTTAGTTAAGGAAAAGTACTATTTTGTTATAGGTGAGTTTACCTGTTTTATTCTTCTTTCTACTGATCACATAATTAGAAAATTGTTATGACAGAATAATATTTCTTGATATTACTTTCTACAGATGATGAGCAGCTATTGGTACATGAGGACTTCGCCAATTTTTACGGTTTCCTCCTAAGACGAACTGTAATACCATGTAAACCAACAGATCCAGATGTTAAAGTGTCTCTAAGAAAGGATGGAGGAAGTGTATGTAATATTTATATGATCTATATGCAATATTTCCATTGGTTAATACACAGTTTTCACACATACATATAAGCCTGTCTTTCAAGTGCAACAAACAAGCTAATTAAAGAAATGAGGAGCATTTTTTCAAAACTCGATAGAGCACAAATTTTGAGAAAATGAGTTATTATGGGATTCGGTATGTTTTCAATGCCACCAATCGGTCTGTGAAATCAGATTTTGCATAACTCGATATTTGCCTTGTGTATAGCATGGTGAATCATGAGAGTTTTTTCATAACTCGGTAGAGCACATGCACAGCGATTTTACAAAACTCGATACAGCACAATCTAAATGAAAAGATTTGCAACCTATCAAGACCCATCACTGACCTGATGATAATTTGCAATATTCTACTTGTCCAATCTTGCTCTCCTCAAATTAAATGCTATATGAAAACCATATTATTTTAAAGCCTTCCTGTGGCTAAATAACATAGAGAATGATCCATTTGGTATTATCACTGCACTTTTATGATTCGAAGGGAAGAGAATAACAGTACTACTTGGCATGTGGTTTATATCAACCACAAACTCTGTTGTCACATACTCTTTCAGAATCTTTTATCATCATCGCTCCCAAAGCAGCATTACAAAGACCTAACAACCAAACATGTTCCAGACTCAGGATAGTGCAGCATTACTGCAACATAGGCCACTGTTTAAAACCATTGTTTATCACACAGTTAAGAATGTTATGTTTTCTGAATCACTTCTACGACTGTGTCACTAGTGTTATGTACATAGATTGAACCAGTCTCTCGCAAGCACAAGCTAATCATGGACAAAAGTACAGGATTTGATTCTCCAATGACTGAATCTGATGGTGGCAGGAAAAATAGAAGAAAACATCTTGTTCAAGCTACAAAACCTAATAATAAAGAACCGCCCATAAAATGTATTAATGGAATTCAAGATTATCCATCGAAGTCAATAAAGAGGGAAAGTAAGGAATGCAGAGTATAAGATCTGACATATGAAGACATTAACAATTTCCATAATAAAGTAAAACATTTAAATAAAGTGGACCAAGACAAATTCCTGCTTAAATACATGACAATTAATTCTCCAAAACGAAGGAAGGTGAAGGAAGAAAATTCTAAAGGAAAACAATCTGTGAGAATTAAATATAGCATCAGAAAGAAAAATGGAGATGTTTTACCAATCTGTGCTGCAAGTTTTCAGGGAATAGCAAGCATGTCTAAGGATAGACTGTCTCCCCTTGCAAGAAAATTTTATTCTACTGGGAATTCAACTAAAGAAAATCCAGGAGGGGATTGAACTGGTGTCAAGGACAAGGAGCTTATCATTGCTGTGAAAAATGATATTAAGAGCTACAGGTGCAGAGAAAGTCACTACAGAGATGAAAATCTTCAAGGAATTACCTACCACCAGAGTTAAATATTAAAAAAAAATGTGGAAAATGTTTTGCAAAAATAGAGAAAAGGAAAAACTATCTACCTGCTCTTTAACTAAATATAAGTTTATTTTTTATAAGTGTTTTAATCTCTCATTCAAGACACCACACACTGATACATGCTCTAGGTGCAAGATGGGACTAATTTTTATAAAGCAAGACACAGATTTGGAGAAGAATGAATATAGGACAAACTACAGACTGCATAACCTTCGTACAAAGAAGTTTTATATTTATCAGAATAAAATACTGATGTAATAAAAATGTGTTTCGATATGCAGCAAAATGAGCCACTACCTAAATTATCAGTAGGTGAAGTGTATTATTCCGGGCAAGTGTAGTTCTATAATCTTTGCATTATGATTCACTCTAAACCACAAATGAAAGAGAATATACATTTCTACACCTGGTTGGAAAGGGATTTAAGGGATGTAACCAAGTGGCATCTGCTTTGTTGAATTTCCTGTTAGACCTAGGAAAAAAAATGAAGTGTCCTTCCATTATCTTCCTTTCATAGAAGTTTGAAAACAGTGTTGTTGTAATTAATTTAATTTAAAAGGTGAGTTAATTAATAACACTGAACGGTTGATAATGGAGGAAAGTTACCTTCAAAACGCATCCCGGAAAAATATGTTGTAAGTGTTGTTCAGTGTTATTAATTAACTCACCTTTTAAATTAAATGTCCTTCCATTATTCATCATTTCTCAGATTCATGCCCAGGCAAAAATGAGAACAGTGTAGTAATGACCACACCCATTGCCTTTTAGGAAAGAAGTACAAAATTTACATATATACATCATTTCTTTCCCATACGAAGACATAGTTTCGTGGCTCCTGATCGTGTATTTGGTAGGGTTGAGAAGGAGTACAGAAGAAAGGAAGATATTTTGTCACCCAATGAATACTACCGAATTCTGCAATCCCATGGAGTTACCTAGGTTCTCAACAGGGACTGGCAAATCAAAACACTGAAGGAGACTACTCGGAAGACTGAAAGCAAAGCTGCCATTTAACATAGGAATGCAACGTGTCATATTGTACAAAAAGTCTTCAACAAACGTGTGTAATGTTTCTGTAACTGTGCAGAACACTTACACTGCATCACCTATGGAGGTTTCTATTTTCAAATCTGGAATTAAAACATGCCACAAAGAAATGCTAGGGTCCTCATGTCTACAGAAGATGAACATGGTGTCCAGTGAGAAGAAGAAAGATGTAAAAACTTCATGCAATTTTTTGAAATTTCAAAAGAAGCAAAAGGATTTTATGAAGATGTTCTCAGTGACTGTTACATATCAAAATAAGCATACACATTATTACTCTAGTTTAATCACTCTGTATTCTTAAATTTCTGTATTTACCCATTTAAAATTTTGTAACTTTTTAAAAATGTCTATTATTGCATTAATGTAACAGTGTTGATTTATCTATTTATTAAATTTGTATACTGTACATAAAAATAAATTATGAAGAAATGAAAATAGAATCAAAACAGTTATAAAAACAATGAAACTAGAAGCAAATTAAAGTTCAGTCAAATCTCTTGTTTCATAGTCCATGTTCTCTATCGAGTTTTGAAAAAAACAAGCATTTTGTAACTGGCCAATACTATGAAAAATATGGTTATTCTTTAGGAGTTTCACTGTTATCTGAAATTGTCCCATGATAATGTTTAGTACTGCCAAAAATAAAGTTTGCATAATTTAAGATTATGTACTTGAATAAAAAAATGTAACTTCTGTAAAAACATCTTTTTTTCCTCTATCGAGTTTTGAAAAAACACTCCTCAAATGTGGCACCACATGTATTAATTGCTTTTGCATAACTATCCATAAAAATATTCCAGTAATGGAGGCATTGATATATATATATAATTATGAATGTCAATTAGTAGTAACTATCATCATTTGAAGTTTATGTGAGTTAATTACTGCAGTGGTTAGCTTTGCATTATTCTTAGAAGTATCCTCTGAAGGCGATGGTTATGAGAAATTGCATGGCTTGATATGATTTATAATAATAATAATCAGTGCTCTTTTTCTGGGGGAATGCTAGGGGATGTGTTCCCTAAACATTTTCTGAAAACAAAATTGAAAAACCACTTATTTTCCCAATTAAAAAAGTAGGAAATGTGATTTTATAGCTAGCGTTTGGTTTTATTAATATTTGTTAGGTTGATTTCCATTGAAAGGGGTTATAGTAGCATTAGAATCTCTTTACAACCATGAAACAGAAGTGCATAACAACAACAACAACAACAACAACAACAACAACAATCACTTTGCTATCTATCTTCTCAGCGAGCTTCTTGTTCACTATTGGTTAATTTGTGTTCATGAGTAATTATTCATGTTTATGTGATCTGAGCAAAGAATCGAAATCAGTACTCTTTGGATCTGAGCCGATCTGTTCCATGTTCGTAGGTATAGTTCAACTCCTCGCAGTGGTAGACGTGATAATATGTTGTGTCTTGTTTACTCTTAGCAGTTTATCCACGCTTGTAGTGTACTGTACAGTGTGCACGTGGTTTTTCAAGTTAGAAGTCGCTATGAGTCGAAAAATAACTTTTGCATTGTCTCCAGTATCCAAGAAAATTAAATGGAGCCACAATGAATGTATTTCAAATTATAATGTGTGCTGATCGCACTTATTTTGTTTTATTATAGCACCTCCTTTTGTTTCACGACTCTTGTTTTCCCCGCTTGGATGCGCTAGTGTTTTTTCTTTGGGTTCCTCTCGGTCTCGCGGTTGTAGGGACAGTCAGTCGGAGTGCTCCTTTCTCGGCGTGCAGGGTAAGTTGTTTGGTTTTAACTAGGGCTCAGGCCGTGAATTACAGATTGGTTTTCAGACCGTTACTTGCCTGGGAGGTGCTTATAATGCGGACGAATTAAATGTAATCTTGTAACAAGTAATTCTTGTAACCCGTAGGATATCCACGCGAATCATTTAGGCATTTTCAGATAGGCTTGAAGACTGCCCAACTCCTCGCTTTGAGGGAGAGTTGAATGGGGTTATGTAAATTGGTTTTGTTTTTACCTGTATTTCTATTGTATGTTTCGGTTTCCATTTCTGTTTAAAGGTTTTCTATACCAATTAATCATTCCTGTTAACAAATGTATAATTTATTGATCCATAAATGTTATAGTTCTTGAAATTTTTAGTGATCTCTTCTCTTCAATTCCTCCCCCCCCCCCCCTTTCACGATTGTACCTACGCCCCTATGGTGCAATAAATGAGTGAAAGCGTGCTGGGCCCATAACCCAGAGGTCCGTGGATCGAAACCACGCTCTGCTACCATTTATTGCACCATAGGGGCATAGGTACAATCGTGAAAGGGGGGGGGGGGGGGAGGAATTGAAGAGAAGAGATCACTAAAAATTTCAAGAACTATAACATTTATGGATCAATAAATTATACATTTGTTAACAGGAATGATTAATCGGTATAGAAAACCTTTAAACAGAAATGGAAACCGAAACATACAATAGAAATACAGGTAAAAACAAAACCAATTTACATAACCCCATTCAACTCTCCCTCAAAGCGAGGAGTTGGGCAGTCTTCAAGCCTATCTGAAAATGCCTAAATGATTTGCGTGGATATCCTACGGGTTACAAGAATTACTTGTTACAAGATTACATTTAATTCGTCCGCATTATAAACACCTCCCAGGCAAGTAATGGTCTGAAAACCAATCTGTAATTCACGGCCTGAGCCCTAGTTAAAACCAAACAACTTACCCTGCACGCCGAGAAAGGAGCACTCCGACTGACTGTCCCTACAACCGCGAGACCGAGAGGAACCCAAAGAAAAAACACTAGCGCATCCCAGCGGGGAAAACAAGAGTCGTGAAACAAAAGGAGGTGCTATAATAAAACAAAATAAGTGCGATCAGCACAAATGCTGGAAGTTTGATGATGGTGGATAATATTGCAGCCAAAAACGAAAGCAGTGAAAGCCTACATGATGTTGATGAGATCTTGAGTGAACGTGTGTGTGATGAAAAATTAGATAAGTTTCCTGATGGTTGGGGTTTATATAAAAAAATTCATTTTGTGGAAAACATGACTGTTCATTATTAAAAAACAAGAAACTTGGTTGCAGAATATATAGAGAAGTTGCAAAACTAGGAACAGAGAGAAACAAACAAGGGATGAATATTCCATAGGCGTGGGCTACAATTTCTGTGTCATCTTATGAGGATGCGAAGAAAAATGAGATGGTCTCTCTGCGAAAGAAAATATTAGAACATAAGGAAAATTCTGCTCATCAAACTGCATCTAAGATTATACGTAACTCCAAAGAAAACACTTTAGGAAACACTTGCACGAGAGCCTCCAAAAACGAAAAAGAAGGGACTGCAAATGTGTTCCATACGGCGTACTAAGTTGCTAAAAAGAGCCAGGCTTTTAATGATTTTCAGTCTGACATTGAACTTCAAGAACTAAATGGAGTAAACATGGGTGGCATTTTACACTCTGGAAATGCTTGCACAAACATTATTAATCATATTGCAACAGAGACGAGAAAGACTGTTCTAAGTAAAATAATTGACTCCAGATGCAAAATATCATTAATGATTGACCAAAGTACAATGATTAGCCAACAATTATCTTTGATAATTTACATGAGAACAAAGCTCCCTGAAATGGATGAGCCTACAAGTCCTTTTGTGGATATAGTTGAGCTGCATGAAGTGACTGCTGAAGGTATATAAAGATATTGTTAAAGTGTTTCAATGCCCATGGCTTTTCTGATAATTTTATCCACGAAAATCTTATTGCAATTGCAACAGATGGAGCTGCAGTAATGATGGGAAACAAGAAAGATGTAACACTACTGAAAAAGAATTTCCCACATATTTTAGTCTGGCATTGTGTCAACCACAGAAAGATTTCCCAACTTAAGTAAATCACCTAAAGTCATTTTTAGATAAATTGTATTTACTCTACCATCAGTCACTAAAGAATGTACAAGAGCTGAGACAACATGCTGAAAAGCTTGAAACTCAGTTATTGAAGATAGGTAGAGTTTTAGGCGAGAGATGGGTACCCTCAAGTTTCAGAACTGTATCAATTCTTCGGAACAATTTTCAAGTTTTGGTTGTTCACTTTACTGCTGCTAAAGGTGATGAAAAGAGTGAGTCTACTAAAATAAGTGTACAAGGGCTTGTTAAAGCATATTACAAAGGTTGATTTCATTCTTGATCTTGGATTGAAATGTGATGCTCTTCAAGAATTGTCAGAATTAAGCCTTGAGCTGCAATCATGAGATATGACATTGTATTCAACAAATCGAAAGATTAAAAACTAACTAGTCTTTGAAGAATGGAAAGTGAACAGTGAACCTCATTATAGTGAAGCATTTGAAGCACAACAAGAATTGAGCTTCAGAGGTACTGTTCTAGATAGTGGATCAAAAAATAACTGTCTTAGCCATTCAGAATTTTATGAATTATTGAAAGGAAGAATGGAGAGTCAGCTTCTATAGGCAACGGACACAGGAATTTCTGAGTATGCCCAAGTGTTAGACAGCTCAACTTGGCCTAATAAATCCAGAATATAATATGATAATCATGATGATGGTGGTGGCGGCAGTGGTGGTGATGGTGGTGGCGGTGGTGGCGGCAGTGGCAGTGGCAGTGGTGGTGATAAACATGCATGGGTTCTGCTTTGTTCAACTTGAACCTATGTGAGCTGAAAGTAAAGCTCATAGATATATAGAGCTCATTGAAAACATTTGAGAACAAAATATGATTTGAAGCTTCCCTGGTGATGAACATATTGAAGATGTTCTCAGGCTTCGAGGCAGGTGTAGTGATGAAGAGCCATCAACGTTTTGGGATTGCACTCTATATTCACTCTTGTTAGTCATTCATCATCCTGATGATGGGAGAGATGGCTCTTCATCACCGAGAACATCTTGAATATTTGAGAACAAATTTATTAGCAATGCAAAATTAGTGAAAAAAGGATTTTTTTAAATGAATTCTTCGTGTTAGTCTCTTGAAGTGTGACAAACGTTAATGAGCTTGAAATAATACTGCAACTTAGCTTAGGCTTACAACACTTAGAATCAGTGTAGTTATATAATGGAATTTTTATTTCACTGGTTATAAGGTATTCGCAATCAGGGTATACAAAGGTTAATGGCTTGAGAATGTACACCAAGACTTTCTTTGTGCACATATTTCTTGCACACAGCACATAGTTGCATGTTTGCAACGCTATCTTGCTGAAAAACTTTATGGTACCATGATTCCAATTGGTCCTGCTTGGTTGTCAGTAGGAGCAGGTGTTTTGTTTTAGTGTTGTATTAATTCCTTCTTTTGGTGCTTTGAGATTCCATTCTTTGAACATATGTTCTGGTTATCCTTTGATAATAACTAAATTTTTGAAATATATTACTTTAGCATTTATAGCCTTTAATTTTGGGTTAGTTTACTTATTGATTAGGGTCATGAAAACATGAAAACTGATGTGCTGTCAGTAGATACACAAGAACCATGTGCATCATTCTTCTCTATTGTAAAATTTGGAGTGTCTGCAACATAGCTGCTACTGCTAAATCTGCTTGCTAAGCAACTGCACTAGGATTCTCACTTTGGCTTCACCATTAGTTGAAAAGCCAGGTGAACCTGCATTAGGATCTGAGTATTCTTTAGTGGGACACTTTGAACAATGGGTGTGTCATTAATAATTAGTAACTATAGTAAACCCGGCCTAAGAAACCCACCTAACATCAACATTGGCAATGTAAACAATCTGATGTGTTGCACTCACATGACTTTCTCTACTCTTGCACTAACCATTCTTACAAACTCTTATTCTTCTGTCTTCTTCGTGTTAGTTGAGATAAACATTTGCACAAATTATCTTGTTGCTTGTTTTCTTGTACATGCAAAGGGAATATGGGCTGTAGGCTTTGAGCGATAGTCAAATATTTTAAAGCTTTCAAATTCTGTTCTCTTTGCATGGTTGACATATAAAAAGAATGAATAGCGATATTTCATTTGACAGAAGTACAAATTCTCCAAAACTTACACAAATAACAAGGAGTACCTCTGAAATGGTTCACTCTACAAAAACAATTATTAAGACATAAATTGTGTTTTAGCAAGATCTACATTTTTTTACAGTAAGATTTGGTCTATCTTTTATGGCTAACCAGTTATACAGAAGTCATCTGGAGTAAATAGGACTTCATGGGCAATAGCCAGAGAATTCAAGGTATATATTTCATATGCCATAAAATACCTCAAACATGACAGTTCAATCAAACTCTTTATAGCCGTTTCCAAGAAAATCTGAATTTTCTAAAAATTTTCCATGTAAAGGGTAGTTTAGGGTGAAGCAATTTTCTTTAAAATCTTTGTGTTGCATCCTTGAGGTCATTAAACTTAAATACCAACTTTAGTTTTTAACTGACTTTTCGTTTTTGAGTTATGCTGTCCACAGTCTGACAGACACACAGACAGACAAATAGACAGACCGACAGGCAGACAGAGACACAGACACACATATGGACTTTTTTCTAAAAGTACTTTTTTTGGATTCAAGGACCTCAAAACATATATTTCTGGTGAAATCTTGACATTGAATTTTTGGGTGGAGTACAACAGTTCCTCTTCTTTATTAAACATAGTAGAGAAAGTGAAAAGCAGTAGTAAAACAGTAGTAACATTAAATAATGGATCTATTTAGTTTTCTTCCTCAGAGAGCTTTGGTCATGAATCAATCAGAACGCTTACTGTGGTCATACGCATACAGCCACTACAAGCATTTGTGAACTTCAAGTGGGTTTTTTATCTTGGCTCACTATAGTGATTTTACATCATTGTACTGAAATTTTTAAACCTATGTAACAAGTTCCACCTGAGCTTTGTTAGTCTTGGAGAGTTTCTTCACTTTCTTTTTCATTGTAATTACTAATCAGCAATTATCTTAAAGTTAAGAACAACCTCCTAAATGTGAATAAGAGATATGTGTGGAAATGTATAACACATTGTATTTTACTTACAATTGACCACAGAATTTGTAAATAACAGGAGTTTCAAATTTTACAAAATGAAAATGGCTTAAACTTTAACATACAATGGTGGCAAACGACTTATAGCCAGTATATGAAACTAGTTTTGTTAAATACCCACTAGAAGAGGGTTCAATAACAGTTGCCATTTTGAGGATCTAGCATATACTAATCAGGGGCTTATTAGGACCCATGCCTTATTTGGTACAATTACTTTTTCATATTGATATAGAAGCTAACCTATAGTACACCTTGCGTTTGCTAGCGGCACATGAAAAGAGGAACTTATATCTTTATTCATCCTTTTAGAACATATACATGTTGTTGGATATATCAGGTTACATAAAATGCTAAAGTAACTGTCTTAATGGTAAAAAATCTTCAAAATCACAATTGCAGATATTCATCTATGTCATAAAAAGCCCTCTCAATTAAGTAATTTTTTAAGCATTTATTAAACTTGGAACCAGTTGATTGTTTAATTGTGGTTGGCAGCTTATTGTATAAAGTTTTCCCAATTACAAATGGATTTTTATCAAAGAATTTCTTACTCTTCACTTCCCTATACATATTCTCTTTAGTTCTTGTGTCATATTTATGTATACTGCTGTTACTCCTTATATTTGTAGTTCTCCTAACTAGTAAAATAACTCTAAAAATATACAATGCAACCACTGTAAGAATTCTTTCTTTTTTAAAAATTTCTCTACATGATTCCCTTGATTTTAGTGAACAAACAATCCTTACACACCTCTTCTGTAATACCAATGATCGTTTTAAATTCTCTTTAGACGTTGTACCCCATAATTCAATACCGTAATTCAAATAAGAATGAATTATTCCATAATTAATCAATCTTAAATTAGGTTTATCCAAATAGTGTACCACGTAATTTAATAGATAGACACCCTTGCTCATTTTCTTGCATATATAATTTACATGTTTTGTCCATGATAAGTTTTTGTCAATATGCAATCCTAGAAATAAGTGATCATCTGTTGTATCTATTTCTTCATTTCCAATTTTAATTTTCATATTGTTGTACATGCAATTACTAATTTTAAAATATATTATGCTTGTCTTGGTTAAATTATTAACTAAGTTGTTATTAACAAAAATTTAAGTATTACATCTGTACCTGAGTGTATATTATTAGTTAAGTTGTCTTGATCTTTTCCCCAACAAATTATAGATGTGTCATCAGCATATGATACAGTTTTCACATTATTAATCACAGGTAAATTGTTAGTGTACAATGTAAATAGTAAAGGCCCAAGCACAGATGCCTGTGGGACTCCATATTTAATGGTTGCTAATGAGGATTCATATTTTGTTTCTATTTGGTTTAGTTTACATATTATTTCTGTACTTTGTACCCGGCCTTGTAAGTATGTATTAATTAATTTACCTGCAGTCCCCCTTATACCATAATGTTCCAATTTTTGTAATAAGACTTGGTGGTCAACACTACCAAAGGCCTTTGATAAATCAAGAAAAATCCCCATTACTTGATTGTCATTTTCCATTTTGTTAATTAGTTCATCTATAAATTCTACCGCAGCAGTAACTGTAGAATAACCTTTTTGAAAACCATGCTGGGAATTAGATAAAATGTTGTGTTTATCCAAAAAACTTAAGATCCTCTTTAAAATAACCTTTTCCAGTAGTTTAGCAAAAGTAGATGTTAAAGTAATTGGCCTATAATTACTCACATTAGTAACATCGCCCTTTTTGTGTAACGGTTTAACAACCCCGTTTTTTAAACAGTTCGGAAAAATTCCTTCCACTATAGAGGCATTTATTAGATGTACTAGGATATTAACTAATTCTTCCTTGCATTGTTTAAGGATTTTTGATGAAACTTCATCCCACCCACTTGAGTTTTTAGATTTCAATTGAGTAATAATTTTGATTAATTCTGTTTCAGTAACAGGATTTAAGAACACTGTGCTACCAATATGCTTTATTCCCTCATTAATATCCATTTTAACTGTTTTACTCGTATTTCCCTTAGGCACCGCTACATTTATAAAGCATTCATTAAATATATTACTAATGCTTACTGGATTATCAACCCTTTTGTTCTGATGTTTAATTACAATGTTCTCTGAATTTTTACAGTTTTTCTTAATAGCATTTACTACATCCCATATAGCCTTACTTGTATTTTTTGCAGTAGTTACCTTATATTTAATACTTTCCGACCTTAAATTTTTGAGAGCAGCTTCATACTCTTTCTTGTAATTTTTATATCTATCATAATACAATCGATTACCATACTGCTTATAAAATATATACATGTCCTTCATTGATTCCCTAATCTTAATTACACTGGGTGGGAGGATTAATTTATTACTTGTTTTTTGCATTTATTCATAGCCCATTTTGGACACGAAGTATCAAAGTGTTTATTAAATATGAGATAACACTTCTCCCATTTTTCATTTACACAGTCATTATCATGTACTTTATCCCATGATTCATGTTGGAGCAACTTTTTGAACCCATTTATATTATATGAATTGATTTTCCTTGTTCTTGCCTTTAATATTTTATCACTTCTAACATTAATTTTTTGAATTTTCATTATCTGTGCCTTATGATCAGAAACACAACTGTCAAATACTTCTACTTTTACTCTTTTACTATCAATATTTGTGGCAATTTGATCTATAGCAGTAGCTGATGTTGAGGTAACCTTAGTCGGTATTTTAATATGCATTTTAATATTAAACATATTTAATAAATCTGTAAGTTTTGTACACACGTTATTTCCATTGATAGAGTTTATATTTATATCATCTATTATTACAATTTTGTTACTACGAGGGCCGTTCAGAAAGTAACCTCCGGTTGATTGCAAAAGATTCACCAAGTTAAATAAAAATATTTTAATATATACATCTTACAACTACATCTTTGCACTATTTTTCTACATAGTCTCCATAACGATTGAGGCACTTATCGTATCTGTTCACAAGCTTTGAAATTCCTTCTGCATAAAAATCACCCGCTTGTGCCTGGAGTCAGCCTGTGACCGCATCTTTGAGCTCTTCGTCGTCATCAAACCGCTGGGACCCGAGCCATTTCTTCATATGCATGAAGAAGTGATAATCGCTTGGCGCCAGATCTGGGCTGTAAGGTGGATGGTTGACAACGTCCCACTTGAAGGACTCAAGAAGGGCTGTTGTTCTGCAAGCAGAGTGAGGACGGGCGTTATCGTGCAAAAAAACGATACCGGAAGTCAGCATACCACGGCGTTTGTTCTGTATAGCCCGTCGTAATTTTTTTAGTGTTTCACAGTACACGTCTTGATTAATGGTCGTCCCACGTTCCATGAATTCAACCAACAACACCCCTTTTGCATCCCAAAACACCGTTGCCATCAATTTTCGGGCAGAAAAATCTTGCCGGGCTTTTATTGGTTTGGTAGGCGAATTTGAATGTGCCCACATCTTTGATTGTTCTTTTGTCTCAGGGTTCACGTACTTAATCCAGGTTTCGTCCCCGGTCACGATTCTGTTTAACAATGGTTCACCTTCGTCCTCATAACGTGACAGAAAGTCTAATGCAGAGGCCATTCTTTGAGTTTTGTGGTGGTCGTTAAGAATTTTGGGCACCCATCGTGCACAGAACTTACGGTAACCCAATCTTGCTGTCACTATCTCGTACAAGAGAGTCTTAGAAATCTGTGGAAAATCAGTAGACAACTCCGACATTGTGAAACGTCGGTTTTCACGAACTTTTGCATCAACTGTCTGAACGAGTTCGTCCGTCACCAATGATGGTCTACCACTCCTCTCTTCATCATGAACGTTTTCTCGTCCACTTTTAAATAAACGTACCCATTCACGGACCACTCCTTCACTCATAACTCTTGGTCCGTACACGGCAAAAAGTTCACGATGAATAGCTGCTGCAGAATATCCTTTGGCTGTAAAAAACCTTATAACAGCATGCACTTCACATTTGGCGGGGTTTTCTATTGCAGCACACATTTCAAACGGCCACAAACACTAAACTAGCACAGGTACGACGTTCACTCGACCACGGCTTTATGCTGACTGACCTGCTGAGTGCGTGAATGCACAGATGGCGTCGCTACTCCCCCCACTACCCGCACTGTGACCGATCGGAGGTTACTTTCTGAACGGCCTTCGTATATACTGAGTATTTCGTCAACATTGAAATTTCACTGGCGATCTGTATACTCCAAAAAGTAATAAGTTACCCTCTTCAGTATTAATTTTAACCCCAGCAATTTCAAAATCCTTTTCTATGCAGTATTTATTTAAGTTGTATATTTGCACAATTTCTTTGTAGTTTTCATGAGCATATATTGCTACACCCCACCTTTAAATTTACATCTACTAAAACAAAATTATCTAATTTATAATGCTCAATTTGGTTTTCCTTTAGTCCATGTTCTGTAATAACTACAAATATGGGGTCTACTTGATTTATAAGTGTATTAAATTGCTCAATTTTGTTTGCTAAATACTGCACATTTTGATGCAACACACTGAAGTAATTGTTTTCATTATTTTGTGTTACAGATACCATATAATTTTTATCTGAATCTTCTACTTTATAATCCCCCACCTTAAAATCTTTTAAACAATCAGCTTGGCTTCTTTTAGCAAATTCTAGTTTTTTGATACATTTTGTTCACAACTGGCAATAACATCACAAAGTAGTTTACCAAACTCCTGTTCAAGTGGAGACCATCCCTTGCAAGATCTTCATTCGTTATCCAGCAGTTACCATCTAGCATCACACAGTTCCGAACTGAGCACATCCAGTCTAATTGATTGTTAAGGTGATGCACACGCCTCCAGTTCATATCTCTCCTATTTAACACACCACTGATGATTTTACCTTTGTTAATGGGCTATCTGCTTTTACTCGTTGCACCAAATCCATAACATCGCCCATAATTACGTCAGGATTTATTCCCCTGCATAGGTCATTTGTCCCAACATGAATTGCCACTATATCTGGTTTCACCTCACTTAGTTTGAGCATCTCCGTTTTATGTTTCAGTTCTTCGGTGCCTATTCCCGGGAAGCACTGCACTTCATGCCCCATTTTCCTACACTCATTGCCGGCATATTTTACCATCGAGTCTCCTAACACTACAACCCTCGATTTTTCCATGTTTGCGTTTTCCTTAGATTGTGTTTTCAGATTTCCATTTTCATTCTCAGTAGCCGATAATGCTTGAAATTTGTTAAAAACGGGTACCTTTGCGTTTTGGTCTAACTCCGCCATGCTTTTGCTTTTGTTCCCTCTGTTTTTGGCGACTGTTACAAAAGATCCTTCTTCTTTTAAGTTTTGAACTTTACTTTTAAGTAGCTCGTTTTCGCTCTTCAAGCACTTGATTACTTTCTCGGCTTTCTGTAAATCCTGATTTAGCATTGGTACAATTATCTGCAATGACGCTATTGTTTCGGCTTCGCACGTTCCTGAATTTGTTGCCAGCCTTCCTTGTTCCAGTTTCTTCTTAGTTTCTGTCACATGTATTCCCCCAAAATCATTGCGTCATTTTCACACAAAACACTATTCCTGAGTATGCTTCTCACACCATCTTCACTCTTGAAATCCATTATTTTACTGTTTATATCACTTTTTTCTTGCGACCTGCTACGTGTTACAATTCAACATGCCGCCATCTTGGATGGTGTCCTGAACCTGTAGTGATGTAACAATGTTAAAAGCAGTGTTAGCACAAAGGAAACTAATTATTAACCAGTTCTCAATGAGCCTAAGTTGTGCTTAAAATATGCATTAATGGTTTTAGTTAATGGCATAGAAGTATATTTAGTCTTAACACAAAAATATTTATTTATAACCTATTTATTTTCTAGATTCCTGGAATCTATATATAAAACAAAATAGCATTGGAAAGGAGTATAAAATGAAATGTTTTAAAAAATTAAACCTGTATTAATTAAGCTTTTCATAGATTTTCCAATTTGTTTAACAGATCATTCGCACAGACATCCGTGATGGCAGAACAATATCTTATGATGCAAAATATGGCTACATTATAAATCCTGCACATGCATCTGACGCGGGACAATATACTTGTATGGCTAAAAAGGGCCATAGCCAAAACATGACCTATGTGCTGAACCTTCATGGTAAGAATTTAATACAAGGTTCATTCTGAAAGCCATAATCAACAATTTTTAAAAATCTTAACCTTTATGTTTTAGACAAACCAAGTATATCATCTTAATCTAAAGTCAACATAGTGTCCATTTCTTTTTTCCATCATTCTGCATGCTCTGTATACACTTAAGATAGGACTCTATTCCAGTAGTCTGAAGGCACAATTCCATGCTTTATGAATATCCTCCACCAGTTTGTAGCATAGGCTTCATATCTGTTCCTTAACAGAATTGAGAAGATAGTAGTTGTAGGGTGCCAAGTCAAACTAGAGGGGAGTCTCTAAGAGTTTCCCACCCAAATGTTCTTATCTTCTCCACAGTGACATAAGCAGTGTGAGGATGTGTGTTATCCTGTCACAGGATGGTGTTCTTTCCAGGCCATTTATCGCGCAATGCATGACAGAGTTTCAGAAGTGTGTGGATATAGTGGGCAACATTTATGGTTTGTCCAAATTGAAGAAAATCCACCAAAACTCAAACCTATGGATCCCAGAAGACATTGCCCATAACTTTTTGCTAGACTGCACTGCCTTTGCTTTCTTTTTTTGATGGGAAATCCGAGTAGTGTCATTCCATAGTCTGAAGTATTGTTTCAGGATCAGAAATATGGAACCAGCTTTCATTGCCTGTCACAATATTAAGAAATCACCACCTTCATTTTAAAATGTCTAAAGAAGGTTTTGGCTGATGGTTATTCTCTGAAGTTTATGGCTTTCAATCAATAAACATAGAACCCAATGTGGATAACCTAAGCTTTCAATCGTTCTAGCACTGCATTATGTCCTACTGCAAGTTTACAGTAATCTCATTCACAGTGATACTCCTGTCTTCTCTAATGAGCTCACTAACACTTTCCTTGTTCTGTTCTGTGGAAGCAGGTAGTGAGTGATCACTATGAGGTGCACCTTGGATATTCACATTCCCTTCATTAAAATATTTCACTCATCGCTTAACATCTCCATAGGCATGTTGAAATTTGAGATGAATTTTAGCAGCATATGTTTCCCCTTTAGCCTTGCTTTGTTGGAATTTGAATTTTAACAATGGGTTGCTCACAACTTTCATTAGGATTCTTGTATTATGCTTTCTATCTTTGATTTTAATTAAAGGCAATACCTTGATATTCTTGATAACTGGTAGTATTGAAGTATGCCTAAGATAAATATTTGATATTTTGAAATTTGAAATTTTGCATTATTGAAAGTTGTGTTAGTTAAGTATTGCTGTGCTACCTATAGAAATCCTTGATAGAATTTGACAGTGTTTCCTGTGAGTGACTAAATGCAACATTCTACATTCTTGTGTCTACATGAAAACATTGAAAACAATTGGGAGAAGGAATAGAGACACTCATGTAACATATACCAACTAAGTTGTGAATGAAGCTGATATAGCTGATGCACTAATCATATTTCTGAAACAGCCTGACTACTCATTGCTGGCCTGTTTACCTACTACACTGGCCAAAATCTTTGAATCCAGCAGAAACAATTCAGAACTTAAGATATGACATAATACAGTGCATGGGAATATTTATTCTTTGCTTCCTATTGTTAATGTTTCCAAGTGAAACTTGAGTCATGAACATACCTTACAGGTATAATGTATGACTAATTTCCATAAATCTTTTGTTTTACCAATGTACAACAATGATATTGAATTAAACATAAGTGAAGTGTGGAACTACTTTGAAGTAGATACACCAGAGCAGTGTGTAAAATTTGCAGAGAAAATTTGTGTGCAGTACTAAGTCACGTAACAGAACAAATATAAAGAAGCTTGTTACATGCATGCAATGCCTGAAGTTTACAGAATCTCTATTGAAAAAGCAATGTAAAGCTTCCTGTTGCTGTTAGAACATGATACTGCAGCTTCTGAAAACAATGAGCAGAAGCAAAGCTGGTTGAATACCAGCTAAACAGAAAAATACTAATAAAAACATTATTAGCGAAGAAGCTATTGTCTTTACAGCTTTTTATAAAGTGAGTATTGAGTGCTGAGTATCGGTGCTCCAAAATAGAGTATCAGTATTAAGTATTTATAAATAGTGGTATCATCCCATGACTAATTTTAAGCTTTTGTCTACTGTTGCAGTTCCCAAGAACAGAAATTTAGCAAGAATAAGTAGAACTTTGCATTTATTATTTATTTATACCAACAAACTTACTCTTGGTATTTTTTAAACAGACAAGTCGTGTGTGGGCAATGTTTGAGAGGTAGAACAGGAACTTAAAAATTCAATGCCACATCTGGGATTTGAACCACATACTCTCTGTTTACTAGGTGGGCGCTCTAACCATTAAGCTACTGTGACAATATGCCAGAATGACGAGGGAAAATATGAACTGGTTTGAGAATTCAATGTATTCTGGCATGTTGTCACAGTAGCTTAATGGTTAGAGCACCTGCCTAATAAGCAGAAGGTCTGTGATTCAAATCCCAGCTGTGGCATTGAATTTTTAAGTTCCAGTTCTACCTTTCAAAGAACTTTTTAAATTAATTATTTATTAGAAAATTCAAGATATATTTATTTTGTTATTGGAATATCAGTATATTTTGTAAAAATGTATTTTTCATAAACTAAAAAATAAATAGCAAAATTTTTTCCATATACAGTATTGTGCAGGGTGGGGGACTTTCAAGCTCTTTCATATACAGTGACTCCAACTTGACTCTAATAAACATCCAACAATGAATAATCTGGAAATGGTACAGACATAAGCTCTTAATTTTAATGAGAAATACATTTTTCTGATTATGTTTTGTCTATCTGTTACGGTTTTCCATCATAACTAACACTGCAGTGCAACGGTGCTTTCTGGGCCAAAGCCTACCGCATGGCCGTTGTGTCACCCCCCCCCCCCCCCCCCACTTCTTTCCACCAAAGACATCATGAATGGGGTGCAGTATTGGAGGGTGGGATGTGGTTAGTGCCCCTAACCCTCTTGACTGGTATATGCAGTCTTCACAATCAGGGGCTGCTGGTTCTCAAACAAGTAACTCCTCATCTGGCCCCTCAGTGAGCTAACGAGACTGAGTACACACCAGACCAGGTCTCCTTCTTCCTTCTCTGATTACCCTCCCCTTATGTAGGACTTACACCCCCTAGGACTTACAAGCCAGTGCATAGGGTCAGACGCCTGTTGGGGAGCAGAGGGACCTCTGCCCAGACAGAGTGAAGACCTGGAAGTAGGTGGTCAACCAAGTACCAGTTATAGTGAGGAAGAGGATGATATGAAATGCAGGTGAAATGGATGATTGGAAGGGTGATAATGGAGCAATTGGTGGAATGAATGGTGGAGAAAACGCACCCAGATGCCGCTTCGTCCACCACGAATACCACATGCGGGTCCTGCCTATGTGATAGGTGAGCAGTCTAACCGCTCAGCCACAGCACTGCCATTATACTCAGGGAAGGATGAGGAGAAAAATTCCTACCCCCATGCCGGGAATCAAACTCAGGACCCCTTGAGAAGCAGGCAGGTGCTCTACCAACTACGCTATGTGCCAGCCAGGTCTCCCACAGGAGAAAATCCACATTCTGTTACAGGGAATCAAACCAGGTGTTCGACCTGGTAAGCAGCAGTGCCACCACCACCTAAGGACATGATCTTTTCAAGTTATTTAGATGAAATAAAAGTGAAGAAGGGTTTAAAGATTATTTATGTAAATTTAAGATATACTACATTTTATCTTTCTGACTCAGGGATCTCCATCTAGGGGATATGTGAATAGCGACCACAAGGTACCCAAGCTGAGCAGAACATTACTTCCACTTACTGGTGTTTTGCTCCTCACTGTAACTTTTCTATCTGACCTTACCTTGGTCATCTCTTGTTCTCTTCCGACCCCGATGCTATTAGGGTTTCTGAGGGCTAGGGAGTCTTTATTTTTCCAACCTCTACATTTCTCTAATTTCTCTATAAATCTTAACCCCTAACATGCTGACCTGTCATGGCATGTAATACGTCCTCTGATTGGTAATCAGAGGATATGGTCGGTGAATTTATTTTGATAAGTCTCCCAGTCAGGTCGGTGAGACCCGTAAACCAACGACAGGTGTGGTCCTCCAGACATTCTGGGGGTTGTGAGAGAGCGATGTGACCGCCAAAACATAAAAATATGGTGCTCTCTAAAAATCGGTTACTATACTGCTATTGCTCTATCAATATATTAAATATTGGAGAGCAAGAGGATTAATGACTTCATTGTCAGAAATCCAGCATTGGCTAACAACAACATTTTATCTTTCATGATAGTATTCAAATAACAGATACTTTCATTCAAACTGTTAGAAACATTTTGGAGGAAATTTAAAGTGACAAAAGCTTTTCCATTTAACCTAGAGCAGGCGTCTGGTGTATTTTGTAGAGAAGATTTAACATTTACTATCTGTTGGAAAAATATAAAATCTTATATTGAGAGTGCATAGTCTGTACACTCTCAAATCACTGTTTAGCTACAGTTAAGTTATGTTAGAGCTGTAGCAGTATCAATAGATCAAGAGTAACAATATGTTTTTCTTGGAACTGCTGCTATGAAGTATTGTACACATTACTTATTTCAGCTGTCAGCTTATTTCTTGTAGTTTTTTATACAGTGGTGTGATACAAAATTATTATTATTTTTTAAAATTCAGATTACAACTAAGCAAGAGCTTAGCTAGTAATATTTTCTTCATAAATAAGTTCACATGTTTTAGCGAGTCTTCAACTCAAGGCCCCCAAAGTTTACACTAATTCTTGCGGTCACACATTAAGTGATCTAGCTTTAATCTTTTCAGTCTTCTAACTTCACAGTTACTAAGCACTTTCAACAACTCTTTGTCTTCATGGTGCTGCACTTTTAAATGATGTTTCGTTGCACTCTTTTTTATTTCTTCTATAATAGGGTCGATCTTGAGATCTCTATGTATGTTATCATTGCGCGCATACCATGGTGCATTAACTATTATTCTTAACACTTTATTTTGAAAAGTCTGCATGTGTTTCCTGTTGGTCAATTTAGAACAGCCCCAAAGCTGTATTCCATAAGTTCAGACTGGTGTTAACACCTGGTTGTATATTAATAACTTATTGTATATGTCAAGTTTCTTAAATGTGATATTTAACTCTTTTCTTTTAGTTTCTATATGCTTTCTCCAATTTAATCTTGACTCTAGTGTCATTCCTAGGTACTTCACTGTTTGTGCTTGAGGAATAGCTTGATTATTTATTTTTATTGGTAGTATCTGAGTTTTCTTATTTGTAAAGTTGATATATACGGATTTAGATTCATTTAATTTTATACGCCACTTCTTCATCCGCTTGTTAACCTTATTGACAGCTTTCTGTAATTTCTGTGTAGATTCCTCTGCTGTATGTCCTACTGCCATTACTCCTGTGTCATCAGCAAAAGTAGCCATAGTTGTATCATCTTGGTATGGAATATCCCTAGTAAATATAAGGTATAATATTGGTCCCAAGATGCTTCCTTGAGGTACTCCAGCAGCTATATTCTTTAATCCAGAGTATTCATTTCCATATTTAACTCAGAAATATCTCCCGTCAATATAGGATAACAATATTTGATAAAAGTGGTCAGGTAGATCTTGTTGGAGCTTAAAAATTAAACCTTTGTGTCAGACTTTATCAAAAGTTTTGGCCACATCTAGGAATACTCCAGAACATATTTTGTTTTCCTCTAACGTTCTTTCTATGACATCGACTATACAATGTACTTGATCAACTGTTGAACCTTTATTTCTAAATCCAAACTGCTGTTCTGGTATTAATTTACTTTCCTCTATTATAGGTTTTATTTGCTTTTACAATAACTTTTCAAATGGTTTAGATAGTTGGGATAGGAGTGAAATTGGTCTATATGATTCCTTTTCATTAGGAATTTTTCCAGGTTTAAGGATCATGAGTACCTCTGCTACCTTCGATTGACTTGGGATATGTTTAAGTCTTAATGCAGTATTTATCATATGTAATAGCTTGATAAGACCTTTTTGTGATAATTCTTTAAGAATGTGTCTGGTGATTAAATCATATCCTGGTGCTTTTTTTTTGTATTTATATTCTGATGTATTTCACGTTTTAATTCTTTGAGTGTTACACGCCTAAGTTCTTTACCTTCCCTTTTCTTATCATGTGTTATGTCCTCTTCAGATGTTTGTCTAGATAAAGGTTGAAAAACCTCTTCTAGATAGTTGGCAAATAGGTCTGATTTATCCTTATTACTCCTTGCCCATGCTCCATCTCCTTTTTTTATTGGTAAAATTTGATTTATAGGTCTTTTGATACTCCTTGTTGCCTTCCATAAAGAGTAATCAGTATCTTTGTCTGTTGTTAGTTCTTTCATATAGATAGTAAATGATTTGTTTTTGATACTACTGGTCAAATTCTTTAGCTTATTACAGATTTTATTTAATCGCTTTTTATCTTCTGGTGCCCGAGTCCTCTGCCACTTTTTGCACTGTTTTCTTTTTTCACTAATTAACTCCCTCACTTCCATTGTATAGAAGATATCATTTACTTTATTCCTACTTTTTTCCGGAGTATGGTCCCATGCTGCTTGTTGAATATTGGTAACAAAGAGATCTATCTCTGCTTCCAGCTGTTGCGGTGTTCTTAAAGGAATATTAAGTTCAATAGTACTCTGTAATTCATTCTTGAACCCTTCCCAATTTGTTTTTTTATTAGTTAGTCTTGGGGGTTATCCTTTGTTATTATCTTATCACTTACTGTTAATAGAATAGGGGAATGATCTGAAAAAATGTGCCATAATTGTTAGACATACCCTTTGTTATGAAAAAATCAATTAAATCTGGTGCTTGTGATACAAAAGAGGTATATTCTAGGGACGTCCGTTATTATACCTGGTTGTTAACTTGTGCTAATTGTTCAAATTTTTGAGATAGGGGTCAAAGGATATTTTATGGAGGAGAAATAGAACATGCCCTTTTAGAGAAGTTTGCTGAAGAAGCAAAGAAGAAAAATTTAGGGAACAATATTTTGTTTCTCTGATTCAGGTAACCAAAATCTCAGAGACTAGTAATATATATGTACTTGAATCTCATCATTTAAGTAATAACAAGCAGAAAATCCCTGCATCCCCAACTTCAAATGAAAAAGAGACATTTGTAATGCTTTATTTCCTCAAAATTTGCTGTAATAATTTTGAGTAATATATCATATGTGTTAGATAGTATGACAAATAAATTGTATATTTGAATACCTGTGGAGTTCGTTTTCTATGGAGTTTACTAACTTGGACACCATAAGAGATAAATGAATACCTAATACAGAAAAAATGTAATACATAATTTGTGTATTAACCTTCTTCATTGCATTAGCTGTTTCAAAAATATTTGTTGCATATCCAAGTTGAACTAATGCACTATCTAATGAAAATATGTGATTCTTCTTCTTTTTAACCTGAGCTCATTAGTGACAAAAAAATCACTTCTGATATAAGCAATTCTGTTTTATTTTTGTAACATACTTGCAACCAAATCTGTATTACCTAATTTAGAATGAAATTTACTGGAGCAATGTGGATCAAAGGTTCATTTTTATGTAAACAGTATTGCATATAAAGGAAGCCTGTTAATTATATCAGAGAAAATTGTATGAGTATTATATCAGGAGCTTTTAAAATACATTTTAGCTGTGGCAAGGCTAGTTATAACTGACTGGATAATCTGAGACTTACCTTAGTTTCTTAAAGATTAACTCCATACAACATTCTTTTCTGGCAGCAAATACATCACTGACAGAATCCCTGAAACTCAGATTCTGGAGAGTTAATTCAGTAGTGACTTGTGTATTGCAAATGTGCTTAAATTCCACAAGCTGAGATTGTTTTCCTAATTTCTTCATTCATTATCTAAGTTATACATTCAATAATATAATTTTGAATATTACTTGAAGTTCCTTTAAATCCTAAAGTGGATACCAAATTCTCTCTTATGAACTGTTCTTCGAGCCCAGGCAATTAAAGATAATCAGCCTTAATTAGCAGGGTCTTCATTCACATCCTGCCTGCAAATTGAAGTTCTCATTTCCCTAGGTAATACACCACTTGAATTTATCTTCAATAAATTGTTTATAGTGACTTACTGATTCATTGTGCTGTTTCTGATAAGGCATGAATCGACTATATTTTCTAAGAAGATGAAAATGCTTGCTGTTTGACATATACTTTGAAAACTTGAGGGTTGCACGCCCTTCCATGAAAAATATTTATGTAACTGGTACCAATCTCATCCCATTCACCTTCTCCTCAAAATAATATTCAAACATAATAATATAACTTGCAGGTCATGATACTTGCTGTGAGCTACAAATACTCCCTGTAGATTGGGATTGGAAAGTTCTTATTTGGCTTCCATCCTTCTGTACAATATTCAGATGCAGTGTCTGTCTTTTATTCTTGAGAGCACATTTTTCTTCAAAAGAAAGGGATGATAATAGTGTGAATAACCAAATAATTAGACCCACTAGTTGTAAAGTATGAGAGAAACGCACAGGATGTAGGAAAAACTGCAAATATTTTGAATTTGCAGCACAATAGTATACAAAAACTAATATGACTTGTAATCCACAGTTCCAGGCTGCAGAAAGCAGAATCTAGACTCAGAATGCTTAAAAGCATTAGAATAAGGTGGTTTGGAGGTGGGTGCTTGCTTAGCAATGCCTAGGAAGCCCCTCCCTCATAACAGCAAGTGCAAGTTTGGCATTTTCCAAACTCCTAAATTGTTGCACTGTTATAAGTTACTTTACAAGCATACAAGCAAATTATCAATGACTTTTATGCACTGTTTTCTTGCTTTTCACGTCAAACATATACCATACAATTTATCTGTATTTAGTTTGGGTAACCTGAGACTCTCAGACAACACTTCAGCTTCGCCATTGAATTTTAGCTCACTAATTAGTAAATATAATGCACCGAATCACATCCCAAAGCCAAAATATTATTTAGACTTTTCCTCAGTTGTCACTCAGTTGTACTACTTATGCAATTGCAGAGTCCTATAACATATGCATCATGTTTCTATGGATTAAATAAATGCAATCAACTATTCCTTTTGGTAAAGATAATAATCTGCTTCTTACAGATTTTGTATGCAAATAAAGTGTAGTATTTAATGCACACATATTACATAATGGTATTTTTATTACAGATTATGAGAAAATAAAAATTCCAATGATTAATGAGACCAGTTGGGTACCAGATATAAGAGAAGGTGATGATCTGGTTATAGTATGCTCAGAAAAAGCATCTTCCTTTGAATTCAACTGGACTACTCCACAAGATCCAGAGGTAACAGATGTGATTTTTAATGTGCAATCAGAGTTCAAAACTTCTTCCTTAGACAACTCCAAATTAAGGCTGGTAAACTGGGTGCAGGCTTTATGAAGTAGAAAATTTCTAAAATATTGCACCACATCTTGAGTAAAACAAAAGCCACACATTTTCGTGACCAAATATTATCTTTAAGATCTGAATGTCCTGCATCACTCAAATACATGCAATTTGCTATTAAATTTATTTATCAGTGCTATTAGCTATTATGCTACATCAGCATTGTTGGTTTAACAATTTTATTCTACAAAAGTTGTTTTACATGACAATAAATCTATTAAGCGTTTAATACAGTACCTGAATTCAGATATAATAACACTAGCATGCCTGACAGTTTCTTATATACAGGGCATCTAAAAGGAACTAATTTGACTCCTAATAATAAAATACAGTGTTTAACTAAGACAATCACGTAATTCTTAGTGAGTTATCATCAAAGGCATTCATTAAGTTCAAGAATTTTATCATGAGAGTTGTCTGTGATCATAATTTACCATCTTAATAGTGTTAACTTCTTTTCAAGACAAGATCTTACAACCAGGGCCATAGCTACAGGGGGAGCAGGTCAGGCAGCACCCATACTGGAAAAAATTTTGCCTGCATTGAGAGAATCCCCATTTGTCCTTTCCTGTTTTGAAGTTTTAGAAATATTTCAATAATAAATTAAGAACCAAAATAACTATGTATTGAAGATTATATTAATAGTAACAATGCTGCAATAGTTATCCTTCATCTTATTCTGGTGTGCCGAATATCCAAA
Source organism: Tenodera sinensis (assembly GCA_030765045.1). Taxonomy (NCBI): domain Eukaryota; kingdom Metazoa; phylum Arthropoda; class Insecta; order Mantodea; family Mantidae; genus Tenodera; species Tenodera sinensis. Next base: position 96,704,942 of record CM060961.1, on the reverse strand, counting down.
CCCCTTGGCAGTCAAAGGCCGCTCAAGAAGCTGCTAAAACACAATCGAACATGCACCTATTAATAGCATGATCCGTGGTATTTGGAAATCATCTGCTTATATATGTGCAGTCACTTCGTTTTCCCTCCCCACCTTTCTCAGCAATGAATTTGAAGTTTGAAGATTAAATTATTTTGTTGTTTAACGATGCTGTCAATTGCCAGGATCACATCAGCGTCGCCGGTGTGCCGGAATTTCGTTCCGCAGGAGTTCTTTTACATGCCAGTAAATCTACTGACATGGAGCTGTCATTTTTAAGCACACTTAAAAACCATCGGCCTGGGCCGGGTTTGAACCTGCGACCTTGAGATCAGTAGGCCAGCGTCTAACCAACTGAGCCACCCAGACCGACCCGAACTTTGAAGAATGAACTTCCAGATCATAGTGCATTGTTTTTATTTTAAACCAATACAACTTAAGAAGTGGTGAGGACAGTGAGTGCATGTATTATGGACATAAGAGATTTCTTTGTCAAATGCAACAGAGAGGAGTTGCAAGAAAACCAAGTTGTCTCCAGCAACAACATCCACTTCAATCAGGGACCAGTGTGTAACACGAGCTGACTACTTATTATTTAATACAGAAAGGTGAGGCAATAAAGCAAGTTTACCTAAAGGATTATCCTAAACAAAGCAATAGGCATCTTTTTTGCTCTGAATGGTATAAGTGGTTTGCTTGATTGCAGTATGCTTTTCTCAAAGAAGCTGCAGTTTGTTATGCCCGCATACAGTTTCAGCTTTATGGCACAAAGGGGAGAAGGTATACTGAAAAAGGTTTCAGAACCTGGGAAGATGCCTTAGGTGCATTTCCTGAACACCAAACATCAGAAATTCATTATCCATGCCATGTCAATGTGGAAGAAATGTGAAACTAGTACAGAAACTTGTGCTTTGGTGCCAACATTAGTTAATGAAATCACGCTCGGGAAAAAAGTTACTATGTTAAATCATAAGTAGAATAATACAGTTTTTGAATGTTTTAAATGTTTTTGAATACACCTTAAAGAAAAAAAAAATTTGGAAATGTTTAATGCACATATGTTGTTGTTGTTTTCTAGTGCCTTGCATCTGGCAATGAAGCCATTAGCATTCGTGCTTTCCAATACTTTTGAACTGTAGTTTCTTCTGATCTTAATGCTTCACAGGTCTTCAAGTGGTCTTCGTTCATTTCTGCTGGATCGTTACACAGGACACATATTGGTGAGGCTGAGATACCTATTCTGTAGAGATGACTTGCTAAGCAGTCGTGATTTGTCAGTAATCGGAAGGCTGCAACCGCTGTTTTCCTTGGTCTATGGGGGATTATATCTGGGTTGGAAAGTAGTGTAATCCATTTTTTATCTTTGGCATTTGTTTCTATTTCTTGTAGGTATGAATGAGAAAATTTTTTAATGATCAAGCGTATTATTTAGGAATATGAGAAATTGAATTTAGATTTTTGTTTAATTGTTGTGCCTTTCTTTGCAAGTGAGTCTGCAGCTTCATTCCCCATGACTCCACAGTGTGCTGGAATCCATTGGAGATGAACAGTCTTATTAACTTTTTGGAGTTGTGTTAACATTTTGTAGCATTCTCTAATTTTTGTTGACTTCTTTGTAGTATTTGAACATATTCCCTGAATTGCAGCTTTAGAATCTGAAAGAATTACTGCCTTGTTAAATTTATTTAAGGGAAGATTTAATAATTGTCGGAGAGCAATGTGTATAGCCTCTATTTCTCCATCATAATTTGTTGTGTCTCTGCCAACAGAATGATAAAAGGAAAAATGTGAATACGTAACTCCAGCTCCAGTAAGGTTTTCCTTGGAGGATCCATCAGTATATATGTGCAGCCATTCTTCTGTGGGATACCTAGTATTGATTGTTTCCAGAGCTAGAAGTTTTTGTATTTCTTTTGGTGTGTCTGATTTACTTATTTCCTCTATTAATTCCAAACTGAAGGTAGGTTGTAATAATTCCAATGGATTTTCTCTTATAAGTATATTTTCTCTGGTGTTAGGAATGTTCAATTTGGATTTAATCTGTGTTACCTTTTCTAGGAAACTACTATGAGTTTTAAGGATTGAAGGGGGGAAGTTCTCTTCTGTCCATTTAGAGTTTGGCAGTCATAACATTTTCTCGTGTTGGAGCAATGCTTGTTCTTCTATTTTTGTTGTTATTGATGGGGTCCGTGTTAAGGCAAGCATGGCATCAGTAGGTGTGGATTTAACTGCTCCATTGATTAGGCGAAGAGCCTGATTTTGTATTTGTTCAAGTTTATTGATGTTAGCATTTGCTGCTGTTATTAAAGCTTCAGAACAGTACAAGAGGTTTGGTTTAACATACATTTTGTATGTTGTGTTAAGGACTCTCCTTGAGCAGCCCCATTAACACCAGCTAACCTTTTCAGGATTTGCAGTTTCTTTTCAACCTTTTCTGAGATGTTTGTTATATGTTTTTTCCAAGTTAGCTTTCTGTCGAAAGTGATGCCTAAGTATTTGGCATCATCAACTGCTTTGAGTGGTTTACTATTATAATTTATGTTAATGTTAACTGGTTTGTATTTTAGTGTAAATAATTCATAATTATTTAAATGGAGGAAATGTCATTTACATATGTGCTGGCCTATCACAGCACAACAGCGTCCCTCAGAGGCACATGAGGGGAAGGTCGGTGGATCTGGATACCACCTATTTAGTCCTCCCGGCTAGGTCCGATGGACCCGTTGACCAACGATAGGTGTGGTCCTCCTTGCAAAATGGGGGTTTAAGTCGGGTGATGTAACTGCCACATTGTAAAACTGGTGCCCGTTAAGAAAACAGTTACATGAAAGCTACATACATGAATATGAGTCCTAAAGATAAATATTCTGGAGTTAAAACTGTCCCCCAATTGGATCTCCGGGTGGGGACATCTTTAGGCAAATTTCATCACAATTCTAATCCACATATGTAAGAATGCAACATATGCTATTCCTGACTGTTGTCATAGACTAATTGTTAAAACAATATCTGAAATAGGTACTTGAGGACAATTTTATTTTACCAATGTGCTATGTTGCACGATTTCTTTTGGCAAGGCAAAATTGCATGCTTATATGAAGGCAGAACCATAGTGCGTCTTCTAAAACAGGGTTGGGTGGGAAACTAGCAATTACTAAGGTAATTTTTTCAGACTATGAAGAAGTACTTATAGTGCTAAATGCCATAGGAAGAGAACACTTCAATGGAGAAGACATATCCAAAAGCATTGGTTTGAAGACTGCGATAATGTTACTTCAGTTTTGCTTTCTGTTAGTTTTCAACAAGAAGATATATGGATTGCTGGAACCAGCTGATGATAGACTCATCTCCTCATCTCAGACTGCAACCTTAAGTGATGTAATTGTTACTAAGCGTGTGAAACAAGAAATCAGTGTTTCAAAAAGAGAAAAGCTTTCTTCTGTACTGAAGGAGGCTGAAAGTCTGCTAGGTACCAGAAACTTTGTTTTCAGTTCCTATACAAAATAAAAGAGCCAGGAAGACAACTGAAAACACTGACTATATCCATTACAGTCTGTTGTCATTGCATACCACAAGCTTTCCGACCCACAACAGCTGAAGATCTTTAAACGAGACCATGATCTTAGTGTATCTAGATGAACGCTCCAGTGAGAATGAAGAGCTTTTGCTGACTATGAAAAGAGCAGAACAACTTAACATTGGAAATCTTTAACCTCTTGAAAATTTAGGTGTAACTGTGCCAAGCAAAGAAGAAGTGTCAGAGGTGCAGGCTTATATGTCCTCAAAACCTAATGAAAATAAAATAGACCCTTTGTACAAAAACTGTGATGCATTCCAAAAGACTTATGCATTGTTTGCAACAGTAGCAACATTTGGATTCAGTACAGCAACTTGTGAATCTGCATTTTCTACACTAAATGCCATAAATCAATCACAGACTATCCATGATTCATCAACCATTGGCAAGTTTGGCTCTTTTTGCCTTTAGAAAAAAGGCAAATACAAGCCTTGGAGCTTGAAGAAGTTGTAAAGACATTTGCAGCAAAGGAAATTTTAGTTAATTGTGTTAAGTGTTCCTCCTCCTCCTGCTCCACTACCATCCCCACCGCCACCATCGCTGCCACCGCCACCGCACTGCCACCACCACCATCTCCGCTGCCACCGCCACTGCCACTGCCACCACCACCACCGCCGCCGCCACCGCCACCACCACCACCACCGCACCACACTCATCTTTATATATATATTTCTTTTGTCCGTGTATTTCTAAGCTATAAGGTTCCTAAATGGATGGACCAATTTTTATGAACATTTGCGTGTGTGATTAAGGTGATTCCAGAATGGCTTAGATTTATAATTTGACCCAATAGAACATGTTATTTTTAATTAATTAATTAGCTTACTAACTTATATGTTGTTCACAGAGCATAATATCTTTGCATTGTTTAGGTTCACAATTAGATCTGTCAACAGCACTGCACTCACATTTAAGAATTTCCAGTATTTGATGTGCTAGGCCTGGACTGTAAGAACTTTTGGTCACAGCTGAGCATTAATATTACTCGTACATTAAATGTGTGTGCTTATTTTGAACAAGTAATTAAAAGTGTAATTAATAAATATACACTTTGGGCTGAGAAATCACACATACAAACATATCCTAGTCATTTCGCTATAAGGCAAATTGTTGCAGTTGCTTTATACTTTTGACAGCATCCCTATAAGTCTTTATCCTACACTCTTCTTCCAAATAAGAGACACATTCCTCTTCATCTTCCTTTGCCTTCTCTTCTTCTATCCAACTTCGTATACTCTCAGTTAAAACATCTATATCAAATGTGTCTGTTTCAGTTTGCTCATCACTGTCGATGCTGACATATTCCATAGCAGTGCAATTGAAGGTGCCTTCATTGATGTAGTTTTGTGCCCGAAAATTTTCTAAACTCTGCATTCCAAATGTGGAAATTTTTCTTTAAAAGGCACATTATGATTTCTTTTGTCTGCATAAGATGGTTTTTGTTTAATAAAAGGAGTTTAACATGTTTTCCATCCCTAACAGGTGCGGCTCCTCAGGGTAGGCAGGGTAGGCATTGCCTACCCTATCGTAATACATCAACTAATAATGTTTAACTATGATTCTGCATTTTATCATTTGAACCGTCATTTTCCCCTAAATTGCAGTTCAAGAAAAGTTTTCTCGGTTATAATGACCAGCGCATGGTCAAATCCTTTAATCTCAATTCTGATTCATCAAAACTGCGCTGCGTGTTTGAAACGCGCAGCAGAAATGATACGCATGGAACCTGGGTAGTGGAGAGCAGGCTATTTTAACCTTTGCCTGCCCGGCCCCATTTCCTGAGTACGAGGCCCTTGAACAGGGATAAGGAAACATTCCATCTGTATACGTACTCCGAGCATGCGTAGACGCGTTTGCCAGCAGTCCGAACACTTGCCTGCCCAAATCCGAATTTATGCGACATTTTCCGAACAGTCATACTCCACGAACGAAGATCTCAGAGATCTGAATCTGTCGTTATCTCTGTGTAATACCAGTATGACCGACTTAATTAGTGAACTATTACAAATTTCGCTTTCGCGGCACACTGACGATGAAAAGAGGAGTGTTTTAGCTATTTAACGCAAAGCTGTAGTCAGACAATTTTTCAATTTCTTAATCTATTTTAGTCATGGGCGTCGCGAAACGGGGGCAAGGGGGGCCACGGCCCCACTCTTGGAAGTTGGCGAACTTAATGTGCAGTCAGTTACTGACTTTTAAACTATTATTTTAATTTTGATGTAAAGAACAATTTTTGTTTAGCACAAATTAATACGGTTATCTGCAACAAATACTATAAATTCTGACAGTAAAATAATGATTTAATATTATATGATTGCAAATTTCCAACGTGTGCCCCCCCTCTCTGGAAAAAAGTCTGCCGACACTCGTGATTTTAGTTTTGGTGGTAATTCGTCCGTAAGTCACACTCATTCACTCTGCTCTTATTAAACAACCAAACAATATATTGTTTGCGTTATCCGCAATGACTTCACCCCCTATATTTCGGATAAACGGGGTTTATTATTATTATTATTATTATTATTATTATTATTATTATTATTATTATTATTATTATTATTATTATTATTATTATTATTGTTATTATTATTATTATTATTATTATTATTATTATTATTATTATTATTATTATTATTATTATTATTATTATTATTATTATTATTATTATCATTATCATCATCATCATTATCATCATCATCATCATCATCATCATCATCATCATCATCATTATTATTATTATTATTATTATTATTATTATTATTATTATTATTATTATTATTATTATTATTATTGTTGTTGTTGTTGTTGTTACTGTTACACTTTGCCTACCATAAAATTTTGACTGCGAGCCGCCACTGAAGCCTAAATACATGGGATCATAAAACATTTCCATTTTAGACAGATTTCTACTTAACAGAGGTCCATTGAAGGCAGGTTTACTGCATTAATATTAAAAATATATTTAAACATTTACTTTTTGCACTTTAAAAAATATACATGTCATGAAAATGAATTGAGATTTTTCTTTCTTGCTGTTATTGATAACAGTTTTAGGTTTGTACTTGACAAATATAAGTTTATAGTATAGAGATACAGTCACACGATATTGATAGGTCAAGTATTTTTTTTTATTAAGTCATTAAGTAAATACACAATTTACAATAGACTTCGTCACTTACAGCTAAAAATTTTAAATCATATATTATTCTTGTCCAGCTCTTCAAATTCATGCATATCATATACAGGATTTTCTACTAGCCATGTATAAACTCTATTCTTAAATGCTTGAAGACTTAGGTTACATATTCTGTTCGGCAGTGCATTTAAAAGTTTTATACCTATCAGTTTATGACATTTACTCGTCTTGCTTAGTCTATGATATGGCATATCCAATTTGTTTATGTTTCTTGTATTGTAATTATGTATTTCTTTCCTTACACTGTGATTAAGCATATTTTCTTTTACATATATTAGTACATCATATATATTTATAAATTTATAATCGTAGGAATCTTTTGTTTTACAAAGAGTATTTTACAATGATCCATTGCTTTAGCATCACATAGAATTCTAACTACCTTTTTTTGAATCCTTAGTACTTCTAATACACGTGAATTGCTGCCCCATAAAATCAACCCATACCTGAATATACTCTGAAAGAAGGAAAAATAAGCTGCCCTTAGGAAATCCCTTGATACAGCTTTTTTTAAACTTGCTATTAAAAATACTACTTGGGATAATTTGCTGCATACAACATCTTATGCGCATTCCATGACAATTGATTATCTAAGATTATATCCAGTAATTTGACTTCAGTTGTGGTCTCATTATGAACTCTAGGAGTCTTTAGTGTAAAGAGTATGTTTTGAGATTTTGCTTCGTTCATATAAAAACCGTTATTTTTAAACCAACATTGTGCTTGCTCCATTGTGTTATGTGCTAACTGTGATAATATATTAAGTTCTTTATGAACGTTTAAGAATGAAGTGTCATCTGCATATACAACAGTATAAGCTCAGGAACATTCCGATACATCATTAATCATCAACAAGAATAATAAAGGCCCCAGGCCCCTTGCGGCACACCTAGTTGCGATAACTGTAAGCGTGGTGACGTCAGGTATTCTAAAAATGTCTTTTATACATATTTTTTCATCAAAAAAGTCAAAATAATTTATAGTTTATTTTTAAATTTTTATAATTTTTGGATGTGCAACATTTGAACAGGATGTCTGTCAGGCACGCTAGTAATAACACACATTTTGTTGTAACCTTTCTTTGTTTCTTTTGAATTTCAATCTTAACTCATATCTATGTTATAATTTATCCTTGCACCTTAGAGCATGATCCCCTCACTTATGAAATGAATGAATACTTATTCTTGACCAAAAATAATTTCATAAATATATCTATGAATTGAGAGGTAGAACTGGAACTTAAAAATTCAACGCCACAACTGGGATTTGAACCACAGACCTTCCGCTTACCGGGCGGACGCTCTAACCACTGAGCTATTGTGACAAACTGCCAGAATGGCATTAAATTCTCAAACCAGTTCATATTTCTCCTGGTAAACCAAACTACCTCTCAAACTTTGCCCACACACGGCTTGTGTGTTTAAAAACACCAACAGTAAGTTTGTTGGCATAAATAAATAATATGTATGAATATATACTAAACAACAGAAACATTTTTACAGTTACAACTTAAGTGCCAAACCTAAATTTATAATCAAATAAGTTTAATAACCATCTATAAGAGACTTCCTTGTACACAAAATGAATTCACTAATATGCACTGTTTAGGTGTATCTCTAAGTTTCTTATCTTCTTATCGGGTCTAGCAAAGGGCGAGGCATAACTAGTGACCAATGACAGTTGCAATATGAGGCAAGAGGCATGGCCCTGTAATGAGGACAATCAAAGGTGATGTCGAGGGAGGGTAAGATATGCCTGGCCTAGTAAGAAAACCACGTTTTAATTTTTTTAGATTTATCTACAGCCAAAACATATATCCCCAAAGGAAAGTTAAAGAAATATAGCTACTTTTGGTCTCCATCTTTATCGAAGTTAAAACACGAAAGAAATATAGCAAGAGTCAAAGCCGAAAGAACCAAGTGTCCAGAAGATGTACAAAACTGGAGAAGAAAAGCAACCATTTTTAAGAAAGAATTAATTACAGCAAAGAGGGCCAGTTTCACAAATTTTGTAGAACATATGGACTATAGGAAAGATGGAAATAAAATATACAAATTCCTTAATAAAACAAAATTATCAAAAAATACAACTGAACCATTAAAACATAATAACAAAAGCTTAACTACAGATAGGGAAATAGCAGAATCCCTTAACAAGTTTTATGCTCAGTCACAAAGAATACCCTAAGCATATAAAAAACAAGATAAGGCTATCCAAAAAACTATCAGAGAAACTAATAAGCCAAAAGGTATACGAAATGATATTTTTATTCAGGATTTTAAAGAAACAGAACTAGATTTAGCAATAGAACAATTACAGAACAAAAAATCTCCAGGACCTGACAAGATCCACCCAGAGTTTATTAAACACCTTGGCAGGAAAGGAAAAGAAATCCTACTTAAACTGTATAACACGTGTTGGAGAATGACTGTACCTTCCGGCTGGAAAAAAGCCATTATCATCCCGATTTTAAAGAAAAACAAACCTTCAAACAATATTAATAGTTTCAGACCAATATCTTTGACCAGTGTTATTGCAAAAGTGATGGAAAGAATGGTGGCATCTAGACTTAACTGGTTCCTAGAATATTACAACTTAATTAATAGTTCACAGACCGGCTTCATAGTACAAGTGAAAATGTATTCCTACTAAGCCAAGACATCAAGGAAGCTTTCAATAGAAAGGAGGATACCGTAGCAGTATTCATTGATTTTAAATCAGCATATGACTCAGTCTGGAGAAACAAATTAATCGAGAAGTTGCAATCAATAGGTGTGAAAAGTAACATGCTTAAATGGATAACTCAGTTTATTTCACAAAGATTTTGTGCCACAAAATATAATACATACATTTCCAAATATAAACAAACACACAGAGGACTTCCACAAGGTGCTGTTCTGAGCACAACACTCTTTAACATATATATAAATGACCTTCCATCAATAATAACAACTTTAGAAACCAAAATTGCTTTATTTGCTGATGATGTAGTCATTTGGACTTCAGGCTCTCCAAAAAAACTTGAATTAATTAAAGACAGAATAGAAACAGCCCTAAACACAGTACATGAATGGAGCTCCAAAAACCTCATGACTATCAATGTGGAAAAAACAAATTGTGAATTATTTACACTAAAATACAAACCAGTTAACATTAACATAAATTATAATAGTAAACCACTCAAAGCAGTTGATGATGCCAAATACTTAGGCATCACTTTCGACAGAAAGCTAAGTTGGAAAAAACATATAACAAACATCTCAGAAAAGGTTGAAAAGAAACTGCAAATCCTGAAAAGGTTAGCTGGTGTTAATGGGGCTGCTCAAGGAGAGTCCTTAACACAACATACAAAATGTATGTTAAACCAAACCTCTTGTACTGTTCTGAAGCTTTAATAACAGCAGCAAATGCTAACATCAATAAACTTGAACAAATACAAAATCAGGCTCTTCGCCTAATCACTGGAGCAGTTAAATCCACACCTATTGATGCCATGCTTGCCTTAACATGGACCCCATCAATAACAACAAAAATAGAAGAACAAGCATTGCTCCAACACAAGAAAATGTTACGACTGCCAAACTCTAAATGGACAGAAGAGAACCTTCCCCCTTCATTACTTAAAAACTCATAGTAGTTTCCTAGAAAAGGTAACACAGATTAAATCCAAATTGAACATTTCTAACACCAGAGAAAATCTACTTATAAGAGAAAATCCATTGGAATTATTGCAACCTACCTTCAATTTGGAATTAATAGAGGAAATAAGTAAATCAGACACACCAAAAGAAATACAAAAACTTCTAGCTCTGGAAACAATCAATACTAGGTATCCCACAGAAGAATGGCTGCACATATATACTGATGGATCCTCCAAGGAAAACCTTACTGGAGCTGGAGTTACGTGTTCACATTTTTCCTTTTATCATTCTGTTGGCAGAGACACAACAAATTATGATGGAGAAATAGAGGCTATACACATTGCTCTCCGACAATTATTAAATCTTCCCTTAAATAAATTTAACAAGGCAGTAATTCTTTCGGACTCTAAAGCTGCAATTCAGGGAATATGTTCAAATACTACAAAGAAGTCAACAAAAATTAGAGAATGCTACAAAATGTTAACACAACTCCAAAAAGTTAATAAGACTGTTCATCTCCAATGGATTCCAGCACACTGTGGAGTCATGGGGAACGAAGCTGCAGACTCACTTGCAAAGAAAGGCACAACAATTAAACAAAAATCTAAATTCAATTTCTCATATTCCTAAATAATACGCTTGATCATTAAAAAATTTTCTCATTCATACCTACAAGAAATAGAAACAAATGCCAAAGATAAAAAATGGATTACACTACTTTCCAACCCAGATATAATCCCCCATAGACCAAGGAAAACAGCGGTTGCAGCCTTCCGACTACTGACAAATCACGACTGCTTAGCAAGTCATCTCTACAGAATAGGTATCTCAGCCTCACCAATATGTGTCCTGTGTAACGATCCAGCAGAAATGAACGAAGACCACTTGAAGACCTGTGAAGCATTAAGATCAGAAGAAACTACAGTTCAAAAGTATTGGAAAGCACGAATGCTAATGGCTTCATTGCCAGATGCAAGGCACTAGAAAACAACAATAACAACAGATTTATCTACAAATTCTTAATGCATCTTATGGAAAAACTTGCAAAAGTTGCTTGAAATAAGCAGGATTTTTTGGGTTAAATGATTCTGTGTTAGAAGAAAAGCTTTAAATTTGTCCTTAGAATTACAGAAACATGTGAAACTTTGCAGTACACATAATCCAATTTTATATTGAAAGATATAAGATGTTTAATCCTTCTACAAATTCTCCCTATATTTAAACTGGAATTAAAATTTGTATTGAAATAGCTTTAAACATTTAATTTAAAAGGTGAGTCAATTAATAACACTAAACAACACTTACAACATAATTTTCCAGAACGTGTTTTGAAGGTTAACTTTCGTCCATTATCGGCCAGACAATAACTGGCTTTGCATGGTGTTTCTGGCAATGCTTCTTCTGAAGTTTCTTCTGGTAATGGTTCAAAGAAGTTGCTGAAAATATCTTTCTGAGGAATGTCGAAATTAAATTCTCGGTTTCTATTTTTTAAAATGAAGATTTGTTCCCATGTGGACAGTTCTTGTTTTCCAGTTATGTGTTTGAGAGGTTTCGGTTCTAGCTTTATGTCATGATTTTTTGTCCAAAAGTGAAGCGCAACTGCTGATTTTTCTAATTATTTACTCTTGATGTTCCTAACATGTTCCTTGGATCTAATTTATAAATTTATTTTGGTTTTTTCTTCTATATTTCATTACAATCACTGCATTCAATTTGGTATATGCCAGATTTTTTGTTAGGCAGTATAGCATCTTTGATGTTTGAAAGTAGCAGGTTTTTTATGGAGTAATGGTTTACTGGTGCTAGCTGAATGTGGTATTCCTTGAACACTTTTTTAAATTTATAAAAGGCCCATGGATGATATGTGAATTTTTTTAATGTCATTTTTGTTTTTGCTGCTGTGAGAGTTGTAGCTTCTTTTAATAATTTTTTTTTTTCTGCTCGTTTTACTTTTTTATCTACTAATTCTTTGGCGAAGCCGTTTTTTGTGCTATTTCAATTATTTTGTAATATTCTGTTTGGTATTCTTCTGCTGAAAGAGGGATGTTCACCTTTTAAATTAAATTGGCTATAACAACACTGTTTTCCTTCTATGAAAGGATGATAACTTTAAACATGTTTGTCTACTACATTATCTTATAACCAGGCCTGCCACTTCCCCTCCGTTTCACCACCACAGCATAGTAGCAGGTTAGCTGCACATGGGTCATGCCTATGACGCCACCTAGTCATGGAGTAAAGTCTAGTAGCCTTAGTTTCAGAGGGCAACTTCTTCTATAAGCATTGAGAGGTGTAGTGGAATTAGAAGCAGAGTGAACAAAAATACGTTAGTGCTGCAATACAGAACAATATGTCAAATACTGGGATTTCTAGTAAGTCACCACTGTATAAAATTGTGAAGAAATTAAGCTGTATGTATTTCTCTATAAATGGAGATAATATTGCTTGTAAAGCATGCCATTATCCACTAAAATTAAAAAACAAAAAGATATAACTGAACACTGTGATACCAAGAAACAATATAAATGCTTGAAAATACTTGTTTGAAACTCATGAGAATGAAGACATAAAATAAATTCCAACAATAGTAATGTGTTTTCTGCAATTTGTGTGAGATGATGGTGCATGCAGATATACCATTCAAAAAAACTAGAAAATCCTAGGTTTGTTCAACTTTTAAAAAATACACTAACAGAAGAAGTCTTTGTCATATCGTATAACAATACGTTGTTATATGCACAGCAGCTGTGAGGGTATAATAGAAAATATATGTACTTCAGTCACAAACAACAAGATATGGGTTGTCATTGATGAAACTACGGATTTGACTGGAAGATTTGTAGCAAACATATTGTCTCCTGTGGAACCAGGCAAGAAATTCTTGTTAACATGTGAGGAACTACCAACTGTCAACTGCTTGATCACTGTTAATCTTTTTGAGACATCCCTGTCCCTTTTATATCTGTATGGAGTTAAAAGAGATAATGCTCTTCTCTTCGTGACAGATGGTGCATCATATATGGTGAAATCAGGCAAATAAATTAAGAAACTTTACCCCAAAATGATACATATGACATGTTTAATATATGAAATCCATCAAGTGGCTGAAACAATAAGATGTTGGTATATCGATGTAGATGGTTTTATATCTAAAATAAATCAAATATTCCTAAAAGCTCCTTCAAGGCTGCAGAAATCCTGGGAAATGGCTCCAAATACACCTTTTCTTCCAAGGCCAGTGATAACTCATTGGGGAACATGGTTGGAGGCTGGAATTTATTATGCTGCACATTTCCAAACAGTTGTGGCTGTTCTAAATGAACTTGATAATGGTGAGTGTGCATGGGTTAGAGAGGCAAAATCCCTAGTCTCAGAGCACTTTCATCATAGTTTTGAACAATTAACCCATTCCCATCATTTGACGACCAGGGCTCATGTGCATCTTTTTGGCATATGAATCATATGATGAGCTCAGCTCACTATGCTACATTGCTCCATATAATTCCACATAGTTTCGGTTCCTTCTCATAGATGTCATTTGTAGAGACCTGGAATGAAATGCTAACATGTGGTGTACATAATTCTGATCAGTATGGCATAATCATCTGTGTTTCAATCAAGGAAAAACTATTTTAATTTAGCATTATTTGGTTTGCCTCATTAGCCATCATGGCAGTGAAAAAAATTTGTGCCAGTGACCAGAATGGTTTGAGAGAACTGATACAAAGTGTATTACATAGAGAGTGAAAGTGGTGATTTTTCTGAATATGAAACAGAGTCTGAAGAAGATTCTGGTGACAATGATAATGAATCTAGTGCAGAAAACAGTGAAGAAAATAATTGTGCAGCCAGTGATGACACGCCAGGCCCTTTGAAATGTGTTCACATTATGATAGAGAAAAACCAGTGTAACTGGCATTGGACTAAAACTGACAACCCCATTCTCTATCCTTTTACTACAAATAGTGGTACTTGTAAATACTTACTGAATAAGCATGTGTCACAGATGCTATCTGCACTTTCAATTTTTTTTCAGATTACATAGAACCTTTGTTTGACAAAATAGGTGATGAAATGAATGCTTACACAATGAGGTAATTGAACAATCCTGACAGAAAGTGTTGAAAGATAATTAAAAATGGAATCAGAACTTATATTGCTTTAGTTATTTTGATATTTCAAGTGTGAAAATCACTATTAAATTGTACTGGAGCAAAACCCAATGCCTTGGCACACCAATTTTTCGTAAAACAATGGGTAGGGAGAGATTCAAACTGGTTTCCCATTTCTTTCACACATAGCAGTATTAGTACAACAGTACTAATGAGTTTATGCTTTTAATATTGTGCACCCAAATTTTCAACAAAAAGTAGTTAATAGCTGATTTTAAATGATTTTTTAAACATTAAGCCATCACCACCCTCACAGCTAGGGGATTTAAATTTGATTACTTGGTTAGTTGCTAAGGCATTTAAATATGATGTGATTGGGTTAAAAACAACTTTTCCATAGTGCCCGAAAACAATCATTGCTCTGGAATTTGCAAACTTAGGAATGCAAGAAGCCATTAAACTTATAGAAGATTTGTCAGAAAACATGGTACAATCTACCAATGAAGCTGTCATAGCAGCTAGAAACAAATTAGATAATGTGGTCAAGAAAAATAAAGGTTACTCCATAATGTGTAATATAAGAACAACACTGGCAGGAGATGAGCAGAATAACATAGTAAATGTGAACATTAAAGACACCAAGTGTTTTGCATTTGCCCCCACCTCATCCTGTGACATTTTTGGAATACAAGGTTTGTTTCTCTCTAAATTTAACAAATTTTGCATTCAAGATGCTGCATATGTACATGATCATACATTGCAATAAATAAGATAACACAACTCAAATCTTAAATTAGATAAACTATGTGCCAGATTTAGAAATGTGAGGTTAGTTGACGTATCAAAATATCATCGAGATATGTTCACCAGGCATGGCTTACATTTCAATAGTAAAGGTAAAGATCTTCTAGCTTCCCATATCAGTAAGTACCTCAATGAAATTGTGTCACAGAAACCAAAAATTGCTTTACAAAATACGGGAAACTAATCGATGGCACCATTTGCAGTAATTTTTATTGGTGCATTAAGGGCAATAAAGATATAAACAATGCTGTAAATAATACGGACAATATGAAGTATGCTGAAAGTAAAAGAAATAGTAAACGTAACAATCTAGTAATTTTGCACCAGAATATATGCGGACTAAGATACAAAACACTTGAACTGGTTAGTTCCCTTGACAACATTGGTGAGAAACCAAACATACTCTGCCTTAGTGAACATCACTTAAATAAACATGAAATTGGTCAACTCAGGGTTGAAGGTTATCAGTTAGGGGCATATTTTTGCAGGGAAATGCTTCACAAAGGAGGCACATGTATATATGTAAAAAAAGAAGTAGCCTACAGCATGCTGGATATTAGTAATCTCTGTGTAGAGCAAATCTTTGAGGCTTGCTGCATAAAACTTGAAGGGCAATTAGGAGACATCTACATAGTTTGTATATATAGAGCACCATCTAGCAATGTCAAAGAGTTCATTAAGAAACTAGAGTGTACTTTAAATTATCTATATAAACCAAATCTTGAACTTGTCATATGTGGAGATGTAAATATAGATTTTCTAACAGAATCTGCAAATAAAACAGATTTAATGTCGCTATTAATGACATACAATTTATACCATACAGTGAATTTCCCAACTAGAGTTCATAATGAATCTAGTACAGCCATAGATAATATCTTCATAGGCAATGATAGGTTAAACTCTTCAACAACTTTTCCATTTATAAATGCACTATCAGACCACGATGCCCAAGTTTTATATATAAACAATATTTATGACCCAGAATCAAAATGTCGGAAAAGAGTAAGGGAAGTGAATGAGGAAAACATAAGTAAATTTAATTCATTATTAGAACTAGAGGAGTGGACCACCATATACAGCAAAAGTGATATTAATGCTGCATTCAATTTGTTCCTAGGCATATATATAAACCATTTTAATGCATGCTTTCCCATAAAATATGTTAGCTCATCCATACAAAAACAGCCATGGATGACACAGGGCATTAAAATCTCTAGCAAAAAGAAAAGAAATCTATACTTACTGTGCAGAAATAGTAGTAATAATGAGCTAAAATTATACTATAAAAACTATTGCAAAATTCTTAGCAGAGTTGTTAAAACTGCCAAGGCACACTACTATAATTCAAAGATAAAGGGATCACAAAATAAAATTAAAACCATATGGAACATAATCAAACATGAAACAAATAGGGCAAAAAGTAATGACAACCCCACATCCCTTGTAGTAAACAATAACAAAATCAACGACACAACTGCAATTGCAGACAGCTTTAATAACTACTTCATAAACATAACCACAAATTTGAATTTAAACAATGCGAACAAGGGAAATGCATATAAAATGTTAAACGATGCTTTTGCTGGAAGAACATTCACTGGTTTCAACCGCATTCCCACCACACCTGGTGAGATACTGGCTACTATAAAATCAATGAAACTGAAAGACAGTGCAGGTTATGATGAAATATCAAGCAGAATAATTAAAAGCACTGCTAAAGCGATTACTATCCCCCTAACTCATTTATGTAATCTATCACTACAATATGGAATATTTCCTGATCGGCTAAAATTCTCAATTGTAAAACCTGTATATAAAAAAGGAGAAAAGACCAAAATAGATAATTATCGACCAATATCTCTACTACCCACATTCTCAAAAATTTTTGAACGAATTATGTATAACTGGCTACAGCAGTACCTAGAATCAAATAATATTCTAGTCCCTGAACAATTCGGATTTAGAAAGGAAATATCAGTTGATAATGCTATCTACAAATTCACTAATGGGTTATTAGAATTATTAAATCAAAGAAAACATGTAAACGGGGTATTCTGCGATTTATCTAAGGCTTTCGATTGTGTAGACCACCAAATCCTGCTAGACAAATTAAAATATTATGGCATTCAGAGAACTCCATTAACATGGTTTCACTCATACTTAACAAACAGGGTACAAAAAGTGAAAATATCGAAACCTAATTCAAATATACCTGATTATTCAAGGAGTAAAGTTATAAAACAAGGAGTTCCCCAAGGTTCTATTTTAGGACCATTACTTTTCTTAGTTTTTATAAATGATCTTGCACCAAGCTTAAAAAAGTTGGCACAAGTATTTCTATTTGCTGATGATACAACATTATTAATTTCGCATAAAAGTTTAGATGGACTTAAAGAAACCTCGCATCACATAACAACATTAATGCAATCTTGGTTCAATGCAAATGGTTTGCAACTAAATCTTAATAAAACAAATATTGTAAAATTTACTACCATTAATGCCGCACAGCATAACTTTGCAATAGACATACATGGTAACTCTGTTCAAGATTCAAATGCTTCTAAATTTTTAGGTATACAAATTGACAAGCACCTAAATTGGAAAACCCACATAGATGAAATTGCCCCTAAACTGAGCTCCGCATGCTATGCATTATGACTTCTGTCCTCCTTCAGTGATGCTCATACATTAAAATTAGCTTACTTTGCGTACTTCCACTCTGTAATGAAATATGGTATACTCTTTTGGGGAGGTTCAACAAATTCAAAGAGAATTTTCATCTTACAAAAAAAGGCCATCAGAATTATATCACACTCTCATCCAAGAACATCGTGTAGAAGCATTTTCAAAAACCTAGAAATATTAACCCTTACCGGAGAATACATATATTCACTGATGAACTTCTACATAAAAAATAAAAACTACTTCACTACTAATTCTGACATCCACAATATCAATACAAGATCTAAATCTGAACTTCATATACCATCAACTAACCTCACATGTGTCCAAAAAGGAGTGGATTACCAATGTATAAAAATATTTAATATGCTACCTAATGAGTTAAGGACCTGTAATGATAAGGTATTCAAAATTAAGCTAAAGGAATATCTTCTTAAGCATTCATGCTATACCATAAATGAATTTAACAACATCTAATGTAACCATTAGATCATTTTATGTTTATAATATTAATCCTGTCTATTGTAAATATTGTATAACATATTGACATGTTCCACATCCTGTTGCCAAGGCAAATTGAGGATCTATGGAATGCAAATAAATGTATGTGTATGTATGTACAACAGCAACTCCTTCATGTTATCCTTATATAATTGTATAGCTATAATATATGTAGGCGTAACAACTACAGGACAGAAAATAATATTGATATTAGTATTATTACTATACAACAAATGATTATGCATGTTAAAACAATGGTTTATTAATTATGGCATAATCCTTAATATGCCTAGTTTTGCAATTTCTTCTGTTCCAGTCCCTTTTCTGTTGCATACCTGACTGTACTTGCATTAGTTGACTTTTGCTTACCCACCAAACCTCACATCTATAACCAATGTGCACACATCTTGATTAGCATGGCGGGGAAATGGTCAGACTTGCTTATAACACAGTTTCTGCTTTTGAGTGAAGGGTTTTCTTCTGATACGTACGCAATAAGCTGCCTTTCTTGGGTGGCATTAAAATTTTATTACATTTCTGTGAATTTGCACAGTTTCTGAAACTCGTCAAACCATGTTACCAGCTTGCCTTAGACCAATAATCTGACCATGTGTAGTTTCTGATGTACGACATAGCATGAAATAAACAACAGTTGAGTAACAATCTGAGCCATCAAAAATAATCAATAGTTCCCTTTCATGTCATTGTCAGCCAATAGCATGAATACCACTGTCATTGGAGTGGGGTAAAGAAAGGGAAAGAAGGGGAAACTTCGAAGGCCTCGATAAATAATCATGATACCTATGCATTTTACTAAATTAATTTTCTGTACACATCCCTGGAATTGTCTATACAATGAAGCCACATTCCATTTATATTCTACTATTTAACTGTTTGATCAATTTATGTCTCAACTCTGTCATTCTTCTTAACTACTTCAATCCATTTGTCCTTTACTTTTCCCAAAATATTTTAACATAATTCTATTCTTGTTTTTATTCCTATCAGTTAACAATTTAAGTGCTATAATTTCTTCCTGTACTTTGTCCTGTTTTATTTTTGTATACCCCTACCCCCATCTCTTCACCCTGTCATGTTCTAATATTAAATATTCCTTCTACCTCTCACACATAATACACCTTTTCCCATTATGCCTTCTCAAATCCTTTAAAAGCAGTTCTCCTGGTCACATCCATGTAAATTTTTCCATTCCAAAATTATCATATCAATTCTCATATTTCTCCCTCCACCATCCTTTTTAATTATATATACCTTTATGGAACTCTTTTCTCTGAAACTGGCTCAAACCTCTTGCCTATCTATATGTTCAATTCTTTACCTAATTTCCTTCCAAAACCCTTACTTTCTTTGACTTCCAAATTTGCACAGCTCCCCCATCCCAATTTTATATTTTATGAGATAAACATTTGTTAAGTTATTTATTTATGCCAACAAACTTACTGCTGGTGTTTTTAAACACACAAGCTATGGGTGGACAATGTTTGAGAGGTAGTTTTGTTGGCATAAATAAATAGTAATTGCCATCTAAAGGTTACTTAATCCTGGGACATAAAGTACTTATGATTATAAGTCACTCTTAGGGTATTTATCTTTGATGTGAGATTCCCTTTATGGTCTACTAAAAAAATATGAATGAATGAATCAGTTGGAGAGTTCAATTTCATATTGGCAAGTTGCCATAGTAGCTTAATGGTTGGAGCAGCCGCATGTAAAGTAGTAGGTCTGTGGTTCAAATGGCAGCTGTGGCATTGAATTTTTCAGTTCCAATTCCACCTCTCAAATATTGCCCTTACATGGCTTGTGTGTTTAAAAACACCAGCAGGAAGTTTTTGGAATAAATAATAATTACCAACTAAAAATGATCTAATCTTTACGATTATAAGTCACTCTTGGGATATTTATCTCTGATTTTACTGGAAAAAATATGAGAATTGGAGAATTCAATATCATATAGCAGGTTGTCACAGCAGCTTATTGGTTAGAGCAGTTGTGCATTAAGCAAAACATCTATGGTACAAATCCTGGCTGGGGCACAAATTTTTCAGTTCCAATTCTACCTCTCAATCATTTATTAAGTTATTCAAGTTCCACTTCAGCTACCCAACTAACATGGTGCTTATTTAAGGAAATAATGAAGATATTAACAGAGAAGCAACAAGAATATAAAGTAAAAACAAATTAGAAACTAAAAACTTCACTTACCTTAGTAATATTAAAACTTGTTAGCACCAAACAACTTGGAATATTACTAAGATAAGTGATGCTTTTAGTTTCTAATTTGTTTTACTTTAGATGGTTCTTATTTTTTACATGTTGGTTTATTATGCATTTGATCATTGCATTATACTCTTTAATTCCCTAAATCATTACCTTCAGCCGTTGCTTATGCTGAGTGTACATTACATATACCATACTTAACCCATTCTGCAACTTGACAAAACTACGGCATAAAGCAGATCATCTAGTTGTAGCTTCCTAATTAATACCATATTTTCAGAACAGCACCATTTTTATGCATAGATCATCAATTGAGTTAATCTTTCTAAAGAGGTATATGTACAATGAGGTGCTAAACCTACAGGAAATAAGCAGGGGAGTATGAACCATTTGTCATTTATGGCTTAATCAGTTGCATATATTCTGGCAAATCTGAGATAACTGGGTCAACTATGATTATCCAAATCAGCTAACTGAAAGCATAAATTGAAACCTGGCAGTTGAAAGTGCAATATTTTGTCACTTATATATCTTTTATTTTGGATATCTATGTGATATTTAAGAGCATAGGTAATAGAAAAAAATCACACTATTACAGGATGTACGGCTCTCAATTACTCAGGAAGATTGTGATGATAAAACCTGCTCAACACTCCGTGTACATAATGTGAGTCGCAGTGATAGTGGACTATATGAATGTGCTGCAAAAGATGAAGATTTAACATACAGTACCAATAAAACTATATCTGTATTTGGTAAGTGAAGAACACAAACATACTTTAGACAAATTAAGCAATACTTTTATTAGACAAAAATTGAATAATATAAACAAAGTTATAAATACTGGGAATTCTAGAATCTATCACTCATGATGCATGGATTGTAGTTATTCCAATAATTTATAAATTATAGCACCTTAGTTTTTTATTTATATACGAGGGCAAATCGAAAAGTAACTGCACTTTCAAGTTATGGCAATTTATTAGACCACATACACATTGGCAACACAGCTATGGCAACATACAATGTAAGTTCACTTTTTCACATAGTCCCCAAGAGACTGTAAACATTTATCAGATTGGGCAACCAACTTTTCGATTCCGGATGTGTAGAGATCACCTTTAGTGCTGTGCAACCACCTGCTGGATACAGCTGCTAGCACTTCTCATTGTTTGAGGATTGTCATCCACCAAGATCTTTTTTCACCTTACTAAACACATAGTAATCGCATGGCACTAAGTCTGAACTGTATGGGGGATATTGTCTTACCTCCTACTTGAATCGCTGTAGCAGTTCTGACGTTTGGCGGGCTGTGTGAGGTGTTGCAGTGAAAAATTGCATGCCCACAATAAAGAGCAGTAATTTCACGATGAATGTCCATTTAACTGAGCTGTTTAGCCCGCAGATATCTTATTGCTGCATACACCTCCAATTTGAAGTTGAGACAGAATATTGTAAGACCCCAAAAGAAAATCATTTATGTAAATATTTAATGAAATGTAATTTACTTTTGGTGTTGATACGAGTTTGTTGAGTAATGAAAACGTGTTGCTATTGTTCATTGTTACAAAAAAATTAAGTTTGTTTAAAGACGTCATAAATATTTCCATATTTAAATTTAATATATATGTAGAAATAAAAGAATTATATGTGTTCAATATTGAAAGCGAAGGGAGAATAGCTAAAGATCACTTCCCTAACAATGCGGGAACTATTTGATGAACGCATACGGGGATGTACACAAAAAGAAGGTAGCATCATGTGATGTTGCGCTAGAATTTGTTAATAGCGTCTGTGTGCTTGATATGAGAAGACGTGTTTTTATAGTGCTCTTGGATATGAGTAGAAAATTGACTAAACTTTCATGAAGCTTTTGTTCTAAAGTTGTTAAAAAACTGGAAAGATAATCCATATAATATAAATTGGTGCGACAAAAGGTAATTTAAGTGCAGAGCCGAGAAAAACTGTTAATAAAGTAATATATTATAGTGAAGTAACGTTGAGTGTTTATTCATTCCATTTAGTAGCACGATCTGGGGTAGAAAAAGAATCTCATAGCAAACTGAAGCAATATTAATATAAAAACAGCACCAAAGTGAATATCCAGTTGGCATGCCATTGAGCCAGGGCTGCTCTGCTCATACAGGCAGGATACCACACCCCCCTACCTATCAGATGTGTCAGCAGTTACTGTAGCTTGATACACATTGGCCACAGTCACGACGCACAATGTGCTCTTGTGGTGAGTAAGTGTAACTTGCTTTTTGATTCACTCTAGTACTGGCTAAAATAGCCTCTAGTTTGACAACTCAATCCAACCTTTAGAGTTGGGTTGTGCTTACCCAAGAGCCTTGCATCTCTTTAAAGACATTTCAAAATTATTACTTAATATACATAAACACAGAGTTGATCAAAACTCTCTGGACACTATGAAGAACAAAAAAATAAACACTGATTGAACATGTTGAACAACCACAAATACCATAGTATGGAAGTGCACACGAAGTATGAATTATAAAATTTTAAATTAAGAATCAGGGTGTCACACATATTACTTTTGTACAACTTTAAGCAAGTGCTAACTAATTTTTAGAATCACTAATTTTGTTTTACTGGCACCCTATAGGAATTCATATTATTTATTTATAATATTTATGTCATTAATTATTCAGCCTTAAATATTACCCGGGTGTGTACTTTTTTATTTGCTAATATTTACTTACAATTTCATTCATGCAGCAAACTTACAGTAAATTATTTATTTTTAATAATCACGTGTCAAAAATTGTTCATTAGTAATAGTAGTATACATAGTTATAGAGGAATATGAAGGGAAGCAGGGAGATACAATTGAATTTCATTAGTTAATATAAGGTGTGCAAAGCTGTAGGTTCTACTAGTTGTTGCAATAAAACATAAATGTAATCTTAATTAAATATACAATTTTACATGTGCCACTCAAGAATGGTGTTTTTTTCAGTGGTTTAAACAGTCAAAATTCTGACAGGGCCAAGTCTAGACTGTCTGCTGGATACTTGAGAATTTCCCCATGTTAGGAATTGACTTTCTGGATTACTGATGTAGTCACATAGAGTTGATAGTTATCTTTGAGTGTTCTGACCTCCTCCAGAAATTTTGCTGAACATTTAAAGCACAGAGCAGCGGGTAGATCAGGCACTGGCAGGTATACTACTTTAGAACGTTGGGCAGTAGGCAGGACCAAGAGCTTGCTTGCTGGGCAGCAATGGTGACATCACAGTAATGGATAGCAGTGGGGTTTTAACATTTAACACAGCAATACATGTGGGTATACACATTGTTGACAAAGACATGGCCGATGCTGAAAAATTTGAAAGACATTTCCAGGACTTGCAAGATCTATAAACACCATTTGATATTTGAGAGGTAGAACTGGAAGTTAAAAATTCAATGCCACAGCTGGGACTTGAACCAAAGACCTTCCGCTTACCAGGCGGGTGCTCTAACCATTGAGCTACTGTGACAATCGGCTTGTGTGTTTAAAAACACCAACAGTAAGTTTGTTGGCATAAATAAATAATAATTACCATTTGATATATTTGCTGCACCATTTGCATTGAAGGTTGATTCAGTTCCTGCAGACTTACAATTAGAAATTAGGGGTAGTAAGGGGTAGTGATGCGCCTCCTATAGCCTCTCCTACCCAATTCCCATCCTCATCCTGCCCGTGGTGCACCCTGCTTTTAACAGATGAGGCTCTGGGGACCGAATCACAGCGGTATAACTGTTCCATCTAAAATGGAGGAAATGTCATTTACATATGTGCTGGCCTATCACAGCACAACAGCGTCCCTCAGAGGCACATGAGGGGAAGGTCGGTGGATCTAAATACCACCTATTTAGTCCTCCCGGCTAGGTCCGATGGACCCGTTGACCAACAATAGGTGTGGTCCCCCTTGCAAAATGGGGGTTTAAGTCGGGTGATGTAACTGCCACATTGTAAAACTGGTGCCCGTTAAGAAAACAGTTACATGAAAGCCACATACATGAATATGAGTCCTAAAGATAAACATTCCGGAGTTAAAACTGTCCCCCAATCGGATCTCTGGGTGAGGACATCTTTAGGCAAATTTCATCACAACAATTCCAATACTTTAAGAATTCTACAATGGAATGCAGGAGGCATGTCCCAGCCTAAAAAACAAGACCTAATGAAAATATTAAAAGACCAAGATATAGATGTCTTCACAGTACAAGAAGCCAATATATCAGAAGAACAGGAAATATACTTTGAAATGGATCAGTACACTACACATATACTTCCAAAGGCTCGTCAAATAGCAAGTGGTATTCTTACAGGAATTAAAAAAAATATGAAAGCTACTATCCAAATCCAAAAAACAATGGAATAACAAGATAAATCAGAAATAGTTAAAATTGAAGTATGGAAAAGTAACTACCACTATAGAATTTACAGTATCTACAATCCTCCAGACAATACACTAGATCTAAATTCTATTCCCATAGAACCCAAAAGTATTTTAATAGGTGATTTTAATGCACACTCCCCTAGATGGGGCTACAGAGATATAAATTCAGTAGGAAGAGTCATAGAAGACCTATTAAACTCATCAACAATGGAATTAATATTTAATCCAAATGATCCACCCACTTATCTTCATTATAATGGTTCAGGTACAAATCCTAATCTTCTGATGGTGTCATCTGACATAATTGACAATACAAAAAGAGAAATAATAGAAGACCCAGGTTCAGGCCACAGAATCACCATAAACTCCATAAGAGGTCTAATAAATAAAAGTAACAAACCAAGAATTAAAACTTCTTGGAATTTTAAAAAAGCAGATTGGTCCAGTTTCCAAAATGAGATAGAAGGGAAGTGTAATGTACTGTTAGAATCAGAGTTCAAGTCAACAGATGAAATGAATAAAAAAATTTGTGAAATATTATTGACAGCAGCCAAAACACATATCCCCAAAGGAAAGTTAAAGAAATATAGCTACTTTTGGTCTCTATCTTTATCTAAGTTAAAACACGAAAGAAATATAGCAAGAGTCAAAGCCGAAAGAACCAAGTGTCCAGAAGATGTACAAAACTGGAGAAGAAAAGCAACCATTTTTAAGAAAGAATTAATTACAGCAAAGAGGGCCAGTTTCACAAATTTTGTAGAACATATGGACTATAGGAAAGATGGAAATAAAATATACAAATTCCTTAATAAAACAAAATTATCAAAAAATACAACTAAACCATTAAAACATAATAACAAAAGCTTAACAACAGATAGGGAAATAGCAGAATCCTTTAACAAGTTTTATGCTCAGTCACAAAGAATACCCCAAGTGTATAAAAAACAAGATAAAGCTATCCAAAAAACTATCAGAGAAACTAATAAGTCAAAAGATATACGAAATGATATTTTTATTCAGGATTTTAATGAAACAGAACTAGATTTAGCAATAGAACAATTACAGAACAAAAAATCTCCAGGACCTGACAAGATCCACCCAGAGTTTATTAAACACCTTGGCAGGAAAGGAAAAGAAATCCTACTTAAACTGTATAACACGTGTTGGAGAATGACTCTACCTTCCGACTGGAAAGAAGCCATTATCATCCCAATTTTAAAGAAAAACAAACCCTCAAACAATATTAATAGTTTCAGGCCAATATCTTTGACCAGTGTTATTGCAAAAGTGATGGAAAGAATGGTGGCATCTAGACTTAACTGGTTCCTAGAATATTACAACTTAATTAATAGTTCACAGACCGGCTTCAGACATAATCATAGTACAAGTGAAAATGTACTCCTACTAAGCCAAGACATCAAGGAAGCTTTCAATAGAAAGGAGGATATCTTGGCAGTATTCGTTGATTTTAAATCAGCATATGACTCAGTCTGGAGAAACAAATTAATTGAGAAGTTGCAATCAATAGGTGTGAAAAGTAACATGCTTAAATGGATAACTCAGTTTATTTCACAAAGATTTTGTGCCTCAAAATATAATACATACATTTCCAAATATAAACAAACACACAGAGGACTTCCACAAGGTGCTGTTCTGAGCACAACACTCTTTAACATATATATAAATGACCTTCCATCAATAATAAAAACTTTAGAAACCAAAATTGCTTTATTTGCTGACGATGTAGTCATTTGGACTTCAGGCTCTCCAAAAAAACCAGAATTAATTAAAGACAGAATAGAAACAGCCCTAAACAAAGTACATGAATGGAGCTCCAAAAGCCTCATGACTATCAATGTGGAAAAAACAACTTATGAATTATTTACACTAAAATACAAACCAGTTAATATTAGCATAAATTATAATGGTAAACCACTCAAAGCAGTTGATGATGCCAAATACTTAGGCATCACTTTCGACAGAAAGCTAAGTTGGAAAAAACATATAACAAACATCTCAGAAAAGGTTGAACAGAAACTGCAAATCCTGAAAAGGTTAGCTGGTGCTAAATGGGGCTGCTCAAGGAGAGTCCTTAACACAACATACAAAATGTACGTTAAACCAAACCTCTTGTACTGTTCTGAAGCTTTAATAACAGCAGCAAATGCTAACATCAATAAACTTGAACAAATACAAAATCAGGCTCTTCGCCTAATCACTGGAGCAGTTAAATCCACACCTATTGATGCCATGCTTGCCTTAACATGGACCCCATCAATAACAACAAAAATAGAAGAACAAGCATTGCTCCAACACAAGAAAATGTTACGACTGCCAAACTCTAAATGGACAGAAGAGAACCTCCCCCCTTCAATCCTTAAAACTCATAGTAGTTTCCTAGAAAAGGTAACACAGATTAAATCCAAATTGAACATTTCTAACACCAGAGAAAATCTACTTATAGGAGAAAATCAATTGGAATTATTGCAACCTACCTTCAATTTGGAATTAATAGCGGAAATAAGTAAATCAGACACACCAAAAGAAATACAAAAACTTCTAGCTCTGGAAACAATCAATACTAGGTATCCCACAGAAGAATGGCTGCACATATATACTGATGGATCCTCCAAGGAAAACCTTACTAGAGCTGGAGTTACTTGTTCACATTTTTCCTTTTATCATTCTGTTGGCAGAGACACAACAAATTATGATGGAGAAATAGAGGCTATACACATTGCTCTCCGACAATTATTAAATCTTCCCTTAAATAAATTTAACAAGGCAGTAATTCTTTCGGATTCTAAAGCTGCAATTCAGGGAATATGTTCAAATACTACAAAGAAGTCAACAAAAATTAGAGAATGCTACAAAATGTTAACACAACTCCAAAAAGTTAATAAGACTGTTCATCTCCAATGAATTCCAGCACACTGTGGAGTCATGGGGAACGAAGCTGCGGACTCACTTGCAAAGAAAGGCACAACAATAAAACAAAAGTCTAAATTCAATTTCTCATATTCCTCAATAAAACGCTTGATCATTAAAAAATGTTCTCATTCATACCTACAAGAAATAGAAACAAATGCCAAAGATAAAAAATGGATTACACTACTTTCCAACCCAGATATAATCCCCCAGAGACCAAGGAAAACAGCGGTTGCAGCCTTCCGACTATTGACAAATCACGACTGCTTAGCAAGTTATCTCTACAGATTAGGTATCTCAGCCTCACCAATATGTGTCCTGTGTAACGATCCAGCAGAAATGAACGAAGACCACTTGAAGACCTGTGAAGCATTAAGATCAGAAGGAACTACACTTCAAAAGTATTGGAAAGCACGAATGCTAATGGCTTCATTGCCAGATGCAAGGCACTATAAAACAACAACAACAATTAGAAATTATTGACTTACAATGCAACAGAGAGCTGAAATGCAAGTACAATAATAAGATGGATTTGGTTGGTTTTTACCAATCTTTTCCTCATTTATGATTTTCGTGCCTACAGTCATGCAGCTAAAACCTTGTGTATGTTTGGTACTACTTATATGTGTGAGCAGCTCTTCTCCATTTTAAAATTGAGAAAATACAAGCATCAAAGTGACCTCTAATGAAAATCTGATTGCAGTGCTTAGAATCAAGGCAGCATAAAATATCACCCCTAATATTCATAGGCTGGTCAACAGAAAAACTAACCAACAAAAACTAAAACATTTAGTTTAAGTTGCAATTTAATATTCCCATATTTGATACTTTATATGAAGCACTTATGCATAATTTCTCATCAGTTAGTCTAATAACTGTTCTAATTGTATTGCCTGTCTTGGCTATAAATGTAGAATATTGGTTCACTCTTAATATGCTTTCAGGTTAACTTGACCTGCTGTATGATTAGTTGTGTCATCAATAAAGCATGCCACTGATATAACCCGAGAGCCGCACTGAGGCTCTAAGCTAGCAGCGTGTCAGAGCAAGGTTCGATTGGGCAAACCCTGCTGGTGCCTCCTGTGTATGATTCAGCATGCCACAATGCATCATCATTTACAGTTTCTCTGTTTCCTGAAAATCAAGAACAGTGACACCCAGAAATCAGTAAACAAAATCTTTTCTACAAAGAGAGTTATACTGAATTTTTTGGAAGGAGGTAATTTTCTTGTGTTCTTGTACCATCTTCTCTCCCTTATATTCAGGGATGTAAAGTAATATCCGTGGTTTTTCTCTGGTCTCAATGCAATTGAAGAGTGCTTTTCCAGACCCATGGTGCCAGAACAGCCTCCATATTCTGTGGTATGTGATGTCTGACTTCTTTTGTTGGCCCTTTTTGAAATCCAATTTCTCTTCATGAATGATGATGTGTATACTGCCATATCCACTGCATCTGTTATTGGTTAGATTATTTTGGACAATGTACTTGTTCTTATGAATCAGTGCTTCCACAGTGTTAGTATTGCTCTGTGTGTGGGATGAAGGATGCTTTGCAGAACAGGAAGGCATTTATATGCTGTATGTTGAAGTAGTCAAACTAGTTACAGCCATTTGTGAATGGCTTGTATGTTCCATCATATGCTGTACATAACTCACTATTGATTTCAAATGGTGTCTTTGACCATGAAACAGAATCAAATTGTGTCAAATTTCTCAAGCATAGATAGCTTCCATTTTAAAGCAATTGCTTTTCAATATATACAATGTGTATGCTTAATCATGCATTAAGATATATTCCAAATGGATAGATACTTTCATTTTGTAAATGAATGAATGAAGCCTGTTGTGTCCCTTTGAGGGCAAAGACCTCTCTACAGAGGGGCAAAGCTCTTTTCATCTCTCACAGTGAGCTACCATGTGATAAGTAATTTTTGGTGAACACTTGATTTTGTCTGTTACACTGTCTGTTTATTGTTTGTTTCATTGTCTATTCTGCACTTCTGTACTTCACAGTTGACTCTCTATCACTCTCCAGCTCTTCTTACATCTGGCAAGTCTGGACCACTCTGTGCCTACTCATTCTGTGAAGAGGACTGGCCATCTGCATCTTGGTCTTGGGCTGTGTCTTTTGCCAGTGAATGGGTCCCATATACTCTTATCATCTATCTGTCATCCAGAAATCTTGTGACATGTCCTCCCCATTTCCACTTTTTCCTAATTGTTAGTTGCACGGAGTCTGTTGTTCATGATATCTTTTGCAGATCTATATTTAAATTTGTTTCTGTCAGAATTACGCCCAGGATTTTTCTTTCCATTTTTCTTTAGCATATTTGGAGGGTATTCTTTAGCTTGGTGGTGATATTCCAAGTTTGGCAGCCATATAATAGAGCAGGAAAATCACAGGTTTCCAGTGCTTCAAATTTAAGTCTCCGATTGAGTGATCTGTCTCACAATATGAATTTCAGAGACCAGAACACCCTCCAAGCAATAGCTACTCTTCTTCTTATTCCCTTCTCTATTTTCTGATGGAAGGAGAGTAGTTGACCTAAAGGTATACTCACTTACATATTGTATGCCGATTCCATTGACTCTTATGGGAATTGCTGGTCTGTTTGACATATGTATATGTTTATTCACCACTTAGATCATGTTACATGATATGGGCTTCATCAAAAAACCAATTTCTATAATATTTTCAGAACTAATTTTACAATATTACAAATAAAATGTCAAATATTCACTTATTAAATAAAGATTTACAGAATAATGATATGTTTACAAGTTACAATGTCAAATATTCACTTACTGAATAAAAGGTATGTTGTAGTAGAAAGGATTTGACTTCTTTGTTAAATTTTTTATATTAGTTATTTCTTTGATATTTGCTGGTAGTTTATTATATAATTTAATGCCTAAGTTTGTCAGGTTATATTTTTGAATATTTGTTCTGCATAACTGAACATGAAGGTAATTTTTCCCTCTAGTGTTATGAGAATGGATATCCATATTTGTGTCTAGTTCTCCTTGATTTCTCTTAATATGATTTGAAACTTCAGCTATAAAGATACAAGCTAGAGGTAGGATGTTATGTTTCCTAAAATAAGATCTAAAGGATGTACTATTGTCTATTCCACTTAAAATTCTTATAGCTCTCTATTGGATTATATTCACATTTTCCCCCCCCCCCCCAAAATTTTATCCCATATTTTAGTCGACTAAGAAACTGGGCAAAATATACATTTTCCAGTCCAGCAAGATTTATTGTACATTTTAGACATTTGAGCATATAGCACACGGAACTAAGTTTACTTGCTAATTTTTGAATGTGGCTATCCCATTTTAGGTTTTCATTCACACATATACCTAAGAGTTGTGTTTCTTTCTTGTAATCAATATTATTTCCTTCAAAAGAAATTGGAGGTCTGATACTGTTTTTACATTGCCATGTATGAAATGATATTGCAATAGTTTCTCTTTGTTTATAATTAGTGCATTTATCTTAAACCAGTTGCTAAGGTTAGTCATTACTGTGTTAACTTTGTTTTGCAATATAGTTTCATTTTCACCTTGTACAAGAATGTTTGTATCATCTGCGAACAGGACTACCTCAGCTTGATGAATATTGCTTGGTAAATCATTTATGTATATTAGAAACAGCAGAGGCCCCAGCACTGAGCCCTGAGGAACCTCTCTCATAATTTCTTTAGTGGTAGATCGGTAATTACTGATGCTTGATAGCTTATTGTGTTTCACGTCCACTACTTGCTTCCTATTGGTAAGATAGGATTTAATCCACTTATTCATGCTTTCTCTAATTCCATATTTGTTTAGCTTGAATAATAAAATGTTGTGATCTAAAACATCATACGCTTTTGAGAGGTCTAAAAATATTCCTATTGTTGGTAGCTTTTTATCCACTGATTGCTGAATTTGACCTAGTAGTTTAGCTATGGCTGTTTCTGTAGACCTATTTTTTCTAAAGGCGTGCTGCACATCAGAAAGGATGTTATATTTTTCTAAGAAAGACATTAGTCTATTGTACACTAATTTTTCAAACATTTTAGAAAATACTGGCAATATACTTATCGGTCTGTAATTTTCCTTTTTTGTCTTTTCTCCTTTTTTGTGTATTGGGATAATTTTTGCAATTTTAAGGTTATCAGGAAAAATCCCAGATTCAAGCGAGGAGTTATATATATATATCAACCAATGGGGCCTTTATATATACATTTTTAATGACATATTTTGGTATTTTGTCTATTCCAGAGGGGTATTTACCTTTCATTTCATTAACTACTTTCTGCACCTCAGTCTCTGTAATAGGACATATGAAAATAGATTCCCTGCAATTTTTTATTTCTATGATTTTACCTGGGTATGTTTAGACTGATTTAAGGTAATGAGTTGGTCCGCTATTTCAGGGAAGTATGTATTGAAGCACTCTGCTATGTGCTGAGGATTTGTGATTTTGTTACCCTCATTACCTAGTTTGGTTACACAATAATTTGAGCTACTCTTCCCTCTTTCACGGTTTATTATCTCCCACAGTGCCTTTGTTTTGTTTTTTTGCATTTTCAACAATTCTTTCATTTTCTTGTCTTTTAGCTTCCAGTATTACTTTCTGATAAATACTTTTATATTTCTTTAAATAGTTGCTAAAATCACTTGTTGTATTTCCCTGCTTCAATTGTCTACTCAAGAATCTAAACCTATTACTTGAAGTTTTGATTCCTTTTGTAATTCACCCATTATGAGGTGGATTTTTTGTTTTTATATGTGTTAGTGGGAATGCAATGTTTAACCAGTATAGAAATGTATTTAGGAAGGTATTGAACTTTTCATTAGCATCACTTTTTTGAAAGACCATCTCCCACGTTTCCCCTTTAATTAAGTTTTTAAAACTTTCTATGCTTTCTGGATTGAAAATTCTTTTTGTATAGGTTCCTGCTTGCACAATATGTCTGGAAGTTGTTGCCTCAAGAGCAAGTATTTGACCATAGTGGTCAGATAGGGCCATGTCTTCCACAAGTGATTGTTATTGGGGTTTAGATTTTTCTATGATCATTGCATCCAATAGTGACTTTTTATGATTTGTTACTCTTGTTGGTTCTTTTACAGTGTTGATTAAGTTATATACTGATGACAAATCTTTTACTTTGTTTACTATCCTACAATCCTCTGTGAAGCCTACGCTCCAGTCTCCACATTCTATGAGAGTGTTATGTCTCCTACTTAGACGGGAAAGAACAAATTCCAGTTTAGTTAAAAAAATATTGAAATTGGTATTTGGTGCCCTGTAGATACATATAATAATTAGCTTTTGCTCATTTATTTCTACCACTGACAGCTCGAAGTTCCTATCCTCCTTTAGGTCCTCAAATAGATCTATATTTCTAGTTCTTATGTTTGATCTAACATATATACATGACCCCCCATGCTGGTACATTTTCCTACAGTAGGAATCTACTAGCCTGAACTGTTTGAGGTTTATTTCTGTTAACTGCTCTGGTTTTAACCAATGTTCAGTTATGCATAGAACATCTACATGCAGCAAGTCTGTGTTTAGTAGCACTTCTAATTGTGTTATTTTATTTGTTATACTCTGTAAATTTTGATGCAATACATAGAATTTATTGGATATAATTTCCCTTCCACTACCACATACCTTTGAGCCTGGTTTAATTTGTCTGTTTTCTTCTCTTAGTTCCCCTCCAGCTATGGGTGAATCACTTTGCACAACAGTCCGCTCAGGGCCAGCACCATAATTTGTGTCTTGCACTTGTTCATTGAGAAGCCTGCAATTTTACTTATCCCTTAGTTCCTGCAGCATTGCAGGTACTCAACACTCACTCATTCACTCACTCACTCACTCACTCACTTACTCACTCACTCACTCATGCACACAAGCACGCATGCATGCACGCACACACTCACTCACTCACTCACTCACTCACTCACTCACTCACTCACTCACACACTCACTCACTCACTCGCTTGCTCACTCACTCACTCACTCACTCATTCGCTCATCCACTCACCCACCCACCCATTCACTCACCCACCCACCCATTCAGCTCTTCTTCAGGCTGGTAAAGTTGACAAAATTCTTTCTAGTTTTTTATTGTGAACAATCTAATTTACAAATTTTAATTTTTATAAATATATTCAAAGATAAAATTATCTCAATAACAGCTTCATGTCACTAAAACAGAATTTTTTATTGGGTGTGATATTTCCATTTCAACATGTCATACTATATTTGCCTATCATGACGACCAACAGCAGGAGACTGACAGGCAGACTTCCACTGGTTCACATTCTGTGTAAACAGCATTCAGTCAGTGCATTAATTTGTGCTTAGCTACCACATATTTACAGGCATATTTATCACTGTGCTATTGCTATCAGCTTCTCTGAAAAATATAAGGGAGATTTATTCATAATCAATTGTGCACTGTTATAAAGTGCTGAGGATGCTTAAAACAAATCAGAACAATCCATAGCTATTTTACAAAGTATACAAATGATTACAATGCATTCAATAAAAGAACAAAGTTCTATCTTCAAAAGAGTTTTTATTTAAAGTTCAGCAAAAACGTATGCCTCAGTTATGAGCATTGAAAATTAGGAGTGGATTATTATTGCAACAGCCATTGGAATATTTATGCTGTTGGTTTTTCTCCATGCGTGTTATAAAGTGGAAAAATTAAAACTCAAACGGAACATGTTAAGGCCTTTTTGGTGTTTGTTTTACATATCGAATGATCTATACTGAGAATGATGTAGATTACAATCTATTCCATATCTGGTCATGATCTGTTTTGAAGCCCCTTGTCTTGAAAAATGTGACCTATATCATTGTTAATTTACATATATAGTATTATTTGCAAAGGAAATTGAGAAAAGAATTTATGTGAATTCAAATCAGGGAGGGGAGTGTGATCGACTTGGATGATAATATAAGGTACCTATGTCAAGAGGTTATTTTTGTTTATTCTTAGATTATAGAGAAATCAATGAATTAAACTCAGTTTTTTCTTCAAACGTTAAATGATTTCTAAAACAAAATATAAATAAGACACTGGTTTTGTTCAAGCATACATTTTATATTTCTAAGACTGCAATAATACTATTGATATCTATATTTTTTCAGGTAAAAATGACCATTTTTTACACCTCAAAATAGACTATGAGCCATCCAAAAGTCAGTGTCGAAAAACAGGAGCATATGTTACTTGGGTAATAGATTTGAGATATTCTGAAGCACCTAAGCTGCAGTGGTATGGTCCTAAAGGAGAATTAATTCAAAATGATGAAAGTAAATTTAAAGTGACCACCGATGAGAAAAAAACTAGAACATCATTAACTGTTTACAAAATTTCTGTTGATGACATTGGTAATTATACATTACTGGCAAAGACTCCTTATCAAGAAGCTTCATACAATGTCTCATTGGAAGTGATATGTGAGTAT
The DNA here is from genome assembly GCA_030765045.1 of Tenodera sinensis. Lineage (NCBI taxonomy): Eukaryota > Metazoa > Arthropoda > Insecta > Mantodea > Mantidae > Tenodera > Tenodera sinensis. Next base: position 96,669,360 of record CM060961.1, on the reverse strand, counting down.
GTAACAATTTATTAAAGTAAGCTTTCTTGCCTGTCTTTTTATTATGGCAGACACAACATTTAATGGTCCTTCATGATCAGATTATTCTCTTTCCTGTTGGGCAAATAAATTTTGTGTATGCAAATGATATTTATATCACCAGCTTTACAGCATGTTTAATGTACAACACCACAAGGTATAGGAAGCCTCTGATTGGATTTTGTGTTGACCAGTACCTTCTGGCACTTGGCATTAAACTTTTTTATCTGCTATAGTGCTTCCATTGTTATGTATATCCTACAAATACTTTCTGGATAAGATATAAGCACCCTTTTTAATTTAATTTCAAGCCATCTATGAACTATGTTAAGCAACCCACTGCCTTTATATTCACTTCTTCTTTTCTTTCTCCTTTCTATCTTTCCAATATTTCTTCATTCTGTCACTGTGATTTTTTTCTTTTTCCTTCTGTCCAAATTGTAGTTTTTTCTTTTTTTTTCTTCAACTGGAAAACGTCGAAATTTTGTATTAACTTTCTTAATTTTGCTCTATACTGTATTAATTCTTCTGTTAGTTCCATTTTTATTTAACTCTTTCTGTATCCCTTTCATCCATCGGTTATCATTCTTACTTTCATACGTATACTTGAAAATTTGTTTGTAAGTCTATTATTATCCATCCCCTTAAATGACTGAACCATCTTATTCTTGTTTTCCTGATTGTATCTTGAATCTTTTCACATTCTTTACCTTTATATTGGTCTTCATCTTTTCTGAGCCTAAACTCTCTTTTTTCAGTTTTTACCTTAATATATTGATTATATTTTCATTTTATCTTGGTCTCTATGTCAGTACTTCTCTATAATCTTTCCAGCAAATACCTAACTTCTGAGATAGATGCTGCAGATGTGTTTAACATATTTCTCTCAGTGTTCATTAATTGCATTGACCGAGAAAATAACTATTACAAATCAATACAATTTATAATAGGACTCATTACATCATGATGGCAGTTGCATCAACTGAATTATAATTCCTAATGATGAATAGAACAACTACTCCTACCTCAATCCAATAGAATGTAGTTTCTGGGCTTGTAGGCTGTGGTCCAGTCTACGAATAAACATTTGATGCTTTGCCCAAGACTGCATTGGGCATCTTCAAAGAGTGACTCCTGGCTGGTTAACAACTAGAGGGCATTTGATGGAGCGCCTGGCTTATATATAGGTTGTTAAAATGCCAATCACTACCATGTGGTTGTGGGAACTGCCACATGATGGTTCTGTTGACGTTTTGGGGCTTCGGCTTTGTATTGTCTAGCACCGGCACCCAGGCTCTTTGTATATGTGTTGTTTCCTCTTTTCTATTGAAATTTTTTTTTATGTTTGTGGAGCTCAATGGCTTCATGGTACAGCTGTTCGTGGTAGTAGGCTGTGTTGTCTAGAACTTCGGTCTCGTCATACTTGATGTCATGGCCCAAGCATGTGCTTCTAATGGGCCATAACATCAAGCTCAACGAGACTGAAGTTCTGGACAACACAGCCTACTACCATGCACAGCTGTACTGAGAAGCCATTGAGATCCACAAACATAAAGAAAAATTTCAATAGAAAAGAAGAAACAATGCACAGCCTGGGTGCCGGTGCTAGACAATACAAAACTGAAGCCCTAAAATGTCAACAGAATAAACCATGTGGCAGTTCCCACAGCCACATAGTAGTGATTGGCATATGAACAACCACTAAGAGATGAGAGGTAGTCTCTCTCACCTATATATAAGCCAGACACTCCATCAGACACCCTCTAGTTGTTAGCTAGACAGGAGTCACACTCTCTGAAGATGCCCAACTCAGTCTTGGTTGAAATGTCAGGTACTTACTCATTGACTGGACCACAGCCTACAAATCCAGAAGCTACATTCTATTGGATTAATGTCAGCCGTGAAAGCCTAAGCATGTATATTACTCTTACCTCAGTTAAAAGTTGTACCTGTATCATTTAAAATGAAGAATAATAATTATAATAATTGTTATTTCCCTTCAGGGGTTTATTTACAGCATATATGTCCTTACAGAATCTCCTCCTTTTGCCAGAATATTATTTGAAGAGGAATACCATGTGCTGAAGCTTCTAATTTGACTGCTACTCATAAATTAGCTACTAAATTTTAGGCAGCAGGAAGTCATGGCATTACTGCTATGAACAAATTTTGCTCAAACAGTATAATCTTTATAACACCTTTGATATAGTTCCTGTTGTTGTAGTGTTTAACGCCCGCTTTTACTACTATGGCACCGCAGGTGGTAGTTCCTGTAATTTATAATGAAAGAGCTTCTTAATTGATTTTCTAACTGTTTTTGAGTTATTGTAGAGCAAAATCAAAATATTTCTATCTATTTTTATAGGAAATCAAGACATAATATATAAAATGCAAGTTGAAACTAGTAAGAACTGATAACATAGTGTGTGACCACGTGAGATTCATATATTTACAAAAAGTCAATGAAAATAGAAAAAAAAAAGTAAAGTAAAACATTTTTGCATAGTGAAGTTTGATTTTCTAGCACAGCAAAACTGTGTTTAGCCTGATCTCCAGATTACCCAGATCAGATTTGCAGATTTTTTTTTATTTTAATTTTTTTTTTGTTTATTTTTAAGGTTCACATTAGATAACAAATGTAACCATGAAAGCAAGAACGTAACTATAAGTACATAAGCAAAATATTCACTTTTTAGTTTGATTCAGTGTATGGTTCTTGCATAAATTTTACAATAAATTATGGTAATACATACTGTACTGTACTGTAAAATGCTACCTATTTAGTTTTAGAAAAATTTAGTAATATATTACATGGTACTGACATGGTATGCCTTACCAGCTATAAATAGCACTGGAAGAAAGTGTTGACCCTGATCCCTACTGATCACTACACCTTCCTCAATGCCCTCAGTTTTCCTACTGTTTTCAAATGGCATATGTCATTAAGTTTGTGTATGTTTCAACCAGACGTTTTTGTGCCTTATCGAAGTGTTTGGGAGGTAATTCCTATACAAGTTTAAAATGACACCAAGGCAAAAGAAGGCCATGGTTTTAATGGATAAAACTTTGCGTGCTATTAATCAAATTGCTAAAGGAGAAACATTGAAGAAAGTAACTGCTGAATTGGTAGTTGCTGCACACCAACTGACAAACATTATGGTATATAGAGAATCAGCCCAACACCATTCTAGCTGAACTGTTAATGATAAAGCTTTTGTGTTACTGTACTTCATTCAAATGCCTCTTATGTTTAAAACAGAAGACTGTGAATCCATTCTTTGTTAAGAAATTATATGATAAATAAGCAAAAGAATAACAACATTACTAAGATAAGTGAAGTTTTTAGTTTCTAATTTGTTCTTACTTTAGAAAATTATATGAATTTATGTAATTATGATTTTTATACTTTTTAATGTCTTGTAAACAATACATGCAATGTACTGTACATAATTTTGTTACAGAACAGCTTTTTTATCCTTATAAATGACAAATATGCTTATTAAGGGTTTAAGAATTTTGTTTTACATATGGCCCATATAACATGGATTATTTGGAATTTATATTTTCTGGATTGTCTGTGGTCCCAGTTAGTTTGGATAAATGAAGTGCTGCTGTATCAGCCATTTTGCTTTTAGTTATAGTTTACATTTAATTTGTCTTATTTAACAGCGAAAATACCAACTTAATTTTCTTATGGAAAGAAGCTTTTTAATTTTCTTTCAACATCCAATCACCATGTCAATAAAATAGTTATTTCCCTTCTTGCTTTTAAGAACTGCATCAAAAATAATGTAATTAAAGATTATATAATTCCAATGAAGTTATATTTATTTTATGCAAGTGCTGCACTTATATACTTGTATTTATCTTCAGATAGTTAAATTTTTCTGTAAAAATACACTGATAACTATGAATAAAGTTTAATTCAAAACTGTTTAGGTCAATTATAAGTAATAGTACAGAAGCAGTTGATAGTGAAGTAATTCAAATGAAAATAATCGAGGAGTAGGAAAGCTCATTTACAGACCCCTACGTTTATTTACATGTTCTAGTTTTTTAATGAATGCACTTATGCAATCGCCTGACTAGGACATTTAATATTACACCTTAGATGACTGTTTGGGCAGACAGACAACCTGATCTGTTTATTTCTTTAGTTCCTAGGATGACTAATCGGCAGTTACTGTCACAGAGGTCAACAAAACTCGGCATGCCTACTCTCATTACATGTTACTTGTGAAATATATCTTTCTAATTGCAAGTAGAAGCTACACTTATCAAAAAAAAAAAAAGATGGCAAGGTATTATTTACAAAATTCCAAGAATTTGGAAGAAGGTATGATGATACCTTGTGATAGTGATATTTTATTGTATGACAATTTGAATGAGTCAGATGATCCCAATTCTGAAGTTAAACTGAAAATGAGATCTTTAGATTCTTAAACTGATCAAGAGGATGAAAGCAATCCATGTCCTAATAACATGTAATTTTAGGAAGCATCACATGCTTGTCAAAGATAATATCATCATAAATATCATCATCATCATCATCATCTATTATTATTATTATTATTATTATTATTATTATTATTATTATTATTATTATTATTATTATTATTATTATTATTATTATTATTATTATTATTATTATTATTATTATTATTATTATTATTATTATTATTATTATTATTATTATTACTATTACTACCACTTTCACCACCACCACCACCACCGTCGTCATCATCATCATCATCATCATCATCATCATCATCATCATCATCATCATCATCATCATCATCATCATCATCATCATCATCATCATCATCATCATCATCATCATCATCATCATCATTATCATTATTATTATTATTATTATTATTATTATTATTATTATTATTATTATTATTATTATTATTATTATTATTATTATTATTATTATTATTACTATTATTATGCAAGTCTACGGCCATTTTGCTGACTTCAGTCTGATAACAAATCCGCAGTATTTCATGTGTGCTAAATCCAAAAATGATATCAGTTTTTCATCATCACGTCAGTTTATCCCATGAAACATTTTTCTTTAACTTTACCTTCTTAATGACCTGGGGCAAGTAGGTGAGTGAGAGTAATTTATTTTTAAAATAAATAATATTATTTGTTCATATCAAATTGTACTAGAATGTTACTTTGTTTTAAATTTGGTGTTAGAAGAATATTTTTCATTTGCTTTCATCTGAAGTGCGTCTATAGTGGACTTTGTCAACTCTGTGTCGTATGTGTAAGAATGATCCAAACATATTTTGGTACATTTGTGGCTGTTTCTCTATGCTGAAACAAAGGATAAACATCACCCAATTTGTAATAAAAGCCTACAATGCCTACTTCCTGGGTCCACTAAGCGACCAGGACAAATTTTGGGCACCACATAAAGTATGAAGAACATACGTCTAAAACCTTAGACAGTGGACCAAAGGAAAGAGAAAATCTATCGGTTTTACAATTCCATTGGTGTAGGAGGGAGCTGCAAAACCATATAAATGACTGCTGTTTCTGTGTGGTAAATGTATCTGGCTTCAGTAAAAATTCAAAACATACCATTCACTATCCTCACCTGAAGTCAGCTGAAAGACCAATTCCTCACTAAGATGACATTTCAATCCCTATTTTCAATACATTTTCTTCTGCATGTGACTCAGTTAGTCCTGCCCCACCAAATTAAAATGATGATGGTGACTTTGTACCAATAGGTGTCACAAGTATACGTAAGCCATTCACTCAAACTGCATTAAATGACCTAGTTCGAGATCTTAATCTGCCAAAAGGCTCAGCAGAAGTTTTAGGTTCAAGACTTAAAGAAAAAAATATGTTATTTCCTGGAACAACATTATGTATTGGGATAAAGAGAAAGCTCTTTTGAAATATTTTGAGATGGAAAAATGTCCTACTGCATGGATGTGAAGGGACTGACTGCAGCTCTTGGATGTGAGTATCATGTGCAGGAGTGGAGACTGTTCATCAATAGCTCTAAAAGAAGTTTAAAATGTGTCCTGCTGCACAATGGCAATTAGTTAGCATCTGTTCCCATTGGCTGTTGCATTCAACTGAAAGAAACCTATAATAATGTAACTCATTCTCAAGAAAATAAGGTAGATCCTGGATAGTGTGCGGTGATTTGCAAGTAATATTGATACTTCTGGGTCAGGAGGCAGGTTACAAGAAATTTCCATGTTATTTATGCCTATGGGAAAGTCATACTAGGGCAGAACACTGGAAAAGGAAAGAGTGGCCTGTTAGGGAGGAACTTCAAGCTGGTGACAAGAATGTAAAGAATGAAACTCTAATTGACCATGATAAAATAATACTCCCCCACTGCACATAAAATTAGGGCCCACAAAACAGTACCTATGTAAAAGCCTTGAATAAAGATGGTGCTTGCTTCATGTACCTATTCAATAAATTCCCTACACTACCCCACGAAAAAAAAAAGCAGGCACTTTTGATGGGCCTCAGTTACGGATGCTAATGAAAGATAAACATTTTGTCAATAGGATGAACAATATGAGAAAATGCTTGGGGTGTATATTATGATGTGGTTACAAACTTCCTAGGTAACTACAAGGCAGATAGTTATAAGATTCTTGTCACAACACTACTATCTTCCTTTCAGAAGTTAGGGGTAAACATGAGTCTGAAGGTGCATTTCCTACAGAGCAACCTCAATGTTTTTCCTGAAAATCTTGGTTACTTAAGTGAGGATCAAGGTGAATGCTTCCACCAAGATATCAGAATAATGGAACAGTGGTATCAGGGTAGGTGGAACACAAAATGTTGGCTGACTACTGCTGGTCCTTGCAGCATGATGTCCCTAGTGTCTCCTATTCAAGAAAATCACATAAACGGAAGTTTTTGGGTGATTAGGTGTGTAAGTAACTCAGTGACTCTTCAGTGTGTAAAGACTTTATATTGTATATAATTATTATAACAATAAATAATTAGTGTTTTTTGTGTGAAGGTATAGTAAAGTAAGTATTGGTGTGTGACTGAATCCTGTGAAAATGAACAAGTTGGTTTTGTGAAAATTTGTGAGGTGATATGCAATTTTTGATTGGTAGTCTGAAATCAACTATTTAAAATGCTGTATAATCAATTAAAACATCTAAGTCAGCAAAAAATGTTTTTCATATGTAGACTTGTGTTATCATCATCATCATCATCATCATCATCATCATCATCATCATCATCATCATCATCAGCAGCAGCAGCAGCAGCAGCAGCAGCATCATCATCACCATCACCAGCACCATCATCATCATCACCACCACCACCGCTACCACCACCACCACCACCATCATCATCATCATCATCACCACCACCACCACCACCATCACCATCACCACCACCACCACCACCACCATCATCATCATCATCATCAGCAGCAGCATCATCATCATCACCATCACAGCACCAACACCACCACCATGATCATCATCACCACCACCGCCGCCGCCACCACCACCGCTGCCACCACCACCACCACCAACACCACCATCATCATCATCATTATCACCATCATCAGCAGCAGCATTATTATATGTTCATTTTACTCTTCTGAAATGTCTCAAGAGTGCCTCCTATAGGATGATAGATTAAAAACATGTTCAAGTCTTAAAATAAATAATGAAATAAATCTGCTTCATTATAAATAGAAGTAAATGCTTTAAACACACTTATTATGTGCTCAGAAAAAATTTAGAAGATATAAATAACTTCATTACATTTTTAGCTTATGAAAAGAAATGGTATCTAAGTACAGCACAGTTTTAAGGAGCATAATTTTCAAAAATTCACTAACTGAAATTGTCCTTTGATGATAACTAAATATTAAACATATAAACTAAGTATACAAGAAGTTCTCTCTCTCTCTCTCACTCTAAGTTACCACCTCTCTCTCTCTTTTTCCAAGAAAACCTAACTTATAATATAGGATGTAAAAATAAAAATAAACTGTAATATATACTGTAAAAGATTTACTGCATAAAAGTGTTATGGGTGTTTTAATTTAAAATTGTGTTATATTCCTTTTTCATTTTACTACTTGTGGTTCTTAACAGAACATAAATGCAAGCATAACAAAGTAAAAGTCTCCAGACACTTAGAATTTGAAGGATAAAATTTGGATCCTCTGTTTTATCTTCTATGTTGCAGCTACACTCACTGTATCGGTAACATCAAGTGATAACAAATGGAAACATGGAGAAATGTTTGAGCACAAAAAAGCTTACAATTTAACCTGCAAAGCTAGGGGCCATCCTAAACCTGAGCTCAAATGGATATTCTATCCTTGCACAATTGGAGAGAGATGTGATGATGTGGAAAGACCAGCTGTAAGTCCTAAAAAACAATTGTCACTCTTGTTATTGTTGTTCTTCTTTTGCTCTTCCTCCACCTTCATCTAAATCTTCTTCTCTTGTTCATGATTTAATTGTCAATAAAAAAAAATGAATGCCTCTGTAGTGCAGTGGTAGCATGCCTGCCTCAGGTGCAGAGGAGCTGTTTATTTGATAAAGAAACAGCAACCTCAGCTTGCAAAGGCCATATAACCGGCCAGGAGGGCTTGGGGCACTAACCACATCCCACTCTCCAGTTTTGCACCCCACTCATGACACTATAGTGGGCAGAGTTGGGGAACACAGCAGCTGGGTGGTAAGCCTTGGCCAGCAAAGGGCTGTTGTGCTAGGGCTAATAAAGAAAAAATAATAAAAACATAACTTATGCACATAAACATTTAACATTCTTATTTAATTTTTCAGTCTTCAATGCTGCATAAAAAATATTAAATTAACCATTTATATACCCTGTCTTTGAATAATGTAATATTTACAGCATTTATTTTTGAGGTAGTTAACTGAAGCTTCAACTTTTTTATTTTGCAATACTTAAGGTTCTTCATCAGCACAAGTATCCATCCCATCCAAAGGTATAGCCCCCCCAAATGATCATCCTCCCCTAAGTTTTACCAAAATCTCATTTTCACTATTTGGTTCTCGGGCATCCTAATAGAAATTTATCGAGGTCCAATTGGGCTATTTAACTGCTGATCATGGATGATCAGCCGTGAAGCTGTTATAGAGAAATAATTTATTTGGATAGTAGGTCAAGGATTCCTTAGATTCTATAGATTCCATAGATAGATTCCTTCCAGATTGGGAGAAAGACTGAAAATCGGCAGATAATAGTGAAATTTGGCAACAGTGAATTTCAAATGGATGGTGCTGAGAAATACATCTAAATCAAAGGGAACTGGAGAGAGGGAGGGAGATAATGTGAAAGGTTAAGAAACTATTTTTTTGACTTTCATTTCTTACAGCTCAACTTCTTTGACCATTTTCTGCCTCATATGTGCAATGAAACATATATTGCCATTGCACTTTCTAGTTTAAATTATTTCTTGTAGAGTTTACTGTGATTGACAGGAAGTAGCCACAGAGACAAAACTAATTAACCCTGCAGTACAACAGTCCCTTCAGGCCAAGGCTTGTCACCTGGTCACTGCATCCCCCACCTCTGCCTACTACAGGAGATGTGAGTGGGGTGCAGTACTGTAGGGTAGGACTTGGTCATTGTCCAGATTCTTCCTGGCCATTGTGTGCAGTCTTCAGAACCAGGGTTAGAAAAACAAGTTATGAATAAATAATTTGTAATGTAGCACAAATGCACATTAATTTGTTTTTATGTTCAGCGACATTGCTTGTTGAAAGCCTTTAATCAAACACTAATCATATAGGCATACATGTGACATTCATGTGCGTATCATGTAACAGAAGCTAATCTTACTTCTTTCAGAAAGCAGAACCCACAACATTTAGGCATGGAGAATACCGTTATCCATACTGGTTTTATGCAGAACAATCTGGACATTTAAAATGCATTGCCACAAATAAGAACTGCAATTATACAAAATTTGAGGAAATTGCAGTACGAATAACAGGTAGGCTACTTCATTAATAGATTAAAATTTTTTATAATTCAGAATGGATATGAATAGATTTTAGAATTAGAATAATACTTATCATTATCCTGTCAAGAATTGAGCATTAAAAGCCTCTTGCTATCTTTCATACATTGCTTTTGCAACCAACTTATTTTGATAACCACTGATCTTATGAGGGGTAGTCATATAGTTTTATTATCACCACAAAAAATGAAGCTGTGACCATGAAACTTGGTGATGGTATTAGTCTTTCTTTACATGTTCACCCTTCAATGTGACACATTTTTCCCAATGATGGATGACTTGACGGAGCACTTCGTTGTAGAAGTTAGCATTTTGGCTGTTCAGGAAATGTTCCACCTCATTAATCACCTTGTTGTCATTCTGGAAATGTCTGCCATACAATGGTTTCTTCATCCGAGGAAAGAGGAAGTCACTGGATGCCATACCAGAGGAATACGGGGGTGAGGCAAAATTTGATAGCCTAAAGAAGCAGCTTGTGTGACTGTGTCCTGTGCAGAATGAGCTGGGGCATTGTTGTGAAGCAGCTTCCCACAATGCTTAGTCCTTACAGCCTCACATAAACCTGTAAGGAGATTTTAGTAGTATGTTCCTGTGATGGTTTGCCCCTCCTGAGTATAATCTGTCAGCACCACACCTTGGATGTACCAAAAAACACTCAACATCAGCTTGCTTGATGATGGTTGTGTCTGCCGCTTCTTTCTTTGTCATCCAGACTTGTTTGACCACACTGAAAGCATCTGCGGCATCTGACCACTGTGTCATATGATGGTGCATTGTTTCCATACACTTCCACCAACTCAGCATGGACTGTTGCTGTGTTGTTCCCCTTCAAATGCAGGAAACAAGTTATTGCACAGTACTCCACTTTATCAATGGGCTGCGCTATTTTGTTTTATGTCCTCTAGTGGCGTGCTATGGAGATGTAGCATGGAAATTTAATTGTGTACCAGAACTTCAGACAAGTACATACAAACTGACAAAAAATTAATTAACTAACTTTATTTTGCGAGGTGATAATTAAAACTTTATGACTACACCTTGTGTACCTCTTGTTTGTAATACATTACTCTTTTAGTGATTTGACGGGAAATATCTTGTTTAATGGTTGATTTTACTCCTAGATGTGCTATGTCATGCGTTAAGGTGAATATGGGTTTTCAAAATTCTGAGGTAGTGAATGGTCTAATGTTTTCTGTGCTTATATTACACCACAGCTGTCTTCCACTAGGGAATTGGTAACATTTTAATTTCAAGGAGTTGTCACTTTCCATGGTCTGTTAAAGTTTCTCATTCTTCTCCTGAGCATCTGCAAGCTGGTCAAAGTCAATGAAAATCACTTCATCTATTTCTGACAGGCTATCTGTGATAACATTTTGTTTTCCGCTGATGTAACAAATGTTAATTATAAATTCTAAAATGTATTGTGGTTATCTTTGTTGGCCTGGTGACGCTGTTTTGCTTTATTGCTTGAATGCATAAACTAGTGGTTTATGATCTGTAAATGCAATGAAATGTCTTCCTTCCAATAGGTGTCTAAAATGCTTTACCGACAGATACATACTCAAAAGCAATCATACACACTGTAAGTTTTCTGAGGATTGTTGAGTTTCTTTGAATAAAATACCAGAGGTCTCCAACTTTTCTCTTCTAGCTGTTGAACTACAGTTCCAGTAGCAAAATCACTATGGTTGTCGCAAAATTTATTGGCAGCTGATAGCTATTACTATTGTTTTTCCTGTTATGCAAATACATTTTGTGGGTGCAAATGATATTTATATCACCAGTTGTACAGCCTGATTTTACAACATGTTTAACTACACAATACTGCAAGGCATGGAGTCAGTCTGGGTGGCTCAGTTGGTTAGACGCTGGCCTACTGATCCCAAGGTCGTGGGTTCAAACCCGGCCCAGGCCGATGGTTTTTAAGTGTGCTTAAAAACGACAGCTCCATGTCAGTAGACTTACTAGCATGTAAAAGAACTCCTGCGGGACGAAATTCCGGCACACCGGCGACGCTGATGTGATCCTGGCAATTGACAGCGTCGTTAAATAACAAAATAATGCAAGGCATGGAGTGCCTATGATTGAATTTCACATCGAACCATGTGCTATCAAATTTTGCGACAGCTGTAGCATCAATGACTAACACTAAGGAAAAATCAGTCAGGACAGGCTAACATAGCTGCATTGATAACATCTTGTTTACATTGCTCAAATTTACCTATTGATTCTGCTGTACACTGAATTTTGCTTTTGTCTTTCCCTTTTACTCCTTTAATGTAATCATGGAGGATAGCTTGACTATCAGATGCATTCTTGAGATATCTACTTTAAAAATTAATCATTCCTAGGAACTTTCTAAGGTCATGAACTGTTTCTGGAAGTTTATACTCCATAATTGCTTTCACCTTGTCTGGCAGAGGGTTTGGTCCTTCTGAAGTAATCAAATAACTAAGGAATTCTAGGGTTTCTACTCCAAATACCGACTTGTTGATGTTTATTCTCAATTCATATTTGGCAAGCCTGTCAAAGATGAGTTTGGGATGGTACCTGTGCTCATCCTCTGATGATGAAGCAGTAAGACAGTTATCAATGTTGTTAGCTAATGCTGGATTTCTGACAATGAAGTCATTAATCCTCTTGCTCTCCAATATTTTTCATTGATGATATTGAAGAGAGCAATAGCAGTAATAGTAACCGCTTTTTAGAGAGCACCATATTTTTATGTTTTGGCGGTCACATCGCTCTCTCACAACCCCCAGAATGTCTGGAGGACCACACCTGTCATTGGTTTACGGGTCTCACCGACCTGACAGGGAGACTTATCAAAATAAATTCACCAACCATATCCTCTGATCACCAATCAGAGGACGTATTATGTGCCATGACAGGTCAGGATGTTAGGGGTTAAGATTTTATAGAGAAATGGAGAGGTTGGAAAAATAAAGACTCCCTAGCCCTTGGGAACCCTAATAGCATCGGGGTCGGAAGAGAACAAGAGATGACCAAGGTAAGGTAAGATAGAAAAGTTACAGTGAGGAGCAAAACACCAGTAAGTGGAAGTAATGTTCTGCTCAGCTTGGGTACCTTGTGGTCGCTATTCACATATCCCCTAGACGGAGACCCCTGTGCAAATACAAAATCTAGTCCCATGAAGACTTACTTAATAAAACATTGAAAAGTGTTGGGTGCATTTCTCAACCCAAAAGGTACAGAGGTATTTTTTAGAGGTGACGCGTGACCTTGTCACTCGCGCATATCTGAGCATCATGTAAAGCGATGGTGGGGGTAAGTTTCCACCAGCAGCCTGCTGGCTAGTGGGCTGGCTAGTGGGCTAGTGGGCTGGAAGTCGAAGAGGTACTAACTAGACACCCCTTTTATCTTGCAACAGACAAGTGGACTCGACCATGAACTACTGCGCAACATTATGACACACGCCACCTCTAAAAAATACCTCTGTATAACCTTGAATTCATATAAACCAAAACAGGTAATTACAGCAGTTTAAGTTTTATTCTCTTTGGCTACTCTTATCTAATAATATGCTTTAAACAGATCAATTTTAGAAATTATCTTCTTGGTATAGAGGATGAACTGAAAGTCTTCTATGTGTGGTGTAGGATATCTCTCAGGTACGGCTCTGTCAGTCTGCAAAAACCGCCACAAGGGCGGAGTGAACTATCTCTTTTATCATAAGATGAAGTGAACCTGCCCATTCAGATTCATTTTGATAGTCTAATTATTCCATGTCTAAGCATAAATTGGAATGCCTCTTTTGCCAGTCTTAATTTCTTAAAATCGACCTGCCTAGATTTTGAGTGCCTACTGTAGTAATATAATGCTAAACTTCATGTTTAATACTATTAGGCAATAGATTAGGTGTGATTATATTTGGATATTTCACTAGTAAGTCGGCAAATTTTTGTGACTGAGAAATTGTAAATTTTCATGCAAACACTTTCTTCAGCAAATTAAAGAATTGGAATCAATATATTATGCAAGATTTGTATTGTCTTTCTTAATTTCTCTTTTTTCTCAAATCCAAATAACAAAAACAATCACTCTTCTAGTTACCAGAGAGAATTTAACACATGTAAATACAAAGAATATTTTACATATTATTCCTACATTACTCCCTTTCCAGTGAATAATTCATTATACAAAATTTTAAAATTTAACATTTTTGTTATTTATATGTCCACAAATCTGGCAGGAAAATGAACAGCTCTACCACTTCTTGTTTATTTTGTTATCTTGGAGCTCTGATTCTCGTTCTCACTTGACATAGTTGTCTAGGACGCCACCCTTGTATGAGAATTTATTTTATTCATCCACTGATCATTTTACATGACATGGGATATATCATATATAGCACACTATAATTAATACATAATTATTATACAAAATACAATAGTACAACCTTGTATCATTTATGTAGTTTACAATGCCATTGGTTATTACAAGATATATCATTAAATATTTACATCTAAATATAACATTCATTATAGTTCAGCAATATTATACAAACATTTATCTATTAGAAATGATTTTAGAGTAGCTTTAAATTTTGAGTCTGTCCTATTTTTAACTGCTAATGGTAATTTATTATATAATATAGCTCCTATTTTATAGGGGTCCTTATTGGTTTGACTTTTATTCGTGCTCACCCTATGGTAATCATTTGCACTTCTTGTGTCATATTTATGGCAGTCTTTATTGAAAAAGTTAAACTTCTTTTTTTCTTTAACAAGCATAATAGTTCTGAACACATAAAGTGAGATCACAGTTAGGATATTTTGAGTTTTGAATGTTTCTCGACAGAATTGTCGAAAATGAAGATGGTATATAGTTTGTATGCATTTTTTTTGTATCTTTAATAATCTGTCCATGTTGGTTTTACTCGTTCCCCCCCAAATTTCAATTCCATATGTTAAATGTGGGTAAACAATGCCATAATAAGCTGATTTTAGAATATTAATGTCACCATATTTTGCTAAATGTCTCAATAGAAAGACCATTTCCTTCTGGTTCAGAAGAATGCTGGATTCAACTGATTGATTCAGATGTTAACTTCCTTTTCTTTGATTTTAACAGAGAAATATTCATCATTTCGAGCAATTAAAGGAAAAGGACCTTCATAGGGCAGTTCTAATGCTTTCGTCACCCTGTTGATACATATGAAAACATTAGCACATTCCTTTAGGTCTCTGTGCACAAAGATGCTTCTTACAATCTTGTGATCTAGTGGTTTAAAATGCCTCAGATAATTCTGAATATCAGAAACAAAGCTTTCTTGAACTTGAATTGCTTTAACTTGTCACTGAATATTTCTCTTGGTAATTTAATAGTTTTATCATAAACCATCAGGGAAACTGATGCATTTGTTTCAGGATTTATTGCTGCTCATAATCCTAAGAGAACTATAGGCAAAGATTATGTCCATTTTGTGGAATTATGTGCTTTTAGAGCTGTTTTGAGAGTTCATTGAAGTCTTTCTAATTTACCATTGCAGGGAGGATGATAGGGAGTAGTACGGTACAACTTAACACCACATTTGAACTAAATTGCTTTAATAAAGTTATGAACCTTTTTCTAAAAATGCTTTTTTGGATTCAGGGAGCCTCAAAAAATAAATTTTCGGTGAAATCTCAACATTGAATCTTTGGGTGGAATACAATACTTTCTCTACTTTGCTCCAATATTCTAGTGTTTTCTCTTGTTTTCCACCACTTGAATCCCATTTTCCTCAAAATTATTTTCAAACTTGTGCTACCTCCATTAAAATTTGTGGCCTCCCTAACCTTAGGTAGCAATTTATTGATGGTGAGAAGCATTTTTTCAACAATGTAAAAATTATATATAATACGTCGAATAACACACTTACCAAAATCGTACATATTTGTAACAGGCTTTGGTACATGGTGCACTTTTCCAGTTCTAAAAGAGGTACCCTGTTATTCACATTGTTTCACTTCCTTGACAATGTTTCTTATAGTTCTTTCAGGCACTTTAATTGCAACACTTACTCTTTCTTCCACTTTCTTCAATGGAATCAATAACTCACCAGAAACTGCTTTGCTTTTCATGAACGCATGGACATTGTTCACAACTTCCCTAGTTTGGCTATACAAAGTTTTTGTGCCAAGTTTCAATGAAATTGGAGGCATTTTATTTCATATAAGAACGCAAAAGACAATAACTTAACAACAACAACAATAACAACAACAACAACCCAATATACAATAACCTAATAACCTCACCTTCAATAAACACATGCCAAAACACAGCCCAAGTTTAATTATAGAAATGCTAACTGTGCACAGCAAGTTCAAATATCATAAGCAGATGGCTGCAAGAGAGACGTCACTCATAGTACTGCTTCCGCTAGACTGAACTAGCAGTATTCACTGTGCATGCAGAAGAGTTGTAGGCTCACTAGCTGTCCAGATAACCATTGTGCAACCAGGCTTCACTGGCACAGAACTAACGCCCAAGCTACAGTATCCCTACTGCCTTTCTTATTCCACCTCTATCTAATTGCAGAAGTGTTCTAGTGAAGACATCATCAGGTTCTTTAATTATGTGTTTGCATATTGCTTGTCCAGAGATCCTATTCCATCTCTTCCAATGCTCTTCTCTGAGTTTTGAGGTAGTGAAAGCATGCAATATGTTGTTGTTAGCTAATGCTGGATTTCTGACAATGAGGTCATTAATCCTCTTGCTCTCCAATATTTTTCACTGATGGATGGGGCATTAGAAGTGGCCGGGCATATTTGAAGGTGGTCTCGATCCATTTCCTCTTGCAGATCACATAGAGGACAGAGTGCTGACGGGTATATCCCAATTCTGTTTAAATGTTTTGCCAGACAATCATGTCCTGTAATCAACCTGAAGGTTGCAACTGCTGTTTTTTGAGGATACTCAGGAATTACTGTTTGAATGTTTGGTAATTCCCATCTTTTATTCTTTGATTTTTCATAGTAATATTTTGCAATATTTTTTTTTTTTTTTTTCAATTCAGAGTTGACTAATCTTTTAGCTGCATAAAATGGTAGATTAACTATAGATTTTTGTACACTGCTGGTACTCTTTTTTGCAAGAAAATCAGCTTTCTCATTACTACTCAGTCCACAGTGAACTGGTATCCATTGGAAGACTAGGTGTTTTTGAAGTGCTGTTAGATGGGTAAGGATTTTCCAACATTCTATAATTGTTTGGTTTTTTGGTGACAACTTGGAAATAATTGCTATAATTGCTGCCCTGGAATCTGAGAGAATAACTACTTGCTGAAAATATGAAATTCTGTACAAAAGATTTTGTAGGGCCATTCGAATTGCTTCAATTTCTCCATCAAAGTTTGTAGCTCCATAACTTAAAGATTTGTAATAGAAAAAGAGGTGACATGTGACTCCAGCACCTGCTCCATCTTGGTTTGATATTAATGATCCATCAGTATAAATATGGAGCCATTCGTGTTCTGGAAATCTAGTATGGATTGTCTCTAATGCCAATAATTTTAGAACACTAGTTGGAGTATCACTTTTCTTAACTTCTTCTGTCAGGTGTAAATAATATGGGATGTCTAATGTTTGTGTCGGATTGACTTTAGATATGAAGTTTTCCTTTGAATTAGGAAGGTTGAATTTTGGAGAGAAAGTTCTCCTGAGTCTTTAGTGTATGTGTAAAATTTCTCTTGTGCCATGTATTGAATGGGAGTCTGATCAACTTTTCGTGTTGAATAAGAGCCGCTTTTTCTATTTCATATTCAATGGGGTATTGGTTGGTTAGTATTTCCATAGCTGCTTTTTGTGTGGTTTTGATAGCACCTGTAATTAATCTCAGACTTTGGTTTGGAAAGATTTGAATCTTTTTTGTGTTTGCTGTTACAAGAACTTCGCTGCAGTAAGTAAATAATGGCTTTATATACACATTGTATGTTGTGTTAAGAGTTGCTCTGGAACATCCCCACTTCATTCCTGTTAGACGTTTTAACAGTGAAAGGCGCCTCTCTGCTCTTTGTATTACATTTTCTATTTGCTTGGTCCATGTAAGTTTAGTATCAAATGTAACTCCTAAATACTTTGCTTCCTTTCTTTCTGGTAATTGTTGACCCTCAAAATTTAGTTTTATTTTTAGTGGCTTTTTTCTTAGTGAAAAGATTTGGTAGTTTGATTTTGTTGTATTAACAGTCATTAAATTTTCTTTGGTCCACTTTTGTAATTTGGTTAAGGATTGTTGCATGGTTTTTTCTAGTTCTGTACTTTTGCTTTTTGGTTTTGAAGTTTACATTACTAAGTCATCAGCAAACAGTGCACACTTCACATCTGATTCTTGTATTTGTTGTGGCAGATCGTTAATAAATGCAATATAAACACACACATTTCTGACCATTATGCTCAGTATGTGAAATTTAAGGGTTTAAATGACAGTAAAGAAAGCAATTATGAAATCAAAACTTTTCGTGATCTGAATGCGAAATGTATTGGTCATTTGGTAGAATCCTTAACAGACGAAAATTGGGACATAGTATATAATGCCAAAACTGTAGATGAAAAATGTATAAATTGTCTAAATCTAGTGGTAGTGCTACTTATAAATTAACGTACAATATCATAAAAAAGAAATATATCAAAAGCTTGAAAGACTTAAAAGTTAATGACTATAAAGAAAAGTTAAGTAAATCAGGAAATATTAGTAAAACTGCATGGGGCTTTGTAAATGCAGCTAGATCAGAAACAAAAGCACACAAAAATTTAGAACGCAGTATTGGTGATGTAACTGTAAAAGAACCAAACCTTGTATGTAATTTAATAAACAATTATTTTCTTAGTGTAGGAGAGAATTCTGCTGGCAGGAATACACAACAGTCATTTAAAAACACTGTAAAGTCATCATTCTTTATTTATCCAGTATCTACAACAGAGATTGTAAATACAATAACTAAACTACAAAAAAAAGTCACAAGTGGATGGGATGAAATCAGTGTGATTCTCTTAAAGCATTGTAAATATGTTCTGGCCAGTCCCCTTGAACATTTAATAAAGTTCTCTATCCTATGTGGTAAATTTCCAGAATGTCTGAAACATAGCCTAGTATGCCCACTACATAAAAAAGGAGATTAGAGTGACATAAATAACTACAGACCAATTAGCCTAACATCAGAAATAGCAAAGCTCTTTGAAAGGCTTGTATTAAGCCGGTTATTAGATTTTTTAGACAAAAACAATATTGTAAATTTTCAGCATGGATTTAGGAAAGGACCATCAACAGCTACTGCAATTAGTGAACTTATACATTTAGTCATTGAAAACCTTGAAAAAAATGATGAAGTAGGGTCTTTATTCTTTGATCTTTCTAAAGCTTTCGATTGCGTTGATCATGCAATACTATTACAAAAACTGGAGGCATATGGAGTAAGAGGCTTGGCGAGAGATTTGATCAGATCATATTTGGTAGACAGAAGACAATCAACACTATTGTACTGGTGCAGTTTTTAAATGCAATTAATGGAAAGGGCTGTGCTATGAGACTCGTTTTCTATCTACAGGGTCGTGGTAACAGATGGAATGCATATATCAATGTTTCTTCATCACAATGTATTTATTTATCAACACTTCGATATTTTACACTCTCAGCAACATATTAAATACTTAAAAACCTTTACACTTTTTTAATTTGGTAGAATTTACGCTGGATAAAAGTTTGGTGAAAGTTCCATGTTCACATGCTACCAAAACACGTCTTATCACCTTGAACATATAGACGCTACTGAATCGTTTCTTGGCGTCGCTTTGATACGACACACCACCATTTTTATCTTCATCTGCCGTATTCATCCGCGCAAATAGCTTTTTTCCCATTAGGGAAGTGATCCCAATTATCGTCTCCTATCTTTATTATGGAACACAAACAATTTTAATATTTATACACTTTTAACAAACATTTACATGAACGATTTTCTATTGGGGTCCTTATATTCTGTCTCAGTACGATAAACGGGGCAAATCAGTAAGAAAAGTGCAATCACAATTTAAACGTGTTATGCATGGTGTACCACAAGGATTAGTGTTGGGAACACTATTATTTATTTCACATGTAAATGACATACCAATCTCAAAAAATACAAATATAATAGCTTATGCAGATGATACAACTGCTGTATGTCAAGGGGCAAATGTTGATATATTAAAGGAGAACTTACTGCAATCCATTGACTCAGTTATTAACTACTTTAAACATAATCACCTCACATGCAACATGACAAAACCATCCTTAATTCATTTCTCACAGAGTAATATAAGCACCACAAATTTCTCCTTACCAGTAAATAATAACAGTATTCATGATGTAAGCGAACATAAATTTCTAGGAATAATACTTCATAAAAAATTAACATGGGCTGGACATATAAATCATATTTGTGACAAAATTAGTAAATCTGTGTATCCCCTACGTCATTTTAACAATATTTTAGATGAGAAGGGGCTCAAAATGATTTATTATGGAGTTATATACTCATATTTACTGCATGCGATAGAAATTTGGGGCTGTGCTGCTGCAACCCATATGGAAAGGTTATTTAGATTGCAAAAACGGGCAGTCAGATTGATTTTTAATATGAACTCTCGTGAATCATGTAGGGGAATATTTAAAGATAAGCAGATATTAACATTGTATTCTCTGTATGTCTATAAAGTTGTAACCTATGCAGTTCAGAAACAAAACCTAAAAAATAGCAATATCCATAGTCACTACATCCGACACAATGATGATTATTTTCAGCAGAGATTTAGTAAAAATATTTCAAAAAAGGATCCTAATGTCATGGGTTTAATGCTTCATGCAAAACTACCTGCATATTTAAAATGTTCTGAAGGTAAACAATTTGAGAGTGCTCTGAAGAAGTATTTGATAACAAAGACATTGTACAGTATCAATGAACTATAATAATGTCCATATTGAAATTACAGACCCTCTGTCTAAATCGCAAATGGTAGGTAGCTATAGTAATATGTGTAACCATTAGGTTGTCCATCTCTGTAATACAAATTATGAATATAAATGTGTGACAATGTCAAAAACTGTATTGCAGTCTATTGACAATAAAGAATTTAATTAAATTAATTTAATTTAATTTAACCATTTTTTAACTGCAGTTCTAACATGAGTTTTACTCACCCCGCAGAAAGGTTGTGGACCAAAAAGTGGAGTTGTCACTGCTCTCTTGGCCAGTTTGTTCATTTTTTCATTGCTCTCAATTCCATGATGGCCCAGCACTCATCCTCACCATCCTAATAACAGTGAGGTTGGGATAAGATTTGTAAGGTTTGAAGACATTCCCACACCAATTTTGAATTAAATTGGTACAAGTCTAGCACCTTTAAGGCAGCTTGACTAACAGAGAGGATGAGTAATTATTATTTATTTATGCCAACAAACTGGTTTGAGAATTTAATGCCATTCTGGCAGTTTGTCACAATAGCTCAGTGGTAGAGCAGCCGCCCGGTAAGCGGATGGTCTGTGGTTCAAATCCCAGTTGTGGCATTGAATTTTTAAGTTCCAGTTCTACCTCTCAAAGAGAGGATGAGTGTTTACCTTTGTATCCCTTTTCTACTCCTCTTTGTGCACAAGCAAGGATTGCATAAATCTCTGCTTGAAAGACAGCACTATATCTACCAAGAGTGAAACTAAGTTCCGTCTTAGGGGATGTACCAAAAATTCCATCTCCAGAGTGTTTCCCATTTCTTGAACCTTCTGTAAACTGTGTCAGATGGTTCTGGAATCTCTCTGAGATTGGCTTTTTAGACCATTCTTCCTGATTTCCTATATGGACTTCAAATAAGTGGTCAAAGCAATAATCAGTTATCATCAGATCAGATCTCATTGCCAGATCTGAGTTAGGTTCTACATTTTCCTGGATTAGCTTATGTCCAAACCCATGATTAGACCTTCTCCAGTTGCATATAGTCAGCTAGAATTGTATTATTGAAATAACAATGGTGCTAAGTGCCAAAATAAAGAAACCGAGTTATTCAAAGAAAACTCTTTATTGAATGTGCATAACCTGAAAAACTTAATACATTCTGATGAACATACAAATACAACACTCCTCACAGATAGAGACAGGTAATTTAACATAAATACAACTTTTTGTTACAGAAAAACACATAAATGATAGAAGGTGCTATGTGTCATAAACAATAGTCACAATATTAGCACAGTGAACAGTTGGTAAAGATCACAATAAACAACATATTGTTGAAATATGATAGAACAACCATAAGATAAACAGTTAAGAGTGCTTATGAACAAATAACCTGATAAAAGAGTTTGTCTTCCTCATAAGGAAGATAGTCTACCATAGCAAGTAAGTCTTTCTTTTTCTTTTCAGTTTTGCTTGCTCTGATCCAAATGAACCAGAACCTGTTGCTCTTCTCTTCTTATTAATGCAAGTATTAACTTCCAATGCATCTGAAGCTGGTATAACCTGCTTGAAGTAGTTAGCTGTTAACATGCACATAACACCAATGTAATGTCCTGGACATGGCACTTATGCCATCTTCGAAGTTATCTTTGAACTACTTCCTGAACTCTTGCCGTTTGATGCTATTGATATGTTATTAGAATGGTCCATAGCACCATGTAAGCAAAAATTCACGTTTTCTCAGAAGTGCCGCTTAGCACTGGTACGGTTTTTATTAATGGGTCTTTACCTAGCAGCGGGAATATAGCAGCAGGAATAATGTTTTTACTGAAAGATGGAAAGTTTGATTGATATCTGACGCTACTCTTATCTATAGGGTCGATGGATACAGAATGGAATGCACAAATCAACGTTCCTTTATCACAACATATTTATTCGTTGATTTACATTTCTATCGCTATATTAATTAGTTAACAACTTTCAAAATTCGATAGAATCTACACTGGTTAAAAGTTTGGGTGTAAATTACATGTTCACACGCTATCAGAAAATATACATCCTTTCACCTTGAACTCACAGACGCTAATGATAAAAGAGTCCCAAGCGTCTCTATGACGCAACACCGCCATTCTTATGTATTCATCCGCGCAACAGTTCTCATTGGTTGAACTCAAAGTGACGAGAAAACGTTGTCTATCTTGAATATTGAAAAAAATAAGTCCCTGATACACCCAAATTAAAAGAATTAGAAATTTACACACTCTTACAAAAATATTTACATGAACAATTTTCTATTGATCAATATTCTGTCTCATATGCCCCTTGTTTTGTTTTTCAAGTTGTCACCTTATTTACAATCTTGAAACACAATACAATACTTCTCCCTACTCCTATGATTCAATCACTTTGTACAATATTTTTTTTTTTTTTTTTTTTTTCAGTCTTCTTCACTGTTTGTCTTTGTCCTTCGTTTTGACATGATACAGCATGTCTTTATAAGTTTTACATATTCGATTACCACACAATACATTCAGTTATTATACAATACATATCCAGTTATTGTACAACACATTTAGTTATTACACAACATGTCCAATTATTATACAATACATATTCAGTTATTGTACAACATATTTAGTTATTTCACAACATGTCCAATTATTATACAATACATATTCAGTCATTGTACAATATATCTAGTTATCATCTCACATATGTTGTTATTATACAATACACATTCAGTTATTATACAATACATATTCAGTTATTGTACAACACATTTAGTTACTACACAACATGTCCAATTATTATACAATACATATTCAGTTATTGTACAATATATCCAGTTATCATATCACATATGTTGTTATTATACAATACACCTTCAGTTTTTGCATAACGCATTTAGTTATTACTCAACATATTCAGTTATTACACAATATATCCAGTTATCATACAATACATATTCAGTTATTGTACAACACATATTCAGTTCTTATACAACACATACTCAGTTATTGTACATTTGACATTGACACAAATATAATTTAAGTGTTTCATGTGGTTTTTGACTTGTATTCATTGCTATGAGGAGAGAAAAACAGGATACAAATTTTGAGCTAATGATTATGATCATGTTTATGGCAATATTTTATTCAGTTCTTTGCCTTCTTTGTCTTATAAGCTTATTATGTATAGGCAGGTTGTTGAGTCGGTTCTTAAACTCTGATGTTACTAATGGTACTAATTTTCTTGATTGGGTTATTATTCATTGTTGTTTGGTTCAACGTTTCTTCGAGCTTAGCATTGGCTATATTCATCTTAATTCATGGGCATTGTTTTTCTGGTTATGGTTTTCCTCATTTCACTAATTGTCATTTCTTTGTCTCTTATTTCTATAAGAGAAAACTTCTATACTTACAATTATTCTGTAATTGTATTATTTTTCTTCTCCATTTACCCTCGACATCTTTGTGTCGAAATATTATATCTTTTTCATCATAATTGATTCATTTTTATTTTTGTTCCTGACATCCTTGTGTCCAAAACATATCATCTTCCGTCTCTATAATTCATTTATTTAATGACAATCAGTGTCCTCGTCTGTTTTTGTTGACAATGCTCTTTGTGGTCGATATAGCCAATGACTATGTTGATTTTCTTCCTTGTTGTAATTCCTAATCTGAACATAATTTTCTATAAGTAACCCATTAAAAATTGTTATCTTCTTTCATCTCTACTACTCCTGCCTTACACATTCGTTGGCAAAGACTATTTGGTCCTTTCTTTGTATGGCTTCAATTTATTTTTATGGTATCTTCCTACCAACTTGCCATTTGTATTCTGTAGCTCATACGTGTGGTCACCCAGCTGTTTTGTTATGACCAGTGGTCCAGTATACAATAGCTCCATCTTTCCAGATCTTTTTTCAGATGCCTTGGATGCTTTGTGGCTTTTTAAGAGCACCTTTTCTCCAATTTGTGGGGACCATTTCCTGACGAATCTTTTCACCTTGTTCCTCCCTTTTTCAGCCTTCTGCTGTAATCTTCTGAATGCCAATTGACATTTTTCCTTCTCTGATAATTCTCTTTGGGCAGCCATCGTAGTGTCAATGTCAATTGCTAATTTTCTTGGTTTCGTGTTGGTCATCAGCTCGATAGGGGCGAACTTTGTCGTGGGGTTCACCGAATGGTTAATCACCTCCTCTATATATCCGCATTTTTCCGTCCAGGAAGTGTGGTCTCTGTGGCAGAGTAAACGAAAATAAATACTTATATCCCTCATGATTCTCTCAGTCGGGTTTCCCTGGGGATAATATGCTGAGGAATAGTACAATTTTATTCCTAATGTTTCTAAGGTGTTCTGAAACAACTTGCTCTTATGCATGGTCGCATTGTCCGATAGAATACATTTTATTCTCCCATATTTTGAGATATAGTCCTTGACGATTTTATCTAGGCATGTTCTGCTTTTGATGTTCTTAATGGGGTATATTTTTTTGAATTTTGTGAAAACATCAAACATGACAAATATGTATCTGTTTCCATCTTTACCCCTTGGTAGCTCTCCATGCTCGTCAATACACACCAATGCATTTTTCTCGTTCCTCACGATGGATTGTGGGATGACATCGTACTTTACATTAATTGGCTTGGCCTTTTGGCATAGGTCGCATGAGGAAATTAACTTCCTGACCTTCTTGCCAAGATGTTTGATGTACAATACCTCCTCGATGGCAAGCATTGTTCTCTCAGTACCGGAGTGAAGCATCGAGTGGTGGAATGCCAAAATGACCCTGTCCTGTAAGGAATTTGGTACCATCATTTTCCATTTCCTTACGTCGCGACCATGCAATTTAAATAGGATGTTCCTAAATTTGCCTATCTTGGCATCCAATCTTGGTATTATGTCTGGAGCCTTGTCGAATAGCCTCTTCAATTCAGGGTCTTCTTGTTGTAGCTTTGCTATGTTCTTGAAGTCTTGCAAGATCTCGTTGCTTTCTTTGCTATTTATCTGCATGATTTTAATCTCATGGTGCGGATTGTATATCGTCTCGGGTATGTGACTCTCCGACCTTAATCTTGACAATAAGTCACTGAAGATGTTCTCCTTCCCCGGGATATGTTTGACCTCTATGTCGTGTGACATTATCTCATGTATGTACCTTGAGATTTTGGAGTTGGTTAGCTTGCATTTTTGAATGAAGGACAGGCTTACGTGATCTGTATATATAATTATTTTATAAAGATATATATATTGTCTGAACTTTCGCAACGCAAAATGGATTGCACCTATTTCCAGTTCGGTTATGCAGGCATTGGCTTCTATCTTGTTTAAAAATCTAGAAGCTGTGGCAATCACATGTTTGTTGCCATCTGCATCTTCTTGTACTAATATTGCTCCATATGAGTGCGCACTAGCATCGGTGTATACTAGAAAAGGTGAATTTGGATCCGTCGTTCCAGGAGAATACTGTGCTTGAAAAGTTCTTTGATATTCTCAAAGGCCACCTGGTGTTCAGCATTCCATTCCCACTTAGTATCTTTTTTCAACAGTGCTCTAAGGGGTACCAATTCCTTAGCGTAGTTGACCACGAATTTTGACTGGTACTGTAAAATGCCCAGAAACCTTCTCAACTGTTTTAAGTTACGTGGGGGTGGTATATGCTCTATGGCCTTGACCCTCTCCGGATTAGGTTGTATACCATCAGGTGTAATGATGTGGCCTAGAAATTCAGCCTCTTTGACGAAAAATTCACACTTTTCTAAATTTAGGGTCATGTTGCTTTCCTGGAACCTGGATAATACATAATCTATGTGATGTAAGTGCGACTCGGGATTCTTGCTGTATATAAAAAAATCGTCGACATATTGCGTCACAAAAGTCTCGATGGTATCCCCAAAAACTTTGTCTAGAGCCCTCAGTAGTGCACTGCTACTGGTCGATAGTCCAAAGGCACATTTTAAAAAATGGTATACCTTTCCTTTGTGCAAGAAACAGGTATATTTCCTGACATCTGGATGAAGAGGAATTTGCCAGAACGATGCTGTCAAGTCGAGACTTGTGAAATGTTGACCTCCCTTCAATTTCGATATTAGTTGGTCTACCCCCTCAGGCCTGTAATGATCCGGCAAGGTATGTGTATTTATCTTCCTTGCGTCTATGGTCATCCTCAATTTTCCCCCTTTCTTATGGACCCATACTACTGGATTCACATAACATGAGTCCGACGGCTCTATTATTCCGTCCGCTAACATTTTCTGGATCACTCTGTCAGCTTCCTCCCTGATGGAGTTGGGGATGGGCCTGGATTTATGTGAATAGGGGGTAATATCTGTTACTGTAAAAGTATGTACGTACTTGTTACACGTACCTGGCTTTTTATTGAAAACTTTCCTGTTTTTAACCAATATTTTCCTAAGTTGGTTTCTTTCCTCTTCAGAGATGCCATGTGCCCCCCAGACCTTCTCATCGATTAGTTGTAACATCGATTCTTCTCCATCTCTTGGTAGTGGTTCAGGTTGGTAGTTGTCCCAGGCAACATACTCATCTTCTGTGCAGATCCAATGGCTGCAAACGTTAGTTTCTTCATCGCTCGTCCAACCTGTATTCTTCTTATTTACCCTTAGGTCTACCAACCTATTCTCGTGGACATTGATGTTCTCCACAAAGAATTGTTCATCCGGATGGATCCCTGTCTGGTCTGGTTCCTCCTGGCATGTTTCTTCCTCCAGGAACTTCGCAGTGCATTCTGAGGCTCCTTCCTTAATAATAAATTCATGTAGGTCATAGTTAATTACCGACCTCCAAAGGTTAAGCAAATCACTGCCAATGATTAGGGTAGCCATTAGTCTAGGTATTACTAGGGCAATAAAATCGAACTTCCAACTTCCGATTTCAATTACCAGCCTTACCTGGTATTTAACATGTTCCTTTTTCTTGCCAATTGCTGTGCTGCAATACACTCCACACACAGGCAAGAATTCAGCATTTCTTTTAGTTATCAGTTCCTGGAACAGCTGTTCGTCACATACTGATGTGCTGGCTCCTGTATCAATCATTGCTGGCAATTCGATACCCCATACCTTCAGCCTAATCATTGGTGGATTGGTTATTTCCTTTCTTTCACTCGCCTGTCTTCTCAAGGTACCTACATTACATTGGTCAATATTGCCCCCACTGCCACACAGGTCAACTTCCGGGACACAAAGTTGACTTGTACTTAGTTTTCCTGGACGTTGGAGGTGATCGTCGTTTCTGTATTCTGTGCAGTATCGGTCCTATCTGGCACATTTTCATTCTGTTCCTGTTGTCTTACGCTGTCGGTGTTCCCTTGGTTTCTACCCCTTTGACGTGAACCCCTATTGTACGACGGCCTATGGCTGTTCAAGTATTCCCTACAGAATCGTATATGATTCACTTGATGGGTACGGTCTCCTGGTCTTCCACGATCATATCTATGCGTTCTGTATCTCGATTCACCCCTCGGTATCGTGTCGTGGTACCGCTGTCTTGTGTTCTCCATCCTCTTGCCATGATTATGTGGTTGTGGGAAATGGTGTGCCCCTCTCCCCCTTTCATGGGTACTCCTAGTATTTCTATGTTCTCCCTCACTCTGGTTGTTCGTAGTCGTGTTCCGGTTTAGGATGGGTGAGTTTGGGTGACCGTTCCTATGTCTATGCTCATTAGGCCGACCATTTTGTGTTTCGAAGGCTGTCAGCAGTTCTATCATATCTGCAAAATCTACTGGCCTCGCAACAATTAATCCTGTTCTCACTGTGTCTGGGAAATGTCTTGTTATGCTGGCAATTAGTTCTGCCTCCGACAAGTTGGGGTCTAATAGCTTTCCTTTGTTGGCTACTTTCATAAAATAATCGACTAGCGACAACCCTTTGGTTGGATCGTATCTACCTGTCGCTAGCTCTACCCTAGTTTGGTTTTGTTTAGCTGGGCCCCAATACCTTGATAGGAATAAATTTCTGAATGAGCTATACGACTCATGACCAGCTAGTGTTAACCTGAGCCATTCTAATGCCTTGTTTTTTAAGCTTTTCTTAACTATCATCATTCTAAGCTCGTTTGGTATCCTTTTCACTTTAAAATATTCTTCCATCTCTTTAACAAAGAGTTTTGGATCGTCTCCCTTCTCCTCGTCAAATGTAGGTGGTGTGATTTCATGTAATATGCTGTTGGTGTAACATGTGTTATGTGTTGTGTCATTGGTTGGTTGTGAACCTCTTTCTCTGTATGGTGAGTCAACATTTTGTACATTACTCAAATAACTCTCATCTTGTACATTACTTACATCTAAATCATCTTGTCTTTGTAATGCCTTCACAACATCATTTACATTAGCCAAACTTTCTTTCCCTTTTTTCATTTCTTCACAAATTGATTTTAAATCATTCTTTATTTCTAAGTGGCTTTGTTTCATATCATTTATAGCATCCTGTTGTGAAAGCATCACATCATTCATTGTCTTAATTTTAGGAATTACAATTTGTTCTACAGTTTCATTAATAATGTCTTTCTTTACTACCTCAATCTCTTTCCTTAATTCCTCAGTTATTTCTGCTTTTAAATTTGTTATCTTACAGTCTACACTTGTATTACATTCTGTTATTTCATCCCTACATCTAGCAATTTCTCCTTCTAACACAATTTTATTCTCTCTCATCTCTGATTCTATCTTTCCCATCCTATCTCCTACAATTTCTATCCTAGCTTCTAAGGCTTCCTTTGTTTCATTTAAGTTTTTATGTACTAATTTTAAATTAGTTTCCATTACTTTCATATTTTCTTTACACTCCTGTCTTCCTAATTCTATTTTCTGTTCTAGGTTCTGTCTACCTAATTCCATTTGCTGTTCTAAGTTCTGTCTACCTAATTCCATTTTCTGTTCTAAGTTCTGTCTACCTAATTCCATTTTCTGTTCTAAGTCTTTTCTCACTTCCTCCATTTTCTGACCTATCTCTTTTTTATTATTTTCCAAGTCCTCTGTCACTCCCTCTATTTTTTCACCTAAACTTTGTTCTATATCCTGTTTTAATTCTGCCTTATTCTGTTCCATTTTCTGACCTAAACTTTGTTCTATGTCCTGTTTTAATTCTGCATTATTTTGCTCCATTTTCTGACCTAATTCTACCTTGTTTTGTTCCAGTTTCTGTTCTAGTCTTTCAAACATCATCATCATTAACCTTTGGTCTTTGCTTATTTCCGCCTGTTCCTCACTCTCTAATCCTATCTGATAACTAGGCCTATCTGCCCCTTCCCCCACTCCTGTTTCTATCTCTTTTCGCGACATTTTAATTCCTTTATCCAATTCACTTAATGTTGAAAGTCCCAATATTTTTCCACTTCTCAAAAACATGTACAATGGAAATAAAGTGTATGTAAAAACAAAAAATTTTGATCCTACTTTCTTTTCTGTTGGTTCTTCGTCCAGTTATTTACGTCTCCTGGGTAGTTGGCTTCGCCAGATGATCTCCGGTGTTTTTCCCACGTTGATTCTCCGTGTATCGATGTTTTGTTGATATCAGTGGATGGTCTAATGGCGTCTTTCTCCTGCGCGATGGGATGGCGTCATTCGATGTTAACACTTCGTAATTTTGCATTCCATTCTAAATTCGCGCTCCACGTTGGGCAAGCCATTTTGGTACGGTTTTTATAACATTTTTACGTAGCAGCAGGAATAATGTTTTTTACTGAAAGATGGAAAGTTTGATTGATATCTGACGCTACTCTTATCTACTGGGTCGATGGATACAGAATGGAATGCACAAATCAACGTTCCTTTATCACAACATATTTATTCGTTGATTTACATTTCTATCGCTATATTAATTAGTTAACAACTTTCAAAATTCGATAGAATCTACACTGGTTAAAAGTTTGGGTGTAAATTATATGTTCACACGCTATCAGAAAATATACATCCTTTCACCTTGAACTCACAGACGCTAATGATAAAAGAGTCCCAAGCGTCTCTATGACGCAACACCGCCATTCTTATGTATTCATCCGCGCAACAGTTCTCATTGGTTGAACTCAAAGTGACGAGAAAACGTTGTCTATCTTGAATATTGAAAAAAATAAGTCCCTGATACACCCAAATTAAAAGAATTAGAAATTTACACACTCTTACAAAAATATTTACATGAACAATTTTCTATTGATCAATATTCTGTCTCAGCACCATTGTTATTTCAATAACACAATTACTTCTGCCTTATGTAAATATCTAATGGTGGAAGCACCAAAAGGGTTTCCAATGCAACTGTTGGAACAATTTTAAGGGCATATTATAATTAAACAAGCAAGTCTTTGAAAATTTGCTAGTTTAGTTGCCACTATTGATTGTTGCACCTTACACTACCAGACCAGGGAGCTATAGGCTACCCTCAGTCTAATGAGCGAGACATACATCCAGTGCCAAGTTTGTGGCCTCAAGCCCCATGAAGATCCAACAGAGCATCTACAGGCTGTCAATGAACCAGTGTTACTAATAGATAGTTGAATTGGAAATCCCTACACATGAATTACCAATCTTTAGTTCTCTAAGGGATTCAAGATTCCTTTTTCTTGTGAAAGGAACTATAATGGTTTTCGAGGGATTGATTCTAAGAGCTTCTCTCTGAATCAGTTTTAAGTCCACATTCATGGTGTCTTTTACCATGTCTGTAAATTTACCTCTAACAAACAGAGCTATATAATCTGCATAACTCTGTTGGTAGTATCCCTTTTGATTTAACACATTGTATTGGTGAAATTTTGTGACAACTGCCAAAAATTTTGATTTTTACTTTTTGCATTTTTTATTATGGTTATACTTTGTACTTTAATGGCACACCTTAGTGTTCTCAATGTCAGCCATTTTTAAAGCCCCAGGAGGATATTAAAATGTTCCAGTGCAGGAACCTCTATGCTACAGGTTTGAAATGCTTTCTTCATTTTCGCTGGCTCTGATTTTGGTTTCTTACAGGGAATTTTGCTTCAGAAAGGTTGTACGTTGGCTGTGCGGAAATGAATTCAATATTTGAGCTAAAATGCTGCAAATCTGACATGTTTTGCTTCCAAACAGAGAAATGCAGTCAGTGTTCTGTAATTCTATAATCTTGCCAGGTTATTTCGGTATATATATTAGACATTGTTTAGGTAGTTAATAGGTTTTAATTTATTCATTAGTCTATAGAAGAGCCGTAACAAGCAGATATTTTATGAATCTTGTGTATAAATTTGTGAAAGTGCATAGTGTATAGGTTAGCTAAGAACAATAAATTTCTAAATTTTGTGAACAATGCGAAGGTGAAAGAAAGTTCTTATATTAAGAAACGACCAAGCAAGCTTAAAATTCTCAAAACATGCTACTGAGGCCAAGAAGAAAGCAACAGAGGGTCCCACATGTGGTGTTGCGGAATTAAGTGGATTGGATTTAGGTAAAGGACAAAGACATACTGTTAAACTTTAAAATTCATTTCTCTCAGTTCTTTTTTTTTTTTTAGCATTTTTCACTATTCAAAATGCTCCTTGGACCCTAGTTTATAACCTATTTGCTTGAAATTTTCAAGAGAACTTCAGAGATTAAGGTATTAAAATTTATTGTGTGCTAGTTAAAAAATATTAAATAATTGAGCTGAAATCAAATTTTTTCATAACTCATACTGGAAAAATTGAAAATATTGATAAATAGTATACAAAACAAATTTTTTCTCTCAAACTAATTAGACCTAAGCAATTCTTTATATTTGTACACTGAACTCAAATTAAAAATTTAGGAGAGATACAATAAACTGTACGGTTCAAATATCATTTCATATGAGCATATCAAAAAGTGATTTATTATTAATAAATATATTAATAATTTAAAAATGGTTTGACATATGACATTGAAATTTTGCGTATGCTATTTACTTTAAGTTCTGAGTGTGTGGAAACAAAATTCTAGCAATCAGAAGAAAACTGTGGCTTTGTTAATTTTCATGGATACATTGCCCTAAGTCCACCAAAGATTATCCACCATCAGGCTCCACAGTAGGGGAGATAAAATTCCTCCCTGCAGGCAGCCTTGAGTAGCTGTTATTTCTTGTGTTTTCCCAAGAAAATTAGCTAGAATATTTCTGCTCACTAACATGGTGGGTAAAGAAATATGCTGAAATATACATGAAAGTGATCAATGCTATGGATTCCAAAGAGTCATATGCAATTCTTCTTCTTCTTTCTTTTCTTTACCTCATTACCCTCCCCTTAAGACTTACATCCCCTAGGACTTACAAGCCCGTGCCTAGAGTGAGACACTTGTCGGGAAGTATAGGAACCTATCAACTGGACAGAGTGAAGACCTGGAACAAGGTGGTCAGCCAGGCATCAGGTACGATAGTGAGGAAGAGGATGCAGGCAAAATCAATAATTGGAAATGTGATAATGGAGCAGTTGGTGGAATGAGTGGCAGGGAAAACTGGAGAACCCAGAGAAAACTTGCCCTAATGCCGCTTCATCCACCATAAATATCACATGTGGATCCCTGGGATTGAACCCGGGCTGTATAGGTGGTAGGCAAATGCTCTAACCACTTGGCCATGGTGCCGCTGCATATATAATTCAAATTGCAAAGTCCCTAGTTTCAGTGGATCCTTTGAGTAGTTTAAGTTTGATAAAGAATAACTTTTGTTAGTTATCCAATGCCATAACCTCCTAAGAAACATCTGACTTATGCATGCTAAAGTCTATCAGCATAGTGGAAGAAGTATGTGTAAAAATTAAGGAAATTAAAGCTGGAGAAGTTAGAAAAAATGTGAATAATGAACTCCAGAATTTGTTAAAAAAGTCACTGTTTTTTCAGTAATGTGTACTGTACAAAATGTCTTGCTACAAAAAGCGACTGAAACCTCCAGAGAAATATATAAGACAGTTTACATAATACATTTGTTGGAAAGCTCTCATTGTATCTTGCACAATGCTTAGAACTGAGTAAGGTCAGAAATTTCCGCTGTTTCTGTCATTCAAATCTTAATCCGTGTCCAGGACTTCACAGAAAATCCTTATTGGGTTTCCACACAAAGACCTAAGAATTTTGTTTCACACTCAAAATTGACCAATTTAGATCCAATGCTGATGTCAACATTATTTTACTTTCTACAAGCTTTATGCTGAAGATTTAGTGCTATAGTTTTCTCTTCATTTAAAAGCAGTTTATTGTCTTTAAACTGTGGCGGAAATTCGTTGGTCTCTCGTTTTCGCCCGTTGATTTGGTTCTTTCCCGCTAGCTCAGCTTGAGATCTCTTTATTTATCTCGGGTACGCGCAGGTGTTATCGAATAGACTACCCAAGAAAACCTTTATATATTGTTTATTGCATCTTAGATACTTTCGGGAGCTATGCCGATTGTATATGTAGAGGAATCGCACTCACGTCCGCACAGCACAACGTGCGATGCTGGTCTCGGCTGAGTAGTGACGCTTTCTCGCGTACCCACGCTAAGAAAAACGTTCTCTCTAATTTTGAATGTCATGACGTCATCCAAGAAAGCCTCGTATCCAAAATGCTCTTTCCTTTTCCCGCAATTTAGAAATGTCCCTTTCTATTATAACATGTTCTTTTATGAATTTCGAATATATAATTACCTTTTTAGGATTAAACGATGTTTACTTTATATTTTATTAAATATATCGCGCGACTTTTAAGGTTGGTAGACCTGACTTTCAAACGTGTATTTAAACTATGTAGTATGACGTCATGACTCGTTAATTTCAAACCAATAATGTGTTTATCCTACAAATTTAACGACTATTATTTACTCATATCTTGCTCACCTTACAACACTTCCTGCTCTATTATCTATTTATGTTATGATACCGAAATTTAGATTTCCGATCGAATGGGCTTTTGAAAAAGACACGTTTTAATTTAATTGCCGGATGTGAGATTTGCGATAAGTGTTGAGTAATAACATAAAGAGATAATATAGCAGGAAGTGTTGTAAGGTGAACAAGATATGAGTAAATAATAGTCGTTAAATTTGTAGTATAAACGCATTATTGGTTTGAAATTAACGAGTCATGACGTCATACTACATAGTTTAAATACACGTTCGAAAGTCAGGTCTGAAAACATTAAAAGTCGCGCGATATATTTAATAAAATATAAAGTAAACATCGTTTAATCCTAAAAAGGTAATTATATATTTGAAATTCATAAAAGAACATGTTATAATAGAAAGGGACATTTCTAAATTGCGGGAAAAGGAAATAGCATTTTGGATACGAGGCTTTCTTGGATGACGTCATGACATTCAAATTGGAAGGGAACGGTCTTCTTAGCGTGGGTAAGCTAGAAAGAGTCACTACTCAACCAGAGACCAGTACGGCAGGTCGTGCTGCGCGGATGTGAGTGCGATTCCTCTACAGATACAAATATTTTCGGCATAACTCCCGAAAATATTTAATAGACAATAAATCATATAAAAAGTTGTTCTTGGGTTGTCCATTACACTTACGCAAACCCGAGATAAAGAGATCTCTTGCAGAACTAGCCGGAGCGAGCTACATCAAAGGGCAACATCACGTCACCAACGACTTCAGCTTCAAATGGCGATCCAATAACTAGGACACAACGATTTTTT
Organism: Tenodera sinensis; assembly: GCA_030765045.1. Taxonomy (NCBI): domain Eukaryota; kingdom Metazoa; phylum Arthropoda; class Insecta; order Mantodea; family Mantidae; genus Tenodera; species Tenodera sinensis. Next base: position 96,633,786 of record CM060961.1, on the reverse strand, counting down.
TACAGCTTCAAATTGGCATCCCAACGTGTGGCGCCGAAAGAATGGACCAACCCCCAAGACGACCAGATCAGCATCGAGCCAGCAGACAAGAAGGTGCCCAGCGTGTCAACATCTGTGAAACGTGTAGTGAACAAGTTTAAGTGCAGTTAAAGTGAAATAGTGAAAATATTGAAAATTTTGGTGAGTAGAAAAACACATGTAAATAGCTTAGAAATGGAAGACAGTGATAGCGATTTTATAGGTTTTGACAGTCCGGAAATTGAGAAAAGTGTAAGTAGGATGGAAGAATTTAATCAGAATGTAATTGGTAGCAGAATATGCCAAGAATTAGAAGATCAGAACGTTAGAGAAACACCTAGAGGTAGTTCAGAAATGTTTAGTAGTAATTCAGAAAGGCCAGCATTTATGTCAGAAATAGAGAATATGTTTCAAACGATAATGAAAAAGATGAGTACAGAGTTAAGTCGAAAGATAGATGAAAATAGTAAAGAATTAAGAACAGTGGAAAAGATGAATACAGAGTTAAGTAAAAAGATAGATGAAAATAGTAAAGAATTAAGAACAGAGTTAAGTCAAAAGATAGATGAAAATAGTAAAGAATTAAGAACAGAGTTAAGTCAAAAGATAGATGAAAATAGTAAAGAATTAAGAACAGAGTTAAGTCAAAAGATAGATGAAAATAGTAAAGAGTTAGGACAGAAAGTAGAGAAGGGACAACAGGAATTGGGAATGCAATTGGAAAATCAGAAGAGAGCTTTCGAAACCTTTAGGGAAGAAGTTAGGGAGGAAATTAATAAAGTTAGTAGTGAAGTAAAAGAAAATAGAGAACAGGTTAAGGGAGAATTAGAGACAATAAGGCAAGAAGTAAAGAATTCTGAAAAGAAATTAGGTCAACAAGTTAGTGAAAAATTAGAGAAAGAAAGGGAAAGAGTAACATATAAATTAGACAAACAAAGGGAAGAGGTAGTACAAAGGTTAGATAAAGACAGGGAAGAAATTAGAGAAGAGCTACAGGGGTGTAAAGTTAGAATGGAAAGATCTAATGTAGAAAGTGAAAGGCAGGCTAGAAATTTGGAGGATGTTACAGACAAAATAAAAGGGGTAGTAACAGAAATTACTCAGGTAAAAGAGGCCTTAGAAAATTTGAAATTAAATGAAAATGCATGTAATCACAACAATCTTAGTGATGAAGTTGCAAGAAACGAGGCAATACCAGGTGTATCAGCTGACATTTCGATGCAAAATAGAGGTAACACTAATTCTCATTCTGATCTCAGAAATAGTGCAGGGACAGGTGACAATTCAAATTTACATTGGCCTAACCATGTCTTAAATGAAATGACACCTCCAGTTTTTGAAAATGAAGATTCAGATGATCCTAAAGCCTTTTTAGAAGGGTTACAAGAGTACTTCACGGTGAAACGTATACCAGAGGAGTACAAGATGGTGATAGTAAGAAAATGTCTAAAGGGTAATGCTGCCAATTGGCTAGGCCTTTCTATGGGTAACAATAATGACTACAGGACCTTTAGGAACATCTTTTTAACCAGATATTGGGGAGCTAGTAGGCAGGCTAATATTAGAGTTGAATTAAGCAATGGAAAATTTAATCCTAGATCGGAGGAATCAATGGTCAACTATTTTATGAGAATAGCGAGAAAATCGAAGATGTTGGATCCTCCCTTAGATGAAAAAGATCTAATAAATATAGTTACTCCACATTTTCCGGAAACACTTCAACATTACCTAATCATAGCCCGACCCGATAGCATTGCAGCTATGATCGAATTATTATCAGCCTTAGAAGTCAATAAGCCAAAACACGCATTTGGAAATAAATATGAAGAAAAAGAAACTGTAAATTCTTTCGGGCAAGGGGCACAGTATTATCAGAATAGAAGTGAGGTTAGGGAAAGATATAAAGGACCAGTACCAAGGATGGAATCGTTCCGGTTGGAAAATCAAGGTAGATATAACCAGGAAGTGCGTCACCAAAATAGAAATGGTAATCTAAGGGGAAGATATATAAGGGTGAATTATATGAATACAAATAGATTTGATCGAGGTAGACGGGGACGTTATTTTGGACATAGTAGAAATTCAAATGATGGGTATTGGACAAATGGAGATAATGAGTTTAGACCGAAGTCACCAAGACAGGAAGAAAGGTATTCTAATGGACGAAATTCCCCCGAAAATGCGGAAATGGTCGAGGCCATTAACACGGTCAAAAACATGGTAGGAAGTAACCCCGATTTAATGCAGGAAAACAGAAGTAACAATTCGGGAAATAGTACAGGAGCAATACATAAAAATCAGGGTAACGCCAGACCCGGTCAAACGCGCCTTCAGTGAGAACTGGGTATCCTAGTAATGATTGTGATAAGTACTCGGAAAAAAATAGTCCTGGAAGGCAAATGATGATACAAAAGAAAAGAGAATGTAAAAATAGAATCGACGAAAACGAAAAAGTAGGAGATCCACCTAAAATCAAAATTGGAGTAAATGGAAAACAATACAATGCAATTATAGATACGGGATCAAATAGCACAGTATGCTCACAAAATTTTTATGATAATTTACAAAGTAGTGGCTTTAAAGTAATGTCTTTACCAGTTAATGGGATATATTGCTCGCTAGCTGTGGGAAAACGAAAAGAGAGAGTAAAATTTCAAGCAATGATAAATATTGAAATAAATGGGAGAATACTTGGAATTTTATTTCTGATTGTAGGAAGACTTGTGACAGATATTATAATAGGTTGTGATTGTCTTTATGCCTGGGAAGCTGTGGTGAATTTTAAAAACATGATTGCAGAAATGAAAGTTGAAGATGAGACCATTATAGTGCCTTTTGTGGAAGATAGTAGTTCAGAAAATATTTTACGAGAAAAAGAGGAAGAAGAAATCCAAGGGGATACATTCTTTGTAGAATATGTTAAAGTAGGAGCTATGGAATTAACTGAAGTAAATGTCAAAGAGTACAGTATCGATAATAAAGAAAATGTAGAATGGGATAAAAATGATTTCATAGACAATTTGAGGTTTTCTGATGCAACTAGGTACTATGATAGGGAGAGTAGTGAAGACTTAGAAGAATTGTTGAGGGAAAAAGTAACTCAGGCTGATCAACTAAATGAACAACAGAGGGATAAATTGTTTGAAATATTAATCCGAAATAAAGAAGTATTCTCTGAGAAACCTGGTAAATGTAATATTTATACTCATTCGTTTGAGATGATACCCATCAAACCTTTTACACATAAAGCGAGAGCTATCCCTAGTACCATAAGAGAAGAGGTAGATGCAGTTATAAAGTCAATGTTAGAAGATGAGGTTATTGAGATTTCGAATTCAGAATTTGTGAATCCCCTAGGTATTGTAAATAAGGCTAATGGAAAGATTAGGGTAACATTAGACTCGAGAAAATTATATCATTGTTCCTCATATTTTCCATCAGGGAATCCAACAGAACGTGTCCTCCGAGATATAGGAATTTATTTACGTGTACTTACACATCATAATCACAAGGATTGGGTGAAATATTGTCCATTGATAGAAAAGATTATCAATCACACCATTAATGTAACTACTGGGTTTGCACCAATAAAATTAATGTTAGGAATTGAACCAGAACCAATATTGATCGGGGAACCAAAAACACTGAAAATTAATGACATTCAGTTAAGTGAGGAAGAAAGAGCGAAAATTGCTTTTGAACGAATCAAGAAAAAGGCAGAGAAGCGAAAATTAAAGAAAAAGAGTAGAAAACATAAATGGGAACCTAAGATAGGCGATTGGGTACTAGTTAAAGACCATAAGTTATCAAGTGCATTGCGAGGTAGGAACAAAAGGATGGAATTGTTATATAATGGTCCTGCAGAAATTATATCCAAATTTGGTTATCATACCTATGAATTAAAAGATGTTAAAAATGAAAAATGTCTGGGAAGATGGCATAAACAACTCCTTCGACCATACAAGAAACCGTGTGGTGCCTTGGAACCTTGATTTAATGTAAAAGAAAAATTGGAAGTGTCATTTGTCTATTGGCGCCCAATCAGCTTTGAGATAAAATGTAAATGTTAGCTTACTTGAAAATCATATATTGGTCAGGTACTTACATATTCATGAAAAATGCAGAATGTGAATTGCTATCTACTACCAAGAGCTTAAAAAAATATATCGTATAGAGCTCACAATAACAGCTTCAGAAAGATTGTTAAAATGTTCATCTCCGCATAGAGAGAAAACAGAATATTTACTTTGTAAACATTTGTTAAAATATTTAGATGTATAGATAGTTATCACAGCAAGACAAAGAAAGAACTTGTCTAGAGAGTGTAATGGATTTATATAAATATATGTACATTTTAGTGCTTAAAGGATATAGTACAGATATGTGTTACAATAACAAAAGTGAAAAATCACAGTGCAAGTGATAGTGAGAGCGAAGTGAGCAAACATGAACTAAAAGAAGGAAGTATAAAGAAAGACTCTTGAAATTTAACCTTTATATAAAAGCTTCACAGAAGAAACCATAACATATTGTAATTAGTATTTAAGGATTAATGTTAAGTCAAGTGTATAATTGTTTGTCATGTTAAAAAGATTAATGAGAAAATGTGTTAATAACCAATTTCAAAAACAGTGTAATTGAAAATTGTATATAATGGGAGTGTTGCCGATTATTCAAAATACAGGAGTAATTTTTAATTTTTCTTTCGGGCAAGACATTTACATTATTTTATTATGAAATAATAAAATAATATAAATGGGGGCATTTGATACCGAAATTTAGATTTCCGATCGAATGGGCTTTTGAAAAAGACACGTTTTAATTTAATTGCCGGATGTGAGATTTGCGATAAGTGTTGAGTAATAACATAAAGAGATAATATAGCAGGAAGTGTTGTAAGGTGAACAAGATATGAGTAAATAATAGTCGTTAAATTTGTAGTATAAACGCATTATTGGTTTGAAATTAACGAGTCATGACGTCATACTACATAGTTTAAATACACGTTCGAAAGTCAGGTCTGAAAACATTAAAAGTCGCGCGATATATTTAATAAAATATAAAGTAAACATCGTTTAATCCTAAAAAGGTAATTATATATTTGAAATTCATAAAAGAACATGTTATAATAGAAAGGGACATTTCTAAATTGCGGGAAAAGGAAATAGCATTTTGGATACGAGGCTTTCTTGGATGACGTCATGACATTCAAATTGGAAGGGAACGGTCTTCTTAGCGTGGGTAAGCTAGAAAGAGTCACTACTCAACCAGAGACCAGTACGGCAGGTCGTGCTGCGCGGATGTGAGTGCGATTCCTCTACAGATACAAATATTTTCGGCATAACTCCCGAAAATATTTAATAGACAATAAATCATATAAAAAGTTGTTCTTGGGTTGTCCATTACACTTACGCAAACCCGAGATAAAGAGATCTCTTGCAGAACTAGCCGAAGCGAGCTACATCAAAGGGCAACATCACGTCACCAACGACTTCAGCTTCAAATGGCGATCCAATAACTAGGACACAACGATTTTTTTCAGCTTCAGTTATTACTTAACACTTATCGCAAATCTCACATCCGGCAATTAAATTAAAACGTGTCTTTATCAAGCCCATTCGATTTGAAATCTAAATTTCGGTATCAAATGCCCCCATTTATGTTATTTTATTATTTCATAATAAAATAATGTAAATGTCTTGCCCGAAAGAAAATTAAAAATTACTGCTGTATTTTGAATAATCGGCAACACTCCCATTATATACAATTTTCAATTACACTGTTTTTGAAATTGGTTATTAACACATTTTCTCCTTAATCTTTTTGACATGACAAACAATTGTACACTTGACTAAACATTAATCCTTAAATACTAATTACAATATGTTATGGTTTCTTCTGTGAAGCTTTTATATAAAGGTTAAATTTCAAGAGTCTTTCTTTATACTTCCTTCTTTTAGTTCATGTTTGCTCACTTCGCCCTCACTATCACTTGCACTGTGATTTTTCACTTTTGTTATTGTAACACATATCTGTACTAGATCCTTTAAGCACTAAAATGTACATATATTTATATAAATCCATTATACTCTTCAGACAAGTTCTTTCTTTGTCTTGCTGTGATAACTATCTATACATCTAAATATTTTAACAAATGTTTTACAAATTAAATATTCTGTTTTCTCTCTATGCGGAGATGAACATTTTAACAATCTTTCTGAAGCTGTTATTGTGAGCTCTATACAATGTATTCTTAAGCTCTTTGTAGTATATAGCAATTCACATTCTGCATTTTTCATGAATATGTAAGTACCTGACCAATATATGGTTTTCAAGTAAGCTAACATTTAAATTTTATCTCAAAGCTGATTGGGCGCCAATATACAAATGACACTTCGAATTTTTTTTTACATGAAGTCAAGGTTCCAAGGCACCACACGGTTTCTTGTATGGTCGAAGGAGCTGTTTATGCCATCTTCCCAGACATTTTTCATTTTTAACATCTTTTAATTCATAGGTATGATAACCAAATCTTGATATAATTTCTGCAGGACCTTTATATAACAATTCCATGCTTTTGTTCCTACCTCGCAACGCACTTGATAACTTATGGTCTTTAACTAGTACCCAATCGCCTATCTTAGGTTCCCATTTATGTTTTCTACTCTTTTTCTTTAATTTTCGCTTCTCTGCCTTTTTCTTGATTCGTTCAAAAGCAATTTTCGCTCTTTCTTCTTCACTTAACTGAATGTCATTAATTTTCAGTGTTTTTGGTACCCCGATCAATATTGGTTCTGGTTCAATTCCTAACATTAATTTTATTGGTGCAAACCCAGTAGTTACATTAATGGTGTGATTGATAATCCTTTCTATCAATGGACAATATTTCACCCAATCCTTGTGATTATGATGTGTAAGTACACGTAAATAACTTCCTATATCTCGGAGGACACGTTCTGTTGGATTCCCTGATGGAAAGTATGAGGAACAATAATTTAGTTTTCTCGCGTCTAATGTCACCCTAAACTTCCATTGGCCTTATTCACAATACATAGGGGATTCACAAATTCTGAATTCGAAATCTCAATAAACTCATCTTCTAACATTGACTTTATAACTGCATCTACCTCTTCTCTTATTGTACTAGGGATAGCTCTCGCTTTATGTGTAAAAGGTTTGATGGGTATCATCTCAAACGAATGAGTATAAATATTACATTTACCAGGTTTCTCAGAGAATACTTCTTTATTTCGGATTAATATCTTAAACAGTTTATCCCTCTGTTGTACATTTAGTTGATCAGCCTGAGTTACCTTTTCCCGCAATAATTCTTCTAAGTCTTCACTACTCTCCCTATCATAGTACCTAGTTGCGTCAGAAAACCTCAAATTGTCTATGAAATCATTTTTATCCCATTCTACATTTTCTTTATTATCGACATTGTACTCTTTGACATTTACTTCAGTTAATTCCATAGCTCCTACTTTAACATATTCTACAAAGAATGTATCCCCTTGGATTTCTTCTTCCTCTTTTTCTCGTACAATAGTTTCTGAACTACTATCTTCCACAAAAGGCACTATAATGGTCTCATCTTCAACTTTCATTTCTAGAATCATGTTTTTAAAATTCACCACAGCTTCCCAGGCATAAAGACAATCACAACCTATTATAATATCTGTCACAAGTCTTCCTACAATCAGAAATAAAATTCCTAGTATTCTCCCATTTATTTCAATATTTATCATTGCTTGAAATTTTACTCTCTCTTTTCGTTTTCCCACAGCTAGCGAGCAATATATCCCATTAACTGGTAAAGACATTACTTTAAAACCACTACTTTGTAAATTATCATAAAAATTTTGTGAGCATACTGTGCTATTTGATCCCGTATCTATAATTGCATTGTATTGTTTTCCATTTACTCCAATTTTGATTTTAGGTGGATCTCCTATTTTTTCGTTTTCGTCGATTCTATTTTTCCATTCTCTTTTCTTTTGTATCATCATTTGCCTTCCAGGACTATTTATTTCCGAGTACTTATCACAATCATTACTAGGATACCCAGTTCTCACTGAAGGCGCGTTTGACCGGGTCTGGCGTTTCCCTGATTTTTAGGTATTGCTCCTGTACTATTTCCCGAATTGTTACTTCTGTTTTCCTGCATTAAATCGGGGTTACTTCCTACCATGTTTTTGACCAGGTTAATGGCCTCTACCATTTCAGCGTTTTCGGGGGAATTTCGTCCATTAGAATACCTTTCTCCCTGTCTTGGTGACCTCGGTCTAAACTCATTATCTCCGTTTGTCCAATACCCATCATTTGAATTTCTACTATGTCCAAAATAACGTCCCCGTCTACCTCGATCAAATCTATTTGTATTCATATAATTCACCCTTATATTTCTTCCCCTTAGATTACCATTTCTATTTTGGTGATGCCCTTCCTGGTTATATCTACCTTGATTTTCCCACCGAAATGATTCCATCCTTGGTACTGGTCCTTTATATCTTTCCCTAATCTCACTTCTATTCTGATAACACTGTGCTCCTTGCCCGAAAGAATTTACAGTTTCTTTTTCTTCATATTTATTTCCAAATGCGTGTTTTGGCTTATTGACTTCTAAGGCTGATAATAATTCGATCATAGCTGCAATGCTATCGGGTCGGGCTATGATTAGGTAGTGTTGAAGTGTTTCCGGAAAATGTGGAGTAACTATATTTATTAGATCTTTTTCATCTAAGGGAGGATCCAACATCTTCGATTTTCTCGCTATTCTCATAAAATAGTTGACCATCGATTCCTCCGATCTAGGATTAAATTTTCCATTGCTTAATTCAACTCTAATATTAGCCTGCCTACTAGCTCCCCAATATCTGGTTAAAAAGATGTTCCTAAAGGTCCTGTAATCATTATTGTTACCCATAGAAAGGCCTAGCCAATTGGCAGCATTACCCTTTAGGCATTTTCTTACTATCACCATCTTGTACTCCTCTGGTATACGTTTCACCGTGAAGTACTCTTGCAACCCTTCTAAAAAGGCTTTAGGATCATCTGAATCTTCATTTTCAAAAACTGGAGGTGTCATTTCATTTAAGACATGGTTAGGCCAATGTAAATTTGGATTGTCACCTGTCCCTGAACTATTTCCGAGATCAGAATGGGAATTACTGTTACCTCTATTTTGCATCGAAATGTCAGCTGATACACCTGGTATTGCCTCGTTTCTTGCAGCTTCATTACTAAGATTGTTGTGATTACATGCATTTTCATTTAATTTCAAATTTTCTAAGGCCTCTTTTACCTGAGTAATTTCTTTTACTACCCCTTTTATTTGGTCTGTAACATCCTGCAAATTTCTAGCCTGCCTTTCACTTTCTACATCAGATCTTTCCATTCTAACTTTACACCCCTGTAGCTCTTCTCTAATTTCTTCCCTGTCTTTATCTAACCTTTGTACTAGCTCTTCCCTTTGTTTGTCTAATTTATATGTTACTCTTTCCCTTTCTTTATCTAATTTTTCACTAACTTGTTGACCTAATTTCTTTTCAGAATTCTTTACTTCTTGCCTTATTGTCTCTAATTCTCCCTTAACCTGTTCTCTATTGTCTTTGACTTCACTACTAACTTTATTAATTTCCTCCCTAACTTCTTCCCTAAAGGTTTCTAAAGCTCTCTTCTGATTTTCCAATTGCATTCCCAATTCCTGTTGTCCCTTCTCTAATTTCTGTCCTAACTCTATACTAGTTTCATTTATCTTTTCCATTATCTTTTGAAACATATTCTCTATTCCGGACATAATCGCTGGCCTTTCTGAATTACTACTAAACATTTCTGAGCTACCTCTAGGTGTTTCTCTAACGTTCTGATCTTCTACTTCTTGGCATATTCTGCTACCGATTACATTTTTATTATATTCTTCCATCCTAACTACACTTTTCTCAATTTCCGGACTCTCAAAACCTAGAAAATCGCTATCACTGTCTTCCATTTCTAAACGATTTACACATGTTTTTCTACTCACCAATATTTCACTTTTTTTTTTTTTAACTGCACTTAAACTTGTTCACTACACGTTTCACAGATGTTGACACGCTGGGCACCTTCTTGTTTGCTGGCTCGATGCTGGCTTGGTCGTCTTGGGGTTGGTTTATTCTCTCGACACCACACGTTGGGCGCCATTTGTGGCGGAAATTCGTTGGTCTCTCGTTTTCGCCCGTTGATTTGGTTCTTTCCCGCTAGCTCAGCTTGAGATCTCTTTATTTATCTCAGGTACGCGCAGGTGTTATTGAATAGACTACCCAAGAAAACCTTTATATATTGTTTATTGCATCTTAGATACTTTCGGGAGCTATGCCGATTGTATATGTAGAGGAATCGCACTCACGTCCGCACAGCACAACGTGCGATGCTGGTCTCGGCTGAGTAGTGATGCTTTCTCGCGTACCCACGCTAAGAAAAACGTTCTCTCTAATTTTGAATGTCATGACGTCATCCAAGAGAGCCTCGTATCCAAAATGCTCTTTCCTTTTCCCGCAATTTAGAAATGTCCCTTTCTATTATAACATGTTCTTTTATGAATTTTGAATATATAATTACCTTTTTAGGATTAAACGATGTTTACTTTATATTTTATTAAATATATCGCGCGACTTTTAAGGTTGGTAGACCTGACTTTCAAACGTGTATTTAAACTATGTAGTATGACGTCATGACTCGTTAATTTCAAACCAATAATGTGTTTATCCTACAAATTTAACGACTATTATTTACTCATATCTTGCTCATCTTACAACACTTCCTGCTCTATTATCTATTTATGTTATTACTTAACACTTATCGCAAATCTCACATCCGGCAATTAAATTAAAACGTGTCTTTATCAAGCCCATTCAATTTGAAATCTAAATTTCGGTATCAAAACCAATGTATTATATTATTCACTACTGCTGTTATGCTTTCTTGAAGGCCACTATAATCCTTTCCTGCAATAAAAAGTTTGTATCATCTGCAAAAAGTGTTAATTTAGCTTATGTTATATTTTAAAGGGATAGTGGTAAGTCATTAAGGTATAACAAGAACAGTAATGGACCTAGGATGGAACTCTGTGGAACACCTGATGCTATAGGCCTTTTTCTGAAAGTTCCTTTCTAATTTCTTTATATTTTGTATCTATGGAGTCAATTTCAACTATATGCTCTCTCATTTGTAAGTATTAGGACTAGAAAGTTCATGCATTTGCATGTTTTTTCATAGGGGTTAAAAATTTATGCCTTTACATTATTAGCGGTTGCAGCCTTCCGACTATTGACAAATCATGACTGCTTAGCAAGTCATCTCTACAGAATAGGTATCTCAGCCTCACAAATATGTGTCCTGTGTAACGATCCAGCAGAAATGAACGAAGACCACTTGAAGACCTGTGAAGCATTAAGATCAGAAGAAACTACAGTTCAAAAGTATTGGAAAGCACGAATGCTAATGGCTTCATTGCCAGATGCAAGGCACTAGAAAACAACAACAACAACATTATGTGCACAAATTATGGAATTTTTAGTTATTTGGAAATGATTTTATGGTGCATATAAATGCATATTTTCTTGATTTTTATAAATGTATAATATTTCAATATTTTATCCCCCATATTGCATATTTTAATGGCTTTTATGGTTCTCTTATTATTTTTTTCCATCTGGATAATATTTTTCTTATTGGTAGTATTGCACATGATGATGCAACTCATGAAGATTTCAATATTACAGAACCTATATTGCACATTTTAATGATTTTTATGGTTTTATATTATTTTTTCCATCTGTATAATACTTTTCATATTGGTAGTATTGCACATGATGCAACTCACGAGATGGCGAGAACTAATCCTGACAGAAGAAGTTAAGAAAAGTGATACTCTAACTAGTGTTCTAAAATTATTGGCATTAGAGACAATCCATACTAGATTTCCAGAACACGAATGGCTCCATATTTATACTGATGGATCACTAATATCAAACCAAGATGGAGCAGGGGCAGAAGTCACACGTCACCTCTTTTCCTATTACAAATCTTTAAGTTATGGAACTACAAACTTAGATGGAGAAATTGAAGCAATTCAAATGGCCCTACAAAATCTTTTGTATAGAATTTCACATTTTCATCAAGCAGTTATTCTTTCAGATTCCAGGGCAGCAATTATAGCAATTACTTCTAAGCTGTCACTAAAAGACCAAACAATTATGTTGGAAAATCCTTACCCATCTAACAGCACTTCAAAAACACCTAGTCTTCCAATGGATACCAGCTCACTGTAGACTGAGTGGTAATGAGAAATATGATTTTCTTGCTAAAAAGGCTACCGGCAATATGCAGAAATCTATAGCTAATCTACCATTTTATGCAGCTAAAAGATTAGTCAACTCTGAATTCAAAAAAGTTATTACAAAATATTACTATGAAAAATCAAAATATAAAAGATGGGAACTACCAAACATTCAAACAGTAATTCCTGAGTATCCTCAAAAAACGGCAGTTGCAACCTTCAGGTTGATTACAGGACATGATTGTCTGGCAAAACATTTAAACAGAATTGGGATATACTCTTCACCACTCTGCCCTCTATGTGGTCTGCAAGAGGAAATGGAACGAGACCACCTTAAAATATGCCTGGCCATTTCTAGCACTCCATCCATCAGTGAAAAATATTGGAGAGAAAGAGGATTAATGACTTCATTGTCAGAAATCCAGCATTAGCTAACAACAAATCCTGAGTCATGTTGTCATGCAGTGAATCCCTTGTTTCCATCCTTTCATTATATGTATGTGCGTAGAGAATAATCAGTGCGTTATCTGAGAAGTTTATATTAACAAAGATTAAGTGCAGGTCAACGTTTTGAGCAGCATGATTATAGCAATGCTTGCCTGCCCACCAGTACTTGTGTCATGGTCTTCAAACGTAACAGTGTTGTGAACTGGTTTGCACCAAATTAAATTAGGCATATAAAATGTTAAAGAGCACTTCAACTGCCGAAAATAAAACCTACTTCGAGTGCTAGAATAATTAATTTACAGAAATAGTTTTCGGGTGATTTAATATCTATAGATAATAGGGTAGTACTGTTTTGTGGTGCGTGTGAGAAAAATGTAGGGAGTGAGAAGAGATTTCAAATAGTTCAGCACATAAACATGAGGAGAATTTAATCAGAAAACTCGCAAACAAAGAACGTGTTCAAAAACAGCTAGTAAAGTGTTCAGGAAGTAGGTTTACTGAATTTTCCTACAACTTGTGCCAAACATTTTTAGCTGTTGATATTCCCTTGTTCAAAATTAATAATCAGACATTTAAAAATTTTCTTGCCAAGTACACTCGACAACATGTGCCTGAAGAAAGTATACTGCGTCAGACTTATGTAGGACATTGTTACAATAATATATTGTCATATATACAAAATGACTTAGCGAATCAGTTTGTGTGATTGTCTGTTGATGAAACTGCTGATTCTGAGTGCCATTCTATTCCTAATATAATCGTGGATGCTTTAAATAATGAACAAAAGACTACACCTTATCTTCTTAATGTGTGCGAATTGTTGGCCACTGACAATGTAACTGTGACACAGTTTGTGATGGACTCTTTGAAATTACTATGGCATGTGGAATCAAATACGACCGGTTACTTTTATTTGTTACTGATGCAGGTCCTTATATGGTGAAAAACTCTGAAAGGTATTTTTCCTAACTTAATTCATATAACTTGTTTGGCACATACTCTTCATTGCATTTCTGAGACAATACATGATTCTTTCCCATTGGTAGATAGATTTGTGTCCAGTACAAAAAGAATTTTTGTTAAATCTCCTAAAAGAGTTAAGTTGTTTAGATCAACAGCACCTAATATCTGACTCCCTCCTGCACAGTGTTAACTTAATGGAGAACATGGGTTGGTGCAGTTTTATGTTATGCTGAGCACATAGAAATAGTCAAAGAGGTTGCTAGTTCATTGGACTCGAATGATACTTCATCAATAGAAACTGTGCAAAATATTCTGTCAGGCACTGGGTTAAAAGACGATCTTAATTTCATATCTGCCCATTTTTCTTTCTTACCAACAGCCATAACCGCATTGGAAGATGTAGGATCTCCTTTGCATGAATCACTCACTGTCTTTGAAAAAACAATATGTGATCCTGGTAGCATAGAACAAAAAGTGAAAGAGAAAGTGAATTATGTAATTTCAAAAAATTATGTTTATAAACAGATGTGCCATATTTGAGACATCCTCAACAGAAAACCATCTGTCACACCAAGAGACTTGACTCTGTCTGTGAAGCAGTTAGCATTATTTAAATATGTCTGGATAACATCTTGTGACGTGAAGAGAAGTTTTTCATGTTACAAAAGTGTTTTGCGAGACAACAGACAAAGTTTTACAGTTGAAAATTTGTGCAAAGTGTTGGTAGTGAACTGCAATTTAGTAGTTAATACTAGCAGTGGAACCACTTCTGCTTCAACCTCTAAGGAATAAGGTAACTTTATTTGTAATTTGAACTAACTCGTCTTGTCTACTCCAAAAGGACATTAATTGTTTTAATTAAATAATGCATATTTCTTGGCATATTTTCAAGTTTTTAAGAGCATATTTGCATGCATATTTCAGTGTTTTTTAGGGCATAAACTTCTGAGCCCTAGTATATATGATTTAAACCAATTAAAGGGCACTCCTCTCACACCATATTTATACAACTTGTTTAGCAGGATTTTGTGATCTACCATATCAAAAGCTTTAGATAGATCGAACAATAATCCTACTTTAGCTTCCTTCTGTCTAGTATGCCATAAATATTATCAATAAAGTTAATTACAGCCAAGCCAGTTGATTTGCTACTTTGGAGTCCATTTTGGCAGTTATTAATAATATTATATTTGGTGGGAATTTCATAAATCTCTTGTACATAACTTTTTCTGATATTTTTGAGAAGCCTGGAAGTAACGCAATTGGGCTGTAGTTATTGTGTTCATGTGCTTCTTCTTTCTTGAATATTGGTTTTATTTTTGCTGTCTTTACTCTTGTGGGAAAGTGCCATTTTGAAGTGACTTATTTGCAATGTGGCATAGGAACTTTAAAATATGCTTGCTACATTTTTTAATTAGATAACTCTAACTTCTGTCTACAAGCAGGAAATAGAAATAACGATTTATTATTGGTAAAGCCAGGTACTTAATCATTACTTATAGGGCCACTTTTACTTTGGGAGTTTTAGTGTCTTCTACCAAGTATTTGTTAAATATTTTTGCTATTTCCTTAGGATTAGTTACAATGTTGACATATTTCAATTTATGAGTAATATTTGCTTTCATTGAACTATTAGAGTTGGTTTCTTTTTTATTGTCCCTCATAGCTTTTTGTTTATTTCCTGATTTCATAATTTTTACTTTCTCTACTGGTAACTAAGGGAAGCATTGTATTCCACCCAAAAATTCAATGTCGAGATTTCACCAGAAATACATGTTTTGAGGCCCTCTGAATCCAAAAAAAGCATTTTTAGAAAAAGGTCCATGTGTGTATCTGTGTTTCTGTGTGTCAGTCTGCGTGTTAGTCTGTCAGTCTGTCAGTCTGTGGACAGCATAACTCAAAAACGAAAAGTTGGTTAAACACCAAAGTTGGTTTAAGAGGTAGAACTGGAACTTAAAAATTCAATGCCACAACTGGGATTTGAACCACAGACCTTCCGCTTGCCGGGCGGACGCTCTAACCACTGAGCTATTGTGACAAACTGCCAGAATGGCATTAAAAACACCAACAGTAAGTTTGTTGGCATAAATAAATAATAATTAACAAAGTTGGTATTTAAGTTTAATGTCTTTCAAGGATGCAACATGAAGGTTTTGAAGAAAATTAGCCCCACCCTAAACTACCCTTTACATGGAAACTTTTTTGAAAATTTTGATTTTCTTGAAAATGGCTCTAACGATTTTTATTAAAATGTCATATGTTTGAGATATTTTGATGACAAATGAAATGTATATTTTGAATTTTCTGGCTATAGCCCCTGTAGTCATATTTGCTCTGGACGACTTTTGCATAACTGGTAAACTGTTAGAGATAGACCAAATTATACTATACAAAAAATATAGACCTTGCTAAAATACCAATTTATGTCTCAATAAATTTTCTTGTAGGTTGAACCATTTCGGAGATATTCCTTGTTATGTGTGTGAGTTTCCGAAAACTTGCTTTCGTGAAATGGTACATTGTTGTTCATTTTTTTATATGTTATGTGTGCAAAGAGAACGGAATCTCAAAGCTTTAAACGATTTGACTATCGCACAAAGCCTACTGTATTCTAATATTCCCCTTGCACCTACAAGGAAATAACCAATAAAATAATTTGTACAAATGTTTATTTTAACTAACACGAACAAGATATAGGAATAAGAGTTTGTAAGAGTGGTTAGTACAAAAGTAGAGAAAGTCATGTGAGTGCAACACATCAGATTTTTCTAGTATTGTCTAATATTTTGGCTGCTTAAATTATCCTTTTGAAAATTGTTTTATATTTCTTGTAGTAATTTTTTAATTCCTCTGAGGCATTTCCATTTTTAATTGTATTGTTAAGCAATTTATTTTTTGCCAGTGGTTTTTATGCCTCTGGTTTCCCAACTTGAATGTTTTTCTCTGATTATTAATTTAACCAGTGGGAATGCTGTCTCATAGCGTTGGTTAAAAGTGTTTATGAACCTAGAGTAAGTACCATCTACTGAATTTTCCTCATCTACATCTTTCCAACTTTCCGTTCTAACAAATGATTAAAATAGTTCAAGTTTTCGGGCTTCTGTAGCCTAACCTTTTTATATAGTGTATTTGATTCCCCCAATTTCTTCTTGTTTGGCCAGTTTATGAGTACAGATTGAGCAAAATGACTCAATAGACTAGTACCAAAAACTTTAACATCATTAATGCATATGTGAGCTAAGGCTTTTATGGCTGAAGTCTATCCAATAAAGCGATGTTCCCAGTTTTATTGGCCATGGTCCAGTCAGTGCATAAATACCTGATGTTTCGCCCACCATTCCGACGAGCATCATCAGAGGAAGGTGACTTGTGAAAGGGTATTTGTCAAAAGCGTCCGTCTTATATATGATGGAACAAGACTGCTCCCTCTCTCCCATTGGCTGCACCCAGCCAATTGTGGCCTGTGACAAGTTTTATGTTTGGCTGGCTGTATCTGGACCACGGCCAATTAACCCGGGAGCATCATTTAATTGGAATACTAATGCAATTGATTAGATCTCTACTTATGGCTACTTGATCTATCATTGTTTTAGTGGTATCACTTACCCTTGTAAGGTATACCTAGCAATGGTTGAAGGGCACAGATATTTAGTACTGTAATTAACTTCCATCTTTCATTGTTGTGTTCTAAAAAATTTATATTATAGTCCCCCAGCAGAATTATGGTTTTGTTTAGCTTTTGAAAGTGATTAAGAGTAACATCAAGTTTTTCAATTAGAAGGTTTAAGTCACTTGATAGATTCCTATAAATGCATATTATAATCAGCTTATTTGCAACCACTATAGTGCTAGCCTCAAAATATTCTTCTGTGTCTAGTGCTTGAATTGTTATTACAGGCTTTTCATATAAAGAGCTTTTTACAAGTATTAATGACCCATCATTTCTGTTTACTGACCTACTTTATCCTGTATTAAATTAAAACCTGGTATTCTAAGTTCAGTTAATTCATTTTGAGTTAGCCAGTGCTGAGTTACGCACTTTATGTCAACGTGTTTTAATTCTCCCACTATTAAAGCTTCAAATTCAAGAATCTTATTTTGGATACCCCTTATGTTTTAGTGGAAAATGTACAATGTGTATGTCCTTTACATCTGGACTTACCCTCTCTCCTTCAACATAGACTATAGTACAAGGTAAGTCAACCTCACAAAAAGTGGTCATGCTGATATGCCGCTTAATCAGGATTAATAAAAAGCAGATGGAAAAGCAAACTTTTATTAACAATTAGGAGAACAGAAGTGAAATTATATTATATTAGTTAGAGAATATGATGTGATTGTACCATATCTGAACACTCAAAGATATACTATATAAATTCTGAACGTGTTACAGATGTTCCTGGAAATAAAAAGGAGCTTCATATGTGGACTGATCCTGATGAAGTTGTAGAGAAAGATACAGTTAACTTAACATGTGTTGCCTCAGTATATAACTACACAAATGATATAACATGGTATCGTTTGCTGCCTGGTGATGGCTTATTGAACATATCTCAATCCTCCTCAGGTAAATCATTGAAGTTTATAAAACGAATCTCTGCCATCTGTGCCAACACTCCACTTTCATGGCCACCACCATCATCACCACAGTCATCAGCACAAAGAAGGTGATGGCGATGATGGTGATGGTGATGATCATTATGATGATTGATGATGATGACTATTACAGTGTTGACAATATTGCACAGATTGAAAAATCTGATGTGTTATATTACCATGGCTTTCTCAGTGTTCTGTCATTTAAATCACATTTACAAACTATTCTTTCAATAGCATATTGTTCTGTCTGTCTCAGGTAACTGAAATTCAAATAACAAAATTAACAGTAGAAGTGAAAGTATACATGAAATACATTTTACAAACTTTCTTGGAATGATCATTGAGAAACTGGAAGTCCTATGTAGCATGCATTACATAAATGCATGTTTATAATGACACAGATCAGGCAATGAATAGCAAAACCATGACACACAGGTCCCAATTTCAGGTAGCTTGCACTCTGGGCAATAATTTTAATTGCTGCCCACAATTAGTGTATTAATCTTAGACCTTATTGTAGTAATCCATTAATTTTAATCCATCACTATAGTAATTAGACCAGTGTAGTAATCTTAGACAAAGATGATTACATAGAAAGAGTAAACAAACTAATTCAATAGGGTGAATATGCAAAAGCCTAATATGGCCTTCAAACCAGTAAAGTAAAACAGGAACCATCTACAGGTGATAAAATGACTACTGAGGTAAGAACAACTTTACATTTTAAATCAATATTATTTGAATCCAGGAAAGATATCAAATAGTATAGCAAATTACAAGTGAAAAGAAGACATATTTTGATGGCCATAAAGTTCATGAATGTATGCATTCAATGTAAGTTGACTACAAAATTCATGAGAGAAACAACAAAACAGAACAACACTACATACCAAAAAGCTGCAGAGAAAAAAATAATGGAAATAAAAAGAAAAACTGAGGCATTATAAGACTCTTAACTATACGGAACTTGAAATGTCTAACCTGCAAATGAAACTCTTGAAGAAGTTAGGATACCAATTTATGGGTAGACTAGATGCAAAGCTGTATGACAAATTAAACTCAGTACTGAAAATCAAAACACAAAAACTCATAATGAAAACAAAAATATTATGCCAAGAATAAAATATGAAACCAAGAACCGCACACAAAAGAAACAAAAAAATCAGGCTGAAATTAACATTGTCAATTTGCCCTCATAGACTTTTTCCAAAACTAAGACTATTCTCCTAAATAAAGGTTTTAAAACATGCATAAACTGTCCAACAATGGTGTTGACTACATAGCAGACATGCAACTAATGCAAAAAGATTACCAGAGTAGGAAAGAAGCGTTAAAAGTAAATGCACAAAACTGCTAACAAAAATTATAGAAAATAAGAGCTACAATAAAGCTACATAGGCTTTCACGGCCGGCGTCTAAACTGTAGAATGAAGTATCTTCCGAGCTGTTATGCCATGGTCTGCTGGAGATCTGTCTTCCAGACATTTCGTTTACAACTGTGGTAAACATCCTCAGTGGCGTTGTCGAAGTCTCCTCGTGGAAGGTATCACTGCGACTGATGTGTCGACTGTCTGTGGCACTCTATTTATACCATGTGCAACGTGCGCTGATTGAGGGTAAAGAGAAGGATAAAAGCTACCAGCTACCTGCCTGCTCTCTCGCACTTTAGCCTTGATGGTGCAGCTATTTCTCTCAGCCGATATATAGCTACGTGTTTATATCCAGTTGCCATGATAACGAAGCAGAATATGAGGTTCGACAGACTGCTAAATAACCCTGCTGCGAGGTTAAAGTGCAGCTACTCAGTGCAGAGATTTAGCAAACCTCAGCTCCTTGTAGGGGCTAGTCTATTGGTTTATTGTCCTCGTGAAAGGCGAGCTAACTCACCTCCCTCTCTTATTGTTTTAACAGTATAAAAACAGTAAACAGTATAAAAGTACTAAAGTTAGTGAAGAAATGAATCCGCAAAATGATATTGTGTGTAGTATATTATTACACATCATTTTTGCAGTGGATTGACTATGGTAAAAGGAATGTGCTACTAATAAGACCAATCCCTATTCTTAATTTATTGGCACAAAAAGTGGAACAAAAGATGTGAGATATTACAAAAAGCATTTTAAAGGTTCCTGATATAGTTACTGTGTGGTAGTTATATGGAAAAACTGTTTTTTTGCCTATTACTTGGTGTAAAAAAGACAGTGTGGAACAGTGCTGGAACAGAAAGGGCAGAAGAATCAGCTTAATATACAAGAAATTAATTAAATTAATTAAATTAAATTTTTATTGTCAATAGACTGCAATACAGTTTTTGACATTGTCACACATTTATATTTATAATTTGTATTACAGAGATGGACAACCTAATGGTTACACATATTACTATAGCTACCTATCATTTGCGATTTACACAGAGGGTCTGTAATTTCAATATGGACATTATTATAGTTCATTGATACTGTATAATGTCTTTGTTATCAAATACTTCTTCAGAGCACTCTCAAATTGTTTACCTTTAGAACATTTTAAATATGCAGGTAGTTTTGCATGAAGCATTAAACCCATGACATTAGGATCCTTTTTTGAAATATTTTTACTAAATCTCTGCTGAAAATAATCATCATTGTGTCAGGTGTAGTGACTATGGATATTGCTATTTTTTAGGTTTTGTTTCTGAACTGCATAGGTTACAACTTTATAGACATACAGAGAATACAATGTTAATATCTGCTTATCCTTAAATATTCCCCTACATGATTCATGAGAGTTCATATTGAAAATCAATCTGACTGCCCGTTTTTGCAATCTAAATAACCTTTCCATATGGGTTGCAACAGCACAGCCCCAAATTTCTATCGCATACAGTAAATATGGGTATATAACTCCATAATAAATCATTTTGAGCCCCTTCTTATCTAAGATATTTTTAAAATGACGTAGGAGATAGGTATGTTGCATATGATTTTTATGTGATGAGAGCTTCATTTGTAGTTTAGAGCATGAGCTGCCACTGAGGGAGTGCAATGGACATAGTGAGAAAGGAATAGTGTGGGGAGAGGTAGAAATAGGAAAGGGAGACAGAAGAGAAACATTTAATACTATAACTCAAGCTATGGTATGGGTTTTACTGGCTGTAAATAAGCAAATGTTGTTGTTAGCTAATTGCTGGGTTTTTGATAATGAAGTCATTAGTCTTCTTGCTCTCCAATATTTTTCACTGATAGATGGAGTGCTAGAAGTGGCCGGGCATATTTGAAGGTGGTCTTGGTCCATTTCCTCTTGCAAATCACATAGAGGACAGAGTGGTGACGGGTATATCCCAATTCTGTTCAAATGTTTTGCCAGACAATCATGTCCTGTAGTCAACCTGAAGGTTGCAACTGCCATTTTTCAAGGATACTCAGGATTTACTGTTTGAATATTTGGCAGTTCCCATCTTTTATTTTTTGATCTTTCATACTAATATTTTATAATAATTTTTTTGAATTCAGAGTTGACTAATCCTTCAGCTGCATAAAAAGGTAGATTAATTATAGATTCCTGTACACTGCTGGTACCCTTTTTAGCAAGAAAATCAGCTTTCTCATTACCACTCAGTCCACAGTGAGCTGGTATTCGTTGGAAGACTAGGTGTTTTGATGTGCTGTTAGATGGGTAAGGATTTTCCAACATTCTATAATTCTATGTCTTATGTCCTCCATGTTATAGAAAATTCAACAATAATTAAAGGTCTTCACAGTATAGTACCAGAAAATTATAGATATAAATGTTATTAGTTATACCATTATTTCAACCATATGGCATTTAAATCCAAATCCATTTATGAGAAAATAAATTTTCAAAAAATGTGATATAAAATATTTGTTTGGGGAGACACTTTTTGAAATACTGCTTGACATCCAACAAATGTTTCACTTTTGGGCTATCCATATTGGTTACAAATTCAGTAAACATACATTTTTTTTACTCTTAATTGAGGACAGTGTAATCAACAATATTCGATCAATATTTGCTTCATTTGGGAACTTATGTCCTCCAGACATTCTGGGGGTTGTGAGAGAGCGATGTGACCGCCAAAACATAAAAATATGGTGCTCTCTAAAAAGCGGTTACATTTACTGCTAAGTCTCTTCAGTATTTATGTAGTGAAAAATATTGGAGAGCAAGAGGATTAATGACTTCATTGTCAGAAATCCAGCATTAGCTAACAACAACATTTTTCATTTCATTTGATACCGAAATTTAGATTTCAAATCGAATGGGCTTGATAAAGACACGTTTTAATTTAATTGCCGGATGTGAGATTTGCGATAAGTGTTGAGTAATAACATAAATAGATAATAGAGCAGGAAGTGTTGTAAGGTGAACCAGATATGACTAAATAATAGTCGTTAAATTTGTAGGATAAACACATTATTGGTTTGAAATTAACGAGTCATGACGTCATACTACATAGTTTAAATACACGTTTGAAAGTCAGGTCTGCCAACCTTAAAAGTCGCGCGATATATTTAATAAAATATAAAGTAAACATCGTTTAATCCTAAAAAGGTAATTATATATTCGAAATTCATAAAAGAACATGTTATAATAGAAAGGGACATTTCTAAATTGCGGGAAAAGGAAATAGCATTTTGGATACGAGGCTTTCTTGGATGACGTCATGACATTTAAAATTGGAGAGAACGGTTTTCCTAGCGTGGGTAAGCTAGAAAGCGTCTGGTCACTACTCAGCCCAGACCAGTACGGCACGTTGAGGTGTGCAGACGTGAGTGCGATTCCTCTACATATAGAATCGGCATAACTCCCGAAAGTATATAAGAAGTAATAAATAATATACAAAGGTTTTCTTGGGTAGTCTATAACACCTGCGCGTACCCAAGATAAAGAAAGAGATCTCATCCTGAGCTAGCCCGGAACGAACCAAATCAAAGGGCAACACCACATCACCAACGACATTTATGCATCAAATGGCGATCCAACGAGAGATCAACGACATTTCCGCCACAAATGGCGCCCAACGTGGGGCGTCGAGAGAATAAACCAACCCCAAGACGACCAAGCCAGCATAGAACCAGCAAGCAAGAAGGTGCCCAGCGTGTCAACATCTGTGAAACGTGTAGTGAACAAGTTTAAGTGCAGTTAAAAAAAAAAAAAATAGTGAAATAGTGAAAATATTGAAAATATTGGTGAGTAGAAAAACACATGTAAATAGCTTAGAAATGGAAGACAGTGATAGCGATTTTCTAGGTTTTGAGAGTCCGGAAATTGAGAAAAGTGTATTTAGGATGGAAGAATATAATCAAAAAATCGGTAGCAGAATATGCCAAGAAGTAGAAGATCAGAACGTTAGAGAAACACCTAGAGGTAGCTCAGAAATGTTTAGTAGTAATTCAGAAAGGCCAGTGATTATGTTAGAAATAGAGAATATGTTTCGAAAGATAATGAAAAAGATGAGTACAGAGTTAAGTCAAAAGATAGATGAAACTAGTAAAGAATTAAGAACAGTGAAAAAGATGAATACAGAGTTAAGTCAAAAGATAGATGAAAATAGTAAAGAATTAAGAACAGTGAAAAAGATGAGTACAGAGTTAAGTCAAAAGATAGATGAAACTAGTATAGAGTTAGGACAGAAATTAGAGAAGGGACAACAGGAATTGGGAATGCAATTGGAAAATCAGAAGAGAGCTTTCGAAACCTTTAGGGAAGAAGTTAGGGAGGAAATTAATAAAGTTAGTAGTGAAGTAAAAGAAAATAGAGAACAGGTTAAGGGAGAATTAGAGACAATAAGGCAAGAAGTAAAGAATTCTGAAAAGAAATTAGGTCAACAAGTGAGTGAAAAATTAGATAAAGAAAGGGAAAAAGTAACATATAGATTAGACAAACAAAGGGAAGAAATTAGAGAAGAGTTACAGGGGTGTAAAGTTAGAATGGAAAGATCTGATGTAGAAAGTGAAAGGCAGGCTAGAAATTTGGAGGATGTTACAGACCAAATAAAAGGGGTAATAACAGAAATTACTCATGTAAAAAAGGCCTTAGAAAATTTGAAATTAAATGAAAATGCATGTAATCACAACAATCTTAGTAATGAAGTTGCAAGAAACGAGGCAATACCAGGTGTATCAGCTGACATTTCGATGCAAACTAGGGGTAACAGTAATTCCCATTCTGATCTCAGAAATAGTGCAGGGACAGGTGACAATTCAAATTTACATTGGCCTAACCATGTCTTAAATGAAATGACACCTCCAGATTTTGAAAATGAAGATTCAGATGATCCTAAAGCCTTTTTAGAAGGGTTACAAGAGTACTTCACGGTGAAACGTATACCAGAGGAGTACAAGATGGTGATAGTAAGAAAATGCCTAAAGGGTAATGCTGCCAATTGGCTAGGCCTTTCTATGGGTAACAATAATGATTACAGGACCTTTAGGAACATCTTTTTAACCAGATATTGGGGAGCTAGTAGGCAGGCTAATATTAGAGTTGAATTAAGCAATGGAAAGTTTAATCCTAGATCGGAGGAATCGATGGTCAACTATTTTATGAGAATAGCGAGAAAATCGAAGATGTTGGATCCTCCCTTAGATGAAAAAGATCTAATAAATATAGTTACTCCACATTTTCCGGAAACGCTTCAACACTACCTAATCATAGCCCGACCCGATAGCATTGCAGCTATGATCGAATTATTATCAGCCTTAGAAGTCAATAAGCCAAAACACGCATTTGGAAATAAATATGAAGAAAACGAAACTGTAAATTCTTTCGGGCAAGGGGCACAGTATTATCAGAATAGAAGTGAGATTAGGGAAAGATATAAAGGACCAGTACCAAGGATGGAATCATTCCGGTGGGAAAATGAAGGTAGATATAACCAGGAAGGGCATCACCAAAATAGAAATGGTAATCTAAGGGGAAGAAATATAAGGGTGAATTATATGAATACAAATAGATTTGATCGAGGTAGACGGGGACGTTATTTTGGACATAGTAGAAATTCAAATGATGGGTATTGGACAAACAGAGATAATGAGTTTAGACCGAGGTCACCAAGACTGGGAGAAAGATATTCTAATGGACGAGATTCCCCCGAAAATGCTGAAATGGTTGAGGCCATTAACATGGTCAAAAACATGGTAGGAAGTAACCCCGATTTAATGCAGGAAAACAGAAGTAACAATTCGGGAAATAGTACAGGAGCCATACCTAAAAATCAGGGAAACGCCAGACCCGGTCAAACGCGCCTTCAGTGAGAACTGGGTATCCTAGTAATGATTGTGATAAGTACTCGGAAATAAATAGTCCTGGAAGGCAAATGATGATACAAAAGAAAAGAGAATGGAAAAATAGAATTGACGAAAACGAAAAAGTAGGAGATCCACCTAAAATCAAAATTGGAGTAAATGGAAAACAATACAATGCAATTATAGATACGGGATCAAATAGCACAGTATGCTCACAAAATTTTTATGATAATTTACAAAGTAGTGGTTTTAAAGTAATGTCTTTACCAGTTAATGGGATATATTGCTCGCTAGCTGTGGGAAAACGAAAAGAGAGAGTAAAATTTCAAGCAATGATAAATATTGAAATAAATG
The DNA here is from genome assembly GCA_030765045.1 of Tenodera sinensis. Classification (NCBI taxonomy): domain Eukaryota; kingdom Metazoa; phylum Arthropoda; class Insecta; order Mantodea; family Mantidae; genus Tenodera; species Tenodera sinensis. The sequence continues at coordinate 96,607,839 of CM060961.1, read as the reverse complement.
GGAGAATACTAGGAATTTTATTTCTGATTGTAGGAAGACTTGTGACAGATATTATAATAGGTTGTGATTGTCTTTATGCCTGGGAAGCTGTGGTGAATTTTAAAAACATGATTGCAGAAATGAAAGTTGAAGATGAGACCATTATAGTGCCTTTTGTGGAAGATAGTAGTTCAGAAACTATTGTACGAGAAAAAGAGGAAGAAGAAATCCAAGGGGATACATTCTTTGTAGAATATGTTAAAGTAGGAGCTATGGAAGTAACTGAAGTAAATGTCAAAGAGTACAGTGTCGATAATAAAGAAAATGTAGAATGGGATAAAAATGATTTCATAGACAATTTGAGGTTTTCTGATGCAACTAGGTACTATGATAGGGAGAGTAGTGAAGACTTAGAAGAATTTTTGAGGGAAAAGGTAACTCAGGCTGATCAACTAAATGAACAACAGAGGGATAAACTGTTTGAAATATTAATCCGAAATAAAGAAGTATTCTCTGAGAAACCTGGTAAATGTAATATTTATACTCATTCGTTTGAGATGATACCTATCAAACCTTTTACACATACAGGGAGAGCTATCCCTAGTACAATAAGAGAAGAGGTAGATGCAGTTATAAAGTCAATGTTAGAAGATGAGATTATTGAGATTTCGAATTCAGAATTTGTGAATCCCCTATGTATTGTAAATAAGGCCAATGGAAAGATTAGGGTGACATTAGACTCGAGAAAACTAAATCATTGTTCCTCATACTTTCCATCAGGGAATCCAATAGAACGTGTCCTCCGAGATATAGGAATTTATTTACGTGTACTTACACATCATAATCACAAGGATTGGGTGAAATATTGTCCATTGATAGAAAAGATCATCAATCACACCATTAATGTAACTACTGGGTTTGCACCAATAAAATTAATGTTAGGAATTGAACCAGAACCAATATTGATCGGGGTACCAAAAACACTGAAAATTAATGACATTCAGTTAAGTGAGGAAAAAGAGCGAAAATTGATTTTGAACGAATCAAGAAAAAGGCAGAGAAGCGAAAATTAAAGAAAAAGAGTAGAAAACATAAATGGGAACCTAAGATAGGCGATTGGGTACTAGTTAAAGACCATAAGTTATCAAGTGCCTTGCGAGGTAGGAACAAAAGGATGGAATTGTTATATAAAGGTCCTGCAGAAATTATATCCAAATTTGGTTATCATACCTATGAATTAAAAGATGTTAAAAATGAAAAATGTCTGGGAAGGTGGCATAAACAACTCCTTCGACCATACAAGAAACCGTGTGGTACCTTGGAACCTTGATTTCATGTAAAAAAAAAAAAAAAAAAAAAAAAAAAAAAAAAAAAAAAAAAAAAAAAAAAATTCGAAGTGTCATTTGTATATTGGCGCCCTATCAGCTTTGAGATAAAATTTAAATGTTAGCTTACTTGAAAACCATATATTGGTCAGGTACTTACATATTCATGAAAAATGCAGAATGTGAATTGCTATATACTACAAAGAGCTTAAAAATATATTGTATAGAGCTCACAATAACAGCTTCAGAAAGATTGTTAAAATGTTCATCTCCGCATAGAGAGAAAACAGAATATTTACTTTGTAAACATTTGTTAAAATATTTAGATGTATAGATAGTTATCACAGAAAGACAAAGAAAGAACTTGTCTGAAGAGTGTAATGGATTTATATAAATATATGTACATTTTAGTGCTTAAAGGATCTAGTACAGATATGTGTTACAATAACAAAAGTGAAAAATCACAGTGCAAGTGATAGTGAGAGCGAAGTGAGCAAACATGAACTAAAAGAAGGAAGTATAAAGAAAGACTCTTGAAATTTAACTTTTATATAAAAGCTTCACAGAAGAAACCATAACATATTGTAATTAGTATTTAAGGATTAATGTTTAGTCAAGTGTACAATTGTTTGTCATGTTAAAAAGATTAATGAGAAAATATGTTAATAACCAATTTCAAAACAGTGTAATTGAAAATTGTATATAATGGGAGTGTTGCCGATTATTCAAAATACAGGAGTAATTTTTAATTTTCTTTCGGGCAAGACATTTACATTATTTTATTATGAAATAATAAAATAACATAAATGGGGGCATTTAATACCGAAATTTAGATTTCAAATCGAATGGGCTTGATAAAGACACGTTTTAATTTAATTGCCGGATGTGAGATTTGCGATAAGTGTTGAGTAATAACATAAATAGATAATAGAGCAGGAAGTGTTGTAAGGTGAACCAGATATGACTAAATAATAGTCGTTAAATTTGTAGGATAAACACATTATTGGTTTGAAATTAACGAGTCATGACGTCATACTACATAGTTTAAATACACGTTTGAAAGTCAGGTCTGCCAACCTTAAAAGTCGCGCGATATATTTAATAAAATATAAAGTAAACATCGTTTAATCCTAAAAAGGTAATTATATATTCGAAATTCATAAAAGAACATGTTATAATAGAAAGGGACATTTCTAAATTGTGGGAAAAGGAAATAGCATTTTGGATACGAGGCTTTCTTGGATGACGTCATGACATTTAAAATTGGAGAGAACGGTTTTCCTAGCGTGGGTAAGCTAGAAAGCGTCTGGTCACTACTCAGCCCAGACCAGTACGGCACGTTGAGGTGTGCAGACGTGAGTGCGATTCCTCTACATATAGAATCGGCATAACTCCCGAAAGTATATAAGAAGTAATAAATAATATACAAAGGTTTTCTTGGGTAGTCTATAACACCTGCGCGTACCCAAGATAAAGAAAGATATCTCATCCTGAGCTAGCCCGGAACGAACCAAATCAAAGGGCAACACCACGTCACCAACGACATTTATGCATCAAATGGCGATCCAACGAGAGATCAACGACATTTCCGCCACACATTTCATTTTCATTTCTTACAAAAATAACAGAATAATTTGCACTTTAATCTAGTTTATTTGCCTGCTGGCATTTAGACCAATATTGACTGATACATGTCGATCAGATGTGCTTTAAATGACTGATGGTAAAAGAGTTAAGTAAAACATAAACAACATGATACCTTTGAAGCTGTAAGCAGCATGGTGGAATGCTTCTTTAGATCTGTTCTTGCAGCAGCAAGATCACAAAGCTGTGGATCCTTTAGCTCCTGCTGTCGTTTAGCAGCCTGACTCATTAGTTCCAATGCATTTTGACCAAAGGCTTTTATGTTGTCCAGCAGCTCAGGCTGACTTGAAGCATTTTTTAGTTTTTTCAAGATCATCTTCAACCTAGAGAAGCAGTGGTTTTTGAAACAAATTTCTGCTTCGAGTGTAACAGAAACGTAAAACAATATCTAAAGGAGGATAGAGTGTATTGTTTCTCCATTTCTACAAAGCACTCTTTTACACTGATAAAAGGCGAGGACTGGCATGCCCTCCGGGGGAGTTACGCGTAGGCAACTGACATGTCATGGGTGCAGAGCACTAACTTACATTAGGCTTGCCTGCATCATGATAGATGTTGAAATTGATGACCAATATGAACACATTCCCTATGTCTCCAAAAACAATTCTGGTTTACTCGTTAAAGGTACACGTTGATTGATTGTTTGTATTTCTCTCATGATGTCCTTCGGTTCTTGTAACGTGTGCAGATTTGATGTGTACGCTTTGTTCTTTAACATTCCCCATAAATAACAACTGCATGTTGATAGCTCAGGGGAACAAGGTAGCCACAATTCTTGAAATTATTGTCACCACATGCACTTCACAATTCATACATAGAATTTCCAGCAGTGTGGCTGCAGCTGAATCCTGTTGAAACCAGTCATAAAATCTTCTATTTCGTTAATTATGGAATAAAATTATTTAAAACAGATTTTATATATACATCTAATCAACTGTAGTGTGGTAAATAAGGAACCGATAATTCTTTGTCCACTCACTGCACAACAAAACCCTACTTTCGCAGAGAAACTTCATGAGTAATATGGGAATATGAAATAGTATATATAATTAGTCCCCAAATAGAATTAAATACATCATGAACTTGACTTATGCAATTGACTTTGTGTGTATTAACATCATTCTTCCATTGTTGAGATTACCTATTTATCGATACTGTAATTGTTAAATACCATATTTCATTGTATGTAAAGAATTAAGGCTTATTTTGAATATTTAATACCAAAAATGTTTAAGAAATAGGTTAAAATTGATTTTTTAGCATTTTTGGGGTTATAAAAGTGTGCCTTGGCCCACCCTTGATCCCCACCCTTCCAATGCCCTTGATAGCTTTTCTTATACATAACATACTCACATATCCTTCTCTTCTTGCCCTTGAACATAATTTTCATCCACTTTTCTATGATTGAAATAGAAATACATATTACATTCGCATGGTTTTCTCAAATGCAACATATTACATTCACACGGTTTTCTCCTCTCACTTTTGTTTTATCGAACACAATCACATTTCTTTCTCTATTTGCCCTTCAACACAGAACTCATATAATTTGCTATAACTGAGATAGAAATAAAATGTATTATATTCACTCAGTTTTGTGTACATGCCTTTCTTTTATGAAACTCAATCACACCTCTTTTTCTACTCCCTCTTCTATAAACAATTTGTGCAACTCTCTAAATGTTTGAAATTGAAATGCAACATCTTGCATTCACACAGTTTTCTCTACTTGATTTGGTATTTGCAGTTGTTCAACAGTGCTTTTCCAAAGTGTTTTCCTGATGTTTTTATTTCTTTATTTTGCTTATTTTGTCTAAATATGTCTAAAAGCTGTAGGGATAAAATTGTCAAACCATGGGCAATGCCGTATTTCAGCTAGTGGTTAGTAAAACTAATGATATAATAGAAACCAATCTAGGTTTAAAACAAGGATGTCCACTGTCACCAGTATTGTTTAATATATAATAGACATAGCCATAGAAGAATGGCAAAGGGATTATTCTATACGACTAAACATAAATAATGTGTTTGTAAACACTATGTTATTTGACTCAGGGGTCTCCATCTAGGGGATATGTGAATAGCGACCACAAGGTACCTAAGCTGAGCAGAACATTACTTCTGCTTACTGGTGTTTTGCTCCTCATTGTAACTTTTCTATCTGACCTTACCTTGGTCATCTCTTGTTCTTCTGACCCCAATGCTATTAGGGTTCCTGAGGGCTAGGAGTCTTTTCCAATCTCTCCATTTCTCTATAAAATCTTAAACTCTAACATGCTGACCTGTAATGGCATGTAATATGTCCTCTGATTGGTGATCAGAGGATATGGTCAGTGAATTTATTTTGATAACTCTCCCGGTCAGGTCAGTGAGACCCGTAAACCAACGACAGGTGTGGTCCTCCAGACATTCTGGGGGTTGTGAGAAGGCGATGTGACTGCCAAAACATAAAAATATGGTGCTCACTAAAAAGCGGTTACTATTACTGCTATTGCACTCTTCAATATCATCAGTGAAAAATATTGGAGAGCAAGAGGATTAATGACTTCATTGTCAGAAATCCAGCATTATTATTTATTTATGCCAACAAACTTACTGTTGGTGTTTTTAAACACACAAGCCGTGTGTGGGCAAAGTTTGAGAGGTAGAACTGGAACTTAAAAATTCAATGCCACAACTGGGATTTGAACCACAGACCTTCCGCTTACCAGGCGGATGCTCTACCACTGGTTTGAGAATTGTCACAATAGCTCAGTGGTAGAGCATCCGTCCGGTAAGCGGAAGGTCTGTGGTTCAAATCCCAGTTGTGGCATTGAATTTTTAAGTTCGTTCTACCTCTCAATCCAGCATTAGCTAAGAAGAAGAAGAAGAAGAAGAAGAAGATATAGAAACAATAAAAACAATCCAAAATTTGAATGAAAAACTAGTTAAAATTATAAAATCAGACAAAGGGGACAGTGTAGTAATCTTAGACAAGGATCATTACATAGAAAGAGTAAACAAACTGATTTAACAGGGTATGAAAAAATTCAAAGTAATCCATTGAACTCCTGCATTACTGCTGTCAACAGAACCTTAAAAAACACTACAATAATACTGGAAAAAGTCAAACATAATCTCAAAACAAGCAAACCTGCACTATCACAGATGTATTGCCTTCCAAAAATACATAAATAGGATGACAGTATGAGAACATAAATAAATAACAAAGACCCATTGCCCATTATCCATATGGCTAATAAAGAAATTAAACCCCTCCATTAAATTTGAAAGCCTTGGTATAAGAAACTCACCAGAACTAGTCACAAAGATTGAAAATTATGAGTTAAAACCAGAAAAATATTTGTATCATTTGATGTAACTTCCATATTCACCAGCACCCAAACAGAACAAATACCTCATCTTCTCAAGAACTGATTGGAATCAATGAAAGTACCAAAAGAAACCATAGAAGAATTTAGCATGCTAATAAGTTTATGTGTAAAAAAAACATTCTCATGTTCAATGGTAATGTTTACAAACAGACCTCAGGACCAGAAAAATCCTTTATCACCATTGTAAGCTCATTTGTTCATGAGTGACATAGAAATGTGAATAACAAAAGCCTTCCCACGCATATTCAAGGTTGGGAGATAAGTGGATTTAGGTGAGATATGTAGATGACGTCTTTGCCATCATACCAAAGAAGCTTTCAGAAGATGCCCTGAAACTCGGACAGTTCCAAGGTTTCTCTTCAGTGTAAAACTACGCATTCCATCCTAACAGGGAGGATTTTGTGCATACTTAGTAGTAAATCCAAGCAATATGGAGCACTATACAAACATCAAAATGACAGATATGTTTTTTATGTATGGAAGAGCTGAAGAGAGATCAACGAATGCATGTCGGATGTATCAAGAACGATTTCCTAATTGACGTGCCCCTCATCATGGCACATTTATGGCAATATAAAAGTGCTAGGTCTGTAAGGACTGTGCCGTTTGAGGAGCAAGTGCTTAACAGAATTGAGGAAGCCTCTGAAATTAGTACTCGACAATTAGTGGTCAAAATGAGCATAGATCATCTTGCTATTTGGAGAGTGGTACATGAACAGAAACTGCATCCCTATCATCCATGCTCTTCAAGCTCTTCAACCAGCTGATTACTCAAAAAGACAGGAATTTTTCTGATGGTTACTGGACAAATGTGATGCGGATCCGATTTTACAAAGTCAATTTTATTCACAAAGTGCAACTGACCAGAGATGGGCTAACTACAGTGTATGATCAGCATTATTGGGCTGAAGAAAATCTGTGGCATTTCATTGAAACAGGACACCAGCATCGATTTGCAACAAACGTCTGGGGGGTATAGTCTCATATTCTCCTATCGGACCATACCTGTTACCTGGAAACCTAGATGGCCCGAGGTATGTCACCTTTCTGCAGAACTGTTTGCCAGAAATGTTGGAATCCGTTCCTTTAGGAAGAAGGCAAAGCATAATGTATCAACATGATGGCATGGCTCCACATTTTTTCCTTGAGGTTTGGGAATATTTGAATTCTGTATTGCCGAATAAATGGATCAGTCGTGGAGGCCCCATCCCTTGGCCACCTTGATCCCCAGGTCTTTCACCAGTTGACTTCTATTCGTGGATACACTTGAAATCTTTTTAGTATATGCAACACCCATACCAACAGAAGCGGAACAGGTAGCTAGACTTCATGCTGCATGGGAAGAAGTGAGTTCAAACCCAGCAGTTGTATGTCTAGTGCATAGGTCACTTTCACGAAGATTTCAGCTATATTTAGAATCCAAAGGTCGCCAGTTTGAGCATTTGCTTTAATATGTTATAAATGGAAATATTCAAGAGAAATTGTTTGAGTATCTCCAAGAATGCAATAATTTAGTTTCATTAACAATATCTATTGCAAAATAGTTACATCAATGATATTTATTTAACTTCTGAGCATTTTGTTATGATCTAAATTGTACAATACGTGCAACCACTTACTGTAAATATCAACAACTTCCTTTACGGCAACAAATGCTTTATTTCATATTATTAAACACAGTGAAATAAAATGCTTGTCTCATTGCATAAGGCATTATGTTTTGGATAACTGTATCTACAATTCTTTGATATTGTTCTCTGTTCAGTTTATCATTTAATGCTTCCAACCTCAACCTCACTAACATTAACTTCCCCCTAAGAGGTAGCAATAAGTTGCATATATCCACCAGCTTATTTGCCATCAATGGAATTTTGAAACACGTTAAACACCCATAAATAAATAACTAAGGAATAGCTTCTTTATCGCAGTTTCATAAGCCAAAGAAATTCTTAATAGTAACAAGCTACCATGGAGTATACCAGTATGTTTACAAACTACTACAGCAGGTGGCACGGTGTGTCACCTACCTGCACTACCTCCGATAGCGTGAGGCACACAACATTGTTCCTGTCACTGCCTAATCCACACTCATTCTGGAGTGTTTTATATGTGACTATATTGGCAGTACAAACTATCTATATGTGTCACATAGAAGCTGAGCAAGTACTTCTATATATTCATTCAGTGTTGTTTTGAAACACTCTGTATATTCTAATATTATCACTGAATTGAATAGGCTGCTATGTGTTGTAAAACAACTTGGCAGGTTATGTATTTTATGGTATAATTTTATTTTGCTTATAGATTAACAGAACTTTAAATATTAACACAGGCACAGATTTGCATAAAAACATCACTAAAAGCAGCACTTGTGATTTTACTAATTTTCTGAAATTCCATAAATGTATAAAATGTCTATTTAGTTACAAAAAAACCAATGGTTTGAATAATGATGTCCTCTTCCTATAGAAGCATACAGAAAATGTTCTCTTCTTGCCTCCATATATTCTTGAACATAATGGACTATGAGGTGTGTTCAAAAAGAAACAAAACTTTTGCTTTATCAGTTTTATTGCTTATTGTACAACATTTTAAGCACTGTCCCTTTAAAATAGTTCCCTCTACTGGCAATGCACCATTCCCACCATTTCTTCCATTTTTGGAACATCTCCTGGAACATATTTTCTGCGATGGCATGTAGCTCTCGTCGCATTGTCCTGAATCTCCTCTATGGTTTGGAAATGATGTCCTTTCAACATGTTTTTCAGTTTGGGAAACAGGATAAAGTCTGCTGGGGCTAGGTCTGGAGACGGTGGATGGGGTACAACGGGAATGTGGTGTTTTGCTAGATAGCTGCAGATAAGGAGTGATATATGAGCTGGCACATTGTCATGATGCAAAATCTAGTTCTGGTTTTCCTACAATTCAGGCCTCTTACTGTGCACAGCATCCCTCATGCATCTTTATTTCAGCATCATAGCCATATATCCACATCTCATTGCCTGTTATGATGTCCTTAAGAAAGTTTTCATTGTCATTAGCAGTGGCAAGCAGTTCCTCACTCATTTCAACATGGCTCTGTTTCTGATCTTCAGTCAACAAACGTGATATGAATTTTGCACTGACATGACCCATCTAAAATGTTTCACTCAAAATGTGATGGTATGAACCTACACTGATGCTCACCTTGTCAGCAACTTCTTGAAAATGTTTAAACCATGCATAGCTCTGTGCGTGATTCATACAGTCCTCCCTGTATGCTTCGCTAAGTATTTGCAATGTCTCTGTGAAAGTATTGCCAAGTTTGTAGCAAAATTTGACACACACACATATTGTTCTTCAAGCTGCTTCATTGTTACTTTGTCACTAATCTGACTCGCAGGCTATATACTTCAGTGCTTACTTCAGTGGCTCACTTGTCCTTTCAGTAGAAACAAGAAGATAAATCAGCAGTAGCAGTGCACTTTTGGCTAGAAAATCATGTAATTGACCTGAAACTAAAATTTTAGAAAGCATCTCTAACTTAATACAACTAAGAGTCTTGGAGAACATTTTTAGCGACAACCTCAACAAGAAATTCCTTGAAAAGACACCAGAGGACAACAGTGGCACAATGGTTTCCAGCACAAGGATGACACACTCCGGCAGTTGGCATCATACTGATGATGGTAGCAACAGCTTTCGAAACGTGTCCCATGTAGCATAAATGTGAGTGATGTACAGTTGGTCAGTATTAAGTTGAGACTTTGACAACCAGCTTGTTCACTCATCTGTGAGTGTGTATTGGGATGCTTCAGCGAATAATGTGCAACAAGGATGACATCATTGGTTACATTGCGTCATGTTATTGGCACAGCCTGCTGACACATCTCTTGCAGCTAAGTGAACATGCTGGCTGTCAAGTACCTCTTTTAACCTGCCATTATATTCAAAGGTAAGGTGATTAATAACACTAAATAACACCTACTTTAGAATTTCCCAGAACTTGCTTTGGTGGCCCATTTACCTCCATTATCAACTGAACATCTCTGTGGCATGGTTGGCAATGTTTTTTCTGTGGTCTCCTCTGGAGGTTGTTCAAGGAATTGAAGGACATATGTTCTGGGGAATATTTGAATTGAACAGCCTGTTTCTATTTTTCAAAATGAAGATTTGTTCCCAAGTGGACAGCTCTTGTTTTCCTGTTGTGTGTTTGAGAAGTTTCAGTTCTGGATTTACGTTGTGATTTTTTGTCCAAAAGTGGGTGGCAACTGCTGATTTGTCTGTTTATTTTTTATGTTTCTGAAGTGTTCCTTAGATCTTGTTTCCAAACTTCTTTTGGGTTTTCCTATATAAACTTGATTCCAGTCACTGCATTCAATTTGGTATATGTATAGATACCAGATTTTTAATTAGGTGGGATGGCATCTTTGATGTTTGAGCTTGGTAGATTATGAGTAACGGTTGACTGGTGCTAGATGAATGTTATGTTCTTTGAAAACTTTTTTGAATTTATCAAAAGTCCATGGATGGTACGTGAACTTTTTAAATATCACTTTAGTTTCTGTTGCTGTACTTGTACTTCCTTTTAGTAACTTCTTTGTTTGTGCTAGTTTCACTTTTTTATCCTTTAATGATTTGGGGAAGCTGTTTCTTGGTGCTATTTCAATTATTTTGTTATATTCTGCTTTGTATTCTTCTGTGGAAGAGGGATGTTCACCATCTGTGTTAAACTATTGAAGATTGCCTTTTTGTGACCTCTTGGGTTGTAACCATTAGCTAACTAATACGTACTTGCAGGAAAGCTAAAGGTAAGGAGAGGTACTGACAATTTAAAGGGACAGAGTGAGCTAGGAAAAAAGGCAGACAAAACACACACTATAGAAGGTAGGGTAAATAATTGTACAAGTATAAATAATAGTGACTCTAGTAATCTAGCATGCAAATGTCAACAAAATTATGCAACTGAAGAAAATATAAATAAACAGGATAAACTAAAATATTTTAAGATTCTTCATCAAAACATACAGGTGATACCGAAATTTAGATTTCCAATCAAATGGCGTCCCAACGTGTGGCGTCGAAAGAATGGACCAACCCCAAGACGACCAAGCCAGCATCGAGCCAGCAGACAAGAAGGTGCCCAGCGTGTCAACATCTGTGAAACGTGTAGTGAACAAGTTTAAGTGCAGTTAAAAAAAAAAAAAAAAAAAAAAAATAGTGAAACAGTGAAAATTATTAAATATTGGTGAGTAGAAAAACACATGTAAATAGCTTAGAAATGGAAGACAGTGATAGCGATTTTCTAGGTTTTGAGAGTCCGGAAATTGAGAAAAGTGTAGTTAGGATGGAAGAATATAATCAGAATGTAATTGGTAGCAGAATATGCCAAGAAGTAGAAGATCAGAACGTTAGAGAAACACCTAGAGGTAGTTCAGAAATGTTTAGTAGTAATTCAGAAAGACCAGCAATTATGTCAGAAATAGAGAATATGTTTCAAAAGATAATGAAAAAGATGAGTACAGAGTTAAGTCAAAAGATAGATGAAAATAGTAAAGAGTTAGGACAGAAATTAGAGAAGGGACAACAGGAATTGGGAATGCAATTGGAAAATCAGAAGAGAGCTTTAGAAACCTTTAGGGAAGAAGTTAGGGAGGAAATTAATAAAGTCAGTAGTGAAGTAAAAGAAAATAGAGAACAGGTTAAGGGAGAATTAGAGACAATAAGGCAAGAAGTAAAGAATTCTGAAAAGAAATTAGGTCAACAAGTGAGTGAAAAATTAGATAAAGAAAGGGAAAAAGTAACATATAGATTAGACAAACAAAGGGAAGAAATTAGAGAAGAGTTACAGGGGTGTAAAGTTAGAATAGAAAGATCTGATGTAGAAAGTGAAAGGCAGGCTAGATATTTGGAGGATGTTACAGACCAAATAAAAGGGGTAGTAACAGAAATTACTCAGGTAAAAGAGGCCTTAGAAAATTTGAAATTAAATGAAAATGCATGTAATCACAACAATCTTAATAATGAAGCTGCAAGAAACGAGGCAATACCAGGTGTATCAGCTGACATTTCAATGCAAAATAGGGGTAACAGTAATTCCCATTCTGATCTCGGAAATAGAGCAGGAAGTGTTGTAAGGTGGGCAAGATATGAGTAAATAATAGTCGTTAAATTTGTAGGATAAACACATTATTGGTTTGAAATTAACGAGTCATGACGTCATACTACATAGTTTAAATACACGTTTGAAAGTCAAGTCTACCAACCTTAAAAGTCGCGCGATATATTTAATAAAATATAAAGTAAACATCGTTTAATCCTAAAAAGGTAATTATATATTCGAAATTCATAAAAGAACATGTTATAATAGAAAGGGACATTTCTAAATTGCGGGAAAAGGAAATAGCATTTTGGATACGAGGCTTTCTTGGATGACGTCATGACATTCAAAATTGGAGAGACGGTTTCTTAGCGTGGGTACGCGAGAAAGCGTCTGGTCACTACCCAGACCAGCACCGCACGTTGTGGAGTGCAGACGTGAGTGCGATTCTTCTGCGTGTAGCAGATCGGCATAGCTCCCGCATGTATCTAAGATGCAATAAATAGTATGCAAAGGTTTCTTGGGTTGTCTATCACACACCTACGCAGACCCGAGATAAAATAAAGAGATCTCAAGCTGAGCTAGCGGGAAAGAACCGAATCAACGGGCGACAACGAGAACCGAACAACGACTTCAGCTTCAAATGGCGATACATCGAGAAGTGAAGTACGACTTATAGCTTCACAGGGCATTGTAAGTAAGAGATCAGCAATTGAGTTAACAATTACTGACATCCAAACTCATGTTTTCGGAACATGGGCTCAAAACCAAAGAAATTAAACAACCATGAAGGTTATGCTTTAGATTCTAGCTACTGTAAGGAAAACCATAAAAGTGAAGGAGCAGCGATCTATGTAATAAAATATTAAACATATGGAGATAAATTTGTGAAACTTTTTCTGAAGAAATGTGTTGTGAGTTAGCAGCAGTAAAACTAACCTTAAGAAACAGAAAGCTATTAGTAGTAGGCATCTATAGCTCACCAAAAGCAAATAAAAATCATTTCTAAAGCAATTAGAAAACTGTTCAAATAATATTGCAAAAAATAATCAAACTGTTATATTAGGAGACTCCAGTATCAATGTATTAGTAGGTAGCCTGAAAAGGAAGCTATTACTAGCCTCATTAATTAGAAGTAATCTAACTCTTGCTCAAACCGAACCAACCAGAGTGACCAACCATTCTGCTACCTGCATAGACCGTATGTACACTAATGTAAAAAGAGAAGATTTCAATATATCACAAAAACAGCACATAGTGATCACTTTGGGCAGTTAGTAGAACTTAAAACTTTAAGCAACAAAAAAAGTAGCTAAACCACTGGTTGAAACCAAAAGATTTCCAATAAAAACACACTAGATAAACTAAAGACTTACCTTTGACCTTTTTTTTTTTTTAGCGTGGAGGGGAACAACCCGAAGACTCACATGCTATGGCCAACAGTGTGAGGGTCCGTATGCCCTGAGGGGAGAGGGTTTCTCACTAAAAATACTCCTCCACATGTTAGTTCATGTAATGCTATTTTATCACACACTATAATACACGATTATTCCCTCGGGTATAATACACCTATGTGCCAGCACTTTTTGCAACCTTGGAAGCACTTCTGGAACTGGTGTTCAGCTCCTTCAGCAATTCTGTTATTTCCTCAATTGTGGCAAAATGACATCCTTTCAGCATATGACTCAGTCTGGGGAAATAAATTAGTTGAGAAGTTGCAATCAATAGGTGTGAAAAGTAACATGCTTAAGTGGATAACTCAGTTTATTTCACAAAGATTTTGTGCCACAAAATATAATACATACATTTCCAAATATAAACAAACACACCGAGGACTTCCACAAGGTGCTGTTCTGAGCACAACACTCTTTAACATATATATAAATGACCTTCCATCAATAATAAAAACTTTAGAAACCAAAATTGCTCTATTTGCTGACGATGTAGTCATTTGGACTTCAGGCTCTTCAAAAAAATCTGAATTAATTAAAGACAGAATAGAAACAGCCCTAAACAAAGTACATGAATGGAGCTCCAAAAACCTCATGACTATCAATGTGGAAAAAACAAATTATGAATTATTTACACTAAAATACAAACCAGTTAATATTAGCATAAATTATAATGGTAAACCACTCAAAGCAGTTGATGATGCCAAATACTTAGGCATCACTTTCGACAGAAAGCTAAGTTGGAAAAAACATATAACAAACATCTCAGAAAAGGTTGAAAAGAAATTGCAAATCCTTAAAAGGTTAGCTGGTGCTAAATGGGGCTGCTCAAGGAGAGTTCTTAACACAACATACAAAATGTATATTAAACCAAACCTCTTGTACTGTTCTGAAGCTTTAATAACAGCAGCAAATGCTAACATCAATAAACTTGAACAAATACAAAATCAGGCTCTTCGCCTAATCACTGGAGCAGTTAAATCCACACCTATTGATGCCATGCTTGCCTTAACACGGACCCCATCAATAACAACAAAAATAGAAGAACAAGCATTGCTCCAACACGAGAAAATGTTACGACTGCCAAACTCTAAATGGACAGAAGAGAACCTCCCCCCTTCAATCCTTAAAACTCATAGTAGTTTCCTAGAAAAGGTAACACAGATTAAATCCAAATTGAACATTCCTAACACCAGAGAAAATCTACTTATTAGAGAAAATCCATTGGAATTATTGCAACCTACCTTCAATTTGGAATTAATAGAGGAAATAAGTAAATCAGACACACCAAAAGAAATACAAAAACTTCTAGCTCTGGAAACAATCAATACTAGGTATCCCACAGAAGAATGGCTGCACATATATACTGATGGATCCTCGAAGGAAAACCTTACTAGAGCTGGAGTTACATGTTCACATTTTTCCTTTTATCATTCTGTTGGCAGAGACACAACAAATTATGATGGAGAAATAGAGGCTATATACATTGCTCTCCGACAATTATTAAATCTTCCCTTAAATAAATTTAACAAGGCAGTAATTCTTTCGGATTCTAAAGCTGCAATTCAGGGAATATGTTCAAATACTACAAAGAAGTCAACAAAAATTAGAGAATGCTACAAAATGTTAACACAACTCCAAAAAGTTAATAAGACTGTTCATCTCCAATGGATTCCAGCACACTGTGGAGTCATGGGGAACGAAGCTGCAGACTCACTTGCAAAGAAAGCCACAACAATAACACAAAAGTCTAAATTCAATTTCTCATATTCCTC
Source organism: Tenodera sinensis (assembly GCA_030765045.1). NCBI lineage: Eukaryota > Metazoa > Arthropoda > Insecta > Mantodea > Mantidae > Tenodera > Tenodera sinensis. The sequence goes on along the minus strand of CM060961.1, from coordinate 96,592,212 downwards.
AATAAAACGCTTGATCATTAAAAATTTTTGTCATTCATACCTACAAGAAATAGAAACAAATGCCAAAGATAAAAAATGGATTACACTACTTTCCAATCCAGATATAATCCCCCAGAGACCAAGGAAAACAGCTGTTGCAGCCTTCCGACTATTGACAAATCATGACTGCTTGGCAAGTCATCTCTACAGAATAGGTATCTCAGCCTCACCGATATGTGTCCTGTGTAACGATCCAGCAGAAATGAATGAAGAACACTTGAAGACCTGTGAAGCATTAAGATCAGAAGAAACTACAGTTCAAAAGTATTGGAAAGCACGAATGCTAATGGCTTCATTGCCAGATGCAAGGCACTAGAAAACAACAACAACAACAACATCCTTTCATGGTTCTCTTCAGCTGCAGGAATAGAAAGAAGTTGTAGGGGGCCATCTCCGATGAATATGGTGGCTGAGGCAACATAACAATCTTGCTTTTTGCCAGAAAATCACAAACAAGCTTTGAGGTTTGAGTGACAGCATTATTGTGTTGCCATTTCCATGAATTGTTTTGCCACAATTCTGCTCGTATGTTTTTTTTTATTGCTTCATGCAATGACACAGAACTTCCATATTCCTTATTGACCATTTAACCATAAGACAGGAACTGATGATGTGCTATCCCATAATAATGGAAGAAAACAAAAGAACCTTCACATGTGATCAAACTTTTTTCTGTCTTGGCTCTTAAAACAGTTTTCATTGAGATGATTGGGCCTTGGTTTTGATGTCATACCCATATATCTATGTTTTGTCATTGTTATAATCTTCTTTAAAAGTTCTGGGTTGTTGTCGACTTCATTCAGCAATTCCTGAGTGGTGTCCTTGCGACATCATTTTTGGTCGAAGTACAACAATTTCAGAACAAATTTTCCTGTCACATGTTTCATGCCCAGAACATCTGAATCATTTTCTTTGTTTCTTCCCCATTTTCATCAGTAATTGGTGTGCCTTCTCAACCTGGGATTCATAATTTAGTCTATACATTTCCATTTTCAGACAAATGTAAAATTTATTCCCCTTCAGTTTCTTTTTTAGCATGACCCTTTTCATTTCTCTTACACCATCGGGCTTTTTTAAGTAATTGCAAAGCATCTTAAAGTCATGTACATACCAATCCTTGCCCCATTGGCAAACAATAGCAGCCTTAGAATATGTTTCAACATACTCCTCTGGAGTTAATATCACAGATTGTTTTCTAAGATCCTTTTCAAAACTCCAAACATGCAGTCCATAGGTAAGAAAGAATGGCCTCTCATGGTAAATATCATGCATATCCAGTGGCAAGGCGTGAAGTAAGTAGCAGGGTAGACAGATTCTTCTTACCGTCATCCTTCACAATCGGCTTGCTTTGGTAGAAAACTAAAATTGTGTTTTTTTCAGGAATGACACTTACATAGACAGACTTAAAAATCAAAACGTTATCTGAATATACAATTTGATCCAAATCATTAGAGCCATTTACTAAGTATGCAAAATATATATAGAAGAATTGCTCTGTAGAAGAGCGAATAAAAATGCTTTTTAGGGTAAAATCGTGGTTTTTCATGAAAAAACTCCATATAGATAAATCTGAAGAGCAAAACCTTATCTGAATAGAAAATTTGATCCAAATCATTAGAGCCATTTGGGAGATAACACATAATATATTTGTACATCCAGGAATTGAGCATTTAAAGATAGTTGGTGAGCATAATAGGCTTCACCTATAGCAAGCTTAGGCAATGGTTGCACCTGCTGCAAATCAAAGCATAAAGACAAGATAGATAAATCTTTTCCTCTCAGTATTTTATGGAATACCTTTGCTTTCAATTTATGTGCAGAGAGTTCGGCTTTTAACTCATTCTTTCTATGGAAATTTTCTGTGACTTGCAGTTCATGTTTTGCTCTACAGCAATAACTGTGAACATCTACAACTGGTTCACCAAAACCCAAGTTAAGTTTATTACAAAAATTGCTGTGGAGAAGCCACTTCTGCATTTTTAGTGATTCAGCCACACTAGTATTGTACATTCTGAGTAACTTGTTCACATTTAATTCTGAAGGAAGGTAAGGCCACTTGCTTTTTTGTCTTAAATGACTAGCTTTTAGCTTGGATAAGAAGCTAATTATCAATTCCTTCATTTGGACATATTATTTGGCGTTTCTGTCACCTCCCCTTCTTTCCATTATTGCTTTACCTGCTTTTAGAGAAGCTGCTATGCTGTTTACTCTTGTGCCAATGCCAAAAAGAGCTCAAAAGAACTTAGAACATAGTGGAATAGTTTCTTATTTACTTTAACTTGGTATTCAATAATTCACTGGTCGACAAGATTTTTTTCACAAGAAATCTGAATAGTGAATCTAGTGCATTTTTTCATCCTGAATTCAGATATGTAGTCAGAATTTTCCCATCAGGCATAGTTTTTCTGTGAAAGCTACTTTTCAAAATATGATTTTAGCATTTTCTTTGACCTGTCATAGGAACCTTTACCTCATATGTAGCTATTTTACTCAAGCCGTATTTATTGAAATTATTTGTAATATCACGCTGAAGCACCACAAAACAAGACTGTGAAGGTTCATTCATGTTTAGACATGCTCAGACCTGTCTGGCATTGTGATGTGTCAGTATTGAGCTGACTGTGACATTGTTCACTAGTGAAATATTTCCTTCCTTTCTGTTTAGAAGTGTATTGTGTATGTTGTGCATGTTGTACTTCAGTGCTTAATGTTTTCATCATGCCAAGAAAGTGTAAATCATGCAGATAATTTCTGCTATATTTGTGGTGAGCTGACCTTCAAGTCTCAGAGGCGAAATATGACTCCACTTGTAAAGAAGTGTTATCATCTTTACTTTGGCTGTCAAGTTGGTGATTTTGATAAGAGCTGGGCCCCAAATACATGCTGTGTTTCGTGTGTTAGACTGCTGACTGGGTGGAAAAATGGTACACATCATATGCCATTTGCAATTCCCATGATTTGGAGGGAACCGAAGGATCATTCAACTGACTGTTACTTTTGTTTGACAAATATTAAAGGAATCACATCTAAAACAAAATATACAGTTAAGTATCCGAATTTGCAATCTGCATTGAGACCTGTCTTACACAGTGAAGAGTTCCCCGTACCAGTATATGTAGATACTACCTTAAGTGATAACTCTGATTCTGACCTAACTGAAACTCAAAATGATTCAGATGAACATAAAAATGATCTCACATATGAAGCCAGTAACTGTTCATCAGAACCATACTTTCCCAATCAGCAAGACCTTAATGACCTGATTCGGGATTTAAATCTGTCTAAACTGCAAGCTGAAGTTTTAACTTCCAGACTCAAAGGGTGGAATTTACTCCAAAAAGATGTAAGAATAAGTAGTTATCATAGCCGCCATAGTGTTTTCAAAGAATACTTCTCTGAAGAATATGGTGTTGTGTTTTGTAATAATATTTGTTCACTTATGGAAACTCTTGGGCATCAACACCGACCAGATGAGTGGCGATTGTTCATAGACTCCTCTAAAGTAAGTTTGAAGGCTGTGCTGCTACATATTGGCAATGAACTTCCATCAATAGCAGTAGCGCATGCCGCTATGAAAGAGACATATCAAAATATGAAACTAATTTTAGAGAAAATACAATATGGAAAATATGAATGGAATATCTGTGGTGATTTAAAGGTCATTGCTTTATTGCTTGGTTTGCAACTTGGGTTCACCAAATTTTGCTGTTTTTTGTGCGAGTGGGACAGCAGAGATAAGAAGTCTCACTAGGTTAGAAAGTCATGGCCAAAACGTGAATTTCTTCTCCCTGGCCAGAAAAGTGTGGCATGTGTACCTTTAGTGAATCCTGAAAAAATATTTTTACCTCCATTGGATATTAAGTTAGGAGTTATGACAAATTTCGTCAAAGCTATGGATAAACTTTCTGATGGATTCTTGTACTTGAAATCGAAGTTCCCCAAAGTCAGTGATGCTAAATTGAAAGAAGGAGTTTTTATAGGACCACAAATCCGATCATTAATGGCTGATGAACATTTCGAGGGACTGTTAAATCCTCTGGAGAGAGCAGCCTGGCAGGCTTTCAAAAGTTTATGTTGCAATTTTCTTGGAAACCATAAAGCAGAAAACTATTGTGGCATAGTGGCTGATCTTCTGCATTCTTATAAAGCTATGGGATGCAACATGTCTTTAAAAATTCACTTCTTGGACTCACACTTGGACTTCTTCCCCGAAAACCTTGGAACTGTCAGCGATGAACACGGTGAGCGTTTTCATCAGCAAATTTCTACGATAGAGAAGAGGTACCAAGGCAAGTGGAGTTCCAATATGCTGGCTGACTACTGTTGGACTAAAATGAGAGACGTTCCAGATGCAAAATATACCCGAAAATCACTATCTACCACTTTCTAGGTAAGTCAGAATCAGTAGTTATAATTTTGAGTTAGATAGCTAGTTACGGATTTTTTAGAATATTATAAAAATTCAACTGAATATCACACAAAACTCCTGCCCGATGCGCACAAACTGTAATTATATTTTAATTCAGCACGAAAAATACTTTTAGAATCTGTTATTTTAATTCTTGTGAAAGAGAAAAAGTTAATTTTTGTAGACCAGTGTAACCATTTAATAACCTTGCCAGAAACCTATCTTGTCATGATTTGTTCCTATAGTTATACACTAATTTTCTTGCTCTAATGAGATAATCAGTAGAAATGGTGCAGCATTTGAATCTACCCTCTGTGTATGCACATGGAGACTCAAGCTCTGCATGTTGGGGTCATATCAGAATACCTGAAAAACATCAATGAATGATGTAGTAAGAACTATAACTGCAAATTAGCACTCCGGTATAACTATTTTTGTTAAAATAATAATGATAATTATTCATCTTATAAAGTTTAAATAGTATTTAGTGTTCCTCTTGTTTCCTTTTCCTTTTTGTCATATTCTTTTGCCCCTTTCTGGAACCTGCAGAACACTCACCTACAACCACACCTTCTTCCATGTTCATAGACATCAATGCACATATTTGTTACACAGCTGACAATAATAGCAAGAATTTATAGATAGTGCAATCTGGTCAAACAATGAGCAAGAATGACAAATCGATTTTTGTCATGCCATGACAAAACAGGTGGGAATTTCTTTGCACAAGCCCAAGGTGTTCAAATTTGCAACAAAGTAATTTTTGATTGTGAGTGGATTTCCCACATTTTGAAACAATACTCCTCATATATCTGCCAGGAAGGGTGAGAGAGGATTACCCATTGCTAAACCTGAAGTTTGATGAAAATATCTTGTTTGGAACTGGAAAAAGTTTTGTACTATGCAAAACTTGGTGTGTTGTATGTATTCTGAAATATCAGGTGATGACATTCTAAGTGATTTGAGCCAATTGAGCAATGGTGGGAATTGTTTTAATGGTATACTGGGAAAAGCAATTTTATATCAAAAGAGTCTAATTCATTATAATTGAGCCAAAATGTGTTTCATGATGTTAAATATGTAAGGTGGAGCATTAATTAGTGTTCCGTATATGTACTTCTCACAGTGAGTGAATAAAAGACTATTGTATTTATGTCAAAATTGCTTCAACCAGTCATTTGGAGATACTGAAACTTAGCCAAACATTTAATCTTTGATTATTTCATATAATGTAAATGTAGTAATAACAATAAAGTAACTTTGTGGCGAAGACCATGTTATATAGGGATAAAAAAACTAAACCCCTACACCTCTTTGCTTACTGCCCAGCCGCTGCATCCCCCACCTCTGCCCACTACGGGCGTCATTATATAGGGATGATTTTCAAAATTAATGCCCAGTAATAATTATTACACTAATGTAACTAGGCTATTAACTATATCAAGAAATTCAAAAGTCAACATCTCTGCACACACTGCTGCCATAGAAGCACTGGTAACTGTTTGGCTAAGATAAAGTACAGCTTCATAATTTCATATTACATTTATCCAAAATATACAACAAAAACAAATAAAACTTACAAGGTTAAAAGCAATGCACGCTAAGCATATAGGGTGCATATTTTCCCATATGTAATAATCCTTTGACTATAATAATTTTAGACTTATATAGCATAAGCACATTTTCAAGAACTATGTGAATAACAATCTGTAACTTAGTAATGAGACAAAACCTAAAATCTATACAAGAAAATAATATAGGAATTATTCTGTTAAACTCAAAGAATTTTATTTAATTCTTGAACTAAGAACCCATACCATATATTAATTGCCTATAACATTAATTATTCTTTTCTAGAATACCTCTTGGACATGTACTCTACTGTGTACACTCATTGGGCAGTGCTGACCTTTCACAACTTAAGTCAGAAAAATGATGGAAGCTACATGTGCAAAGTAAAGAATATAAATGGAAGTGAAGAGAACATAACATATACATTAAATGTTGCAAGTATGTAGTATTATTAATTAGTTTTCATCATCAGTCTATTGTTAATTATATGAGAGCACTTCAATAGGTACTTCTGTTTCAAAATGGATTGTAAGGCAATTTCATATTACCATCATGTGCTGTCATTTGTTACATGTTGCTAAAACAAATTTGGAACTAATTCATAAGTTAATACAGATTTGGTAGGCATTACAGTTACTCATTCAATGTGTTTTCACTAAAATGGAAAGAGTGTAGTATTGTTCAGCAATTTGCTTTTTATTTTGGATGGGAAAACATACAATGAGATATAAACAAAATAAGATGTTGTTTATGAAGAATTTATGCCATCTATGGTAACAACTAGATATTGGTTTGACACTTTAAATATATTTAAGCAAGCAGAAGTTGTTATTGAGGAAGTCATTGAAAACGTCCAGGACATGATTCTAGCTTATTTTTGAATGAAAGTTCACAAAGTGACAGAGGTTTAAAAAAAAAAAACTAAAATTATTTTGTTTTACAACACTGTCAATTGCCAGGATGACAGTGTACCGGAATTTTGTCCCATAGGAGTTCATTTACATACCAGTAAATAAACTGACATGGAGCTGTCGTTAAGTACCCTTAAAAGGCATTAGCCTGGGCCAGATTTGAGCCTGTGACCTTGGGTTCAGTAGAACAGCATCTAACCAACTGAGCTATCCAGACCACCAGTGTCAGAGGTGATAGTTGTGTTGACGAAAAGGCACTTCTCATCTTTTGCACAATAATTTGGTGAAGGACCAGTTGTTGGCTTGATGGGTACCACGTCTGCTCATATTGAACAATTGTCAGGTGTAACTTTAAACCTCAAAGCTGTGTCTGGAGCTATTTAAGCAAAATCTAAAGGATCTTTAGCATCAGTTGCCATGGTCAATCAGACCTGTGTCTGGAGCTATTTAAGCAAAATCTAAAGGATCTTTAGCATCAGTTGCCATGGTCAATCAGACCTGTATTCATCTTTATCCTCTGTAAACCAAGCAACAATCAAACAAATGAGTTTCTTCCAATGAGTCTACTCCAAAGAAGGCAAAGAGATCCCATCAGCTGAAAAAGTGATGGCAACAATTTTTTACAAAAGCTCTCACATTCATTGACTTCTTGGAAAAAGAAAAAATGAGTACAGGTCAATAACTTTTTATTGATCAAATACTAATCTGCTACATGTATACATTCCTGTTACAGATTCTGTTCACTAAAATACAAGATTCAGAGAATAATCTCATGGTCAATTAAACTCTGTACAATATGCATTTTCAATATGAATGTTCATATTAGTCCAATTTTCTTGATGTACTAGCACATGTCACAATGTATACCAATGTAGTGGTACCATGAGGAACTTAATAACTAAAGTGTATAAGTAAGACAGATATACAGGATAGAAGGTACAGCTTTGGCAATATGTTAACCAGGGATTCTACATGATGAGTATAACAAATATATCTATTACAATTATTGTAAAGAACCGTTTCGCCAAAAAAGATACTTTGTGCTAAATATTTGGAGCCATCTAATTTCCTGATTTATGGATATAAATTGTTTATTGTTTCACTAACTGTAACATAAACATTGTGCAAGCAATGCTGTAATCTATTTCTGCCTTTATTTGAATGAATTTTGTCTCAATTTAATGTAAAAAGTCAAGCAAAGTTTAACATCCAAGAGAGATTGGCAATGTCACATTAACATTGATTGTGACCAAATTCATTTGAATTGAAATAAGTGTTTCTGCGATAGTTACTGAAATAATAAACCAATTATATCCATTCATCTAGGAGCTAGATGGCTCCAAATATTGTCCAGAATAATAACCTAATTTCAACATAATATTAAAGTATAAACTATATTACTGGAGGTTGAAGATATGTAACCTACATTAATACATCCACATTAAATGTCATAAAAGAATACAGCTAAATGCACTTGTTACCCATCACCATGTGGATAGTAATCAAGTAGAAGAACATTTTTGCAAACATTATAAATTCAGGATTCTTACCATTTGTTTGTTGTGGTTAGCAAATGCTGGATTTCTGACAATGAAGTCATTAATCCTCTTTCTCTCCAATATTTTTCACTGATGGATGGGGCACTAGAAGTGGCAGGACATATTTGAAGGTGGTCTCGATCCATTTCCTCTTGCAGATCACATAGAGGACAAAGCAGTGAAGAATATATCCCAATTCTGTTTAAATGTTTTGCCAGACAATCATGTCCTGTAATCAACCTGAAGGTTACAACTGATGTTTTTCGAGGATACTCAGGAATTACTGTTTGAATGTTTGGTAATTCCCATCTTTTATTCTTTGATTTTTCATAGTAATATTTTGCAATATTTTTTTTTTTTTAATTCAGAGTTGACTAATCTTTTAGCTGCATAAAATGGTAGATGAACTATAGATTTTTGTACACTGCTGGTACCCTTTTTTGCAAGAAAATCAGCTTTCTCATTACCACTCAGTCCACAGTGAGCTGGTATCCATTGGAAGACTAGGTGTTTTTGAACTGCTGTTAGATGGGTAAGGATTTTTCAACATAATTGTTTGGTTTTTTAGTGACAGCTTAGAAGTAATTGCTATAATTGCTGCCCTGGAATCTGAAAGAATAACTGCTTGATGAAAATGTGAAATTCTATACAAAAGATTTTGTAGGGCCATTTGAATTGCTTCAATTTCTCCATCTAAGTTTGTAGTTCCATAACTTAAAGATTTGTAATAGGAAAAGAGGTGACATGTGACTCCTGCCCCTGCTCCATCTCGGTTTGATATCAATGATCCATCAGTATAAATATGGAGCCATTCGTGTTCTGGAAATCTAGTATGGATTGTCTCTAATGCCAATAATTTTAGAACACTAGTTGGAGTATCACTTTTCTTAACTTCTTCTGTCAGGTGTAAATAATATGTGATGTCTAATGTTTGTGTCGGATTGACTTTAGATATGAAGTTTTCCTTTGAATTAGGAAGGTGTACATTCTTCTTGATGTCTTGAATTTTGGAAAGAAAGCTCTCCTGAGTCTTTAGTGTATGTGTAAAATTTCTCTTGTTCCATATATTTAATGGGAGTCTGATCAACCGTTCGTGTTGAGTAAGAGCTGCTTTTTCTATTTCATATTCAGTGAGGTATTGGTTCATTAGTATTTCCATAGCTGGTATTGGTGTGGTTTTGATAGCACCTGTAATTAGTCTCAAACTTTGGTTTTGAAAGACTTGAATTTGTTTTGTACTTGCTGTTATAAGAACTTCACTGTAGTAGTAAGAAATTAGTGGCTTTATATATACATTGTATGTTGTGTTAAGAGTTGCTCTGGAACATCCCCACTTCATTCCTGTTAGACGTTTTAACAGTGAAAGACGCCTTTTTGCTCTTTGTGTTACATTTTATATTTATTTGGTCCATGTAAGTTTAGTATCAAATGTAACTCTTAAATACTTTGCTTCCTTTGTTTTTGGTAATTGTTGACCCTCAAAATTTAGTTTTATTTTTAGTGGTTTTTTTCTTAGTGAAAAGATTTGGTAGTTTGATTTTGAGGTATTAACAGTCATTAAATTTTCTTTGGTCCACTTTTGGAGATTGGTTAAGGATTGTTGCATGGTTTTTTATAGTTCTGTACTTTTGCCTTTTGGTTTTTAAGTCTGCATTACTAAGTCATCAGCAAATAGTGCACACTTCGCACCTGATTCTTGTATTTGTTGTGGCATTCCATCAATAAATATACTAAAAAGTGTAGTGCTAAGCACTGCGCCTTGTGGTAAGCCACTGTGTACTTGGATGTATTTAGATATATTTCTTCCATATCTGGTAGCAATAAAGCGTTGTGTTAGGAAATGACATAGCCATGAAAACATTGGATCTTGTATCCCTATTCTTTTTACTTTCTTTAATAGTTTTGTTCTGCACATAGAATCATATGCACTTTGGAAATCAATAAAAACTGATACATTATCTTTTTTTGTATTGAAGGAGTCTTTGATTTCTTGACTAAGAAGTAAGACTTGTTCATTTGTAAAGTGGAACTCTGTGAATCCAGCTGGACATGGGATATTAAATTTTGTGATTATAGAAATCAATTTAACCTGTTTGACACCATTCTTTCCATCACTTTTGCTATTATGCTAGTAAGAGCTATTGGTCTATAATTTTTTATTTCTGACGCTGTTTTGTCTTTCTTCAAGAATGGGAGAATTATTGCTTTTCACCATTCAGCAGGTACAATAGTTTTCCAGGATAGATTGTAGAGTTTTAGTAGTTGTTATTTTGCTATTTTTCCAAGGTTTCTTATGAACTCTGGACGTATGTGATCTGGTCCAGGAGACTTTTTGTTTTTTAGATTATTTATTGCAATGTTCAATTCTTGCATATTAAAATTTTGAAAAAAGATATTGCATTGAGTGTTAGGATCACATTCTCTTTCTGGTTTCAAGTCTTTCTTAAATTCTTTACGTTCTTTTTTATTATTTCTTGTTACTTTATGTGAATTAGCATAATATTTTTTGAATATTTCAGCTATGACTGCATCATTTACTAATATTTTATTGTTGTGTATGATAGATGTGCTGTTGTTTTCTTTCCTGTCCTTAACATTTTTTGTGAACTTATGGGCTTTGTTATCATCTGTCCTATAGTCCATATTTTCTAAGAAATTATTAAAGTGATTCTTTTTAGCTGTATTAATTTCTTTTTTAGTAAGGCACATTTCTTCCGCCATATTTGTGTATCTTATATGCTTTTTGTTTGTTCAGCTGTATTTCTAGCTATATTCCTTTGCTTTTTCAGTTCTTCTAACTGCGGGTTCCAAATGGGTTTGAAATGTTTAATTCCTCCACGAGGAATATGTTTTTTTGTGGTTTCTAGGATGACTTTACAGAAATTTTTGTTCATATGATCTGGTTGGTCATGCAGCTGTGAGTTTGTTTGTTCTTTAAATTTATATTCCAGTTCAGTTTTATATTTGTTGCAATCTACTTTTTTGAAGTTCCTATACAGATTCGTGTGACATTGACTGTTATTTGTATTATCTAGTTTTATGTCGCAATTACTGCTGTGACCAGAACTTGGGTCTGCTATAACTTGATTTTTAATTTTTGAAACAATATCTGTTGTAGCTAACAAGAGGTCTAGGTTACTGCCTGCTCCAGAGTAATGTATGAAGGTTGTGGGATCTTATTTACTATAAATCAGTTCAAAAGTTGTGGTATTCAAAAATTCTTCCACTATCTTCCCTGTAGAATCCATTTTTTCATAACCCCATCTTTTGGAATGGGCATTGTTACCATTTAGATGCATCACAAGCCATGTCCATTCAACATTTTTATTATAACTGTACTGGAACTATACATATATATCATTTGTATTATACTCATTCATTGTGAGTTCTTTATAATTAATTTTGAGAATGAATGATATTTTAAATTTAAATGTGAGTTATCATGCCTGTTTTACTTTCTCTACTGGTAAGTAGAGGAAGTATTGTATTCCAACTAAAAATTTGATGTTGAGATTTCACTGGAAATATATGTCTTTAGGCCCCTGAATCCAAAAATGCATTTTTAGAAAAAGCCCCATGTGTGTGTTTGTCTGTGTGTGTGTGTTTATGTGTTTGTGTGTTTGTGTGTCTGTCTGTCAGTCTGTGGACAGCATAACTCAAAATCGAAAAGTCAGTTAAAAACCAAAGTTGATATTTAAGTTTAACATCTTTCATACAACATGAACATTTTGAAGGAAATAGTCCCACCCTAAACTACCCTTTATATGGAAATTGTTTCCAAAAATTTGATTTTCTTGAAAATGTCTCAAACAATTTTGATTAAAATGGCATGTTTAAGATATTTTTATGACAAATGAAATGTACATTTTGAATTTAATGGCTCTAGCCCCTGTAATCCTATTTGCTCTGGATGACTTTTGAATAATTCATAAACTGTGAGAGATAAACCAAATCTTACTCTACAAAAATTGCAGATCTCCCTAAAACACACAGTTCATGCCCCAATACATCTTTTGTAGAGTGAACCACTTCAGAGACATTCCTTGTTATTTGTGTCACTTTTGGAAAACTTAAAACTTTCGTCAAATGCAAAATTGCTGTTCATTTTGTTATATGTCAAATATGCAAAGAGAATGGGATCTTAAAGCTTAAAAAATGTGACTATCGCTCAAAACCGGCTGTATTCCCGTATTCCCCTTGTACCTACAAGGAAATGAACAATTAGATAATTTCTGTAAATGTTTATCTCAACTAACACGAAGAAGATATAGGAATAAGAATTTATCAGAATGGCTAGTACAAGAGTAGGGAAAGTCATGTGAGTGCAAGAATTCTCATTGCTTACCATGAAAATGAACCTCCGGAACTCTGGAAACAGTTTATTAGATCTAAGCCCATATACTTTGGATATAAAGTATGGGTCTTATGTAATACTGTTGGCTGCTGTTACATCTTCTTACTATATCTCAACATCCACTTCTTTAGGAACTAAGTGAATCATCTGGGTGAATGTGTTCCATGCAGTCCATGGTCCTTTTCTACTAGGTGTGTTTAATAGCTGGTGTCCAAGCTGGACTCAGTTGAAGACCCTAATATCTATTGTAGTTCCCAGGGTACATGAGCATATGTAATTTAATTTTAATAGCCTCTTTGATGACCCTGTCATAATAATATACCATACATTCCAGAACTGAGATGTTATTAAAGTTAATTTTCTGCATCTTCTCAATACAGTGTTGGGCCACTGCCCACTTTTCTGTTCAAGGAGTTTGATGCTGTGCTCTTGTTCCTTGCACCTCTCTTCAATAGTGCACCCTGTTTGTCCTATGTGCACCTTTCCACATTCACATGGAATTCTGTACATGCCTGGGACTTTGAGGAGCAGTTGATATTTATAGGCCTTAGGTGTTTTTGGATCCTTTTGGGCATGGTAAAGTAGGTTTTGATGTTGAATTTGGAGAGAATGTGGAAAACCATGTTAGAAGTAGAACCAGATCATCTTGCTTAGGTAATTGTCTTTTCTCTTGGATTGAGGGATATGTGGTGCATTGGTCCTGCTATCTAGCACCCCTTGAACTCTTGGCCACTGTAGCCATTCTGTGACAAACTATCTCATAGATGCTGAATTTCTTGCTGAATGTTGTCTTCACCTGCTATGTCAAACGATGAATGAAAGTAAATACAAATAACTGTTTCTTTTTTCTAAGCAAGATGACTGGTGGCATCTAAATAGTGGTTAGTGTGTGTGCTTCCTGTACACCTTATGGTCCAAGATGCCATCTGGTTTCTTATACACCAGATTGATAACATTAATATATGAAGAGAAGCTAAAAGCTGTGATGTGTTTCTGAATTTTCTTAATGTTGAATCAAAATGAGTAACGTGATATTACTTATGTTTTACTGACACAATATGTTTCGGGAAATGGTTGTTGCCATCATACAAAGGTGTTTGACTGATCCAATTTGTTGGAGTTTCTATTGTTGTGGTGGTCTATTGTGATGGCATCAATCACAGTCAATGAATTTCGATTTGCCACCACCAAGTTCCCTCTCGGAGTACATTTCACCACCACAACGTGCTACTACAATAGATCATCACCACAACAGAAACTCCAACAAGTTGGTTCAGTTGAACACCTTCTGATGATGGGAACATCTGTTTCCTGAAGCATGCCATGTAAGTAAAATGTAAGTGATGTCATTGTTACTAATCAACTCAATATTAAGAAAATTCAAAACCAGACCATTGTCTTCTTCCATATATTCCAGACAGCTTCTTCCATATATTACTGAATTTATTATTTAACTATATATCTAGAACACAGGAGTGTGAATGAAGAAAAGGGAGGGAGGGTAGCAACTACTCCCACACAACATTATGGAATGACACAGGATGTTCAAGCAGAAGCTGTACATTAGTCCTCATTCAGTGGTGATTCGTGACTTGTTGCAGTGAGCATGCAGTATATTACATTCTCTCCACCTTCACTCTCTCTTTCTCTCTCTGGCACACACACACACACACACACACACACACACACACAATTCTAATTCACAATTCATATAGGAATTGAGTGCTGGTGTTTTGCTATTTTTTGTTTTAAATGAGCAATATCACAACAACCATTATTATTAGTCCAGATGCTGTTTCTCTCACTCACAAACAATAAGCATGTAAAACAGCTTCTCTTCTAAAGATAAACCTGAAAGATTTATCTCCTGTTTGGCCATGCTATTCATTTCCACACTTGCATAGATTCAAATTTCCCACCATGAGCAGACACAAGTGCATGCAATTTATTTCCAGAAACACAAACATAGTAAACAATAATAAACATGGCAAGAAAATAACTATTCCAAACCAAAACATGGCCTTATTAAATTATGATATGAAGAATAATTATATGCATTTATAATGGTTTAACAAAAATAGATATTTGTAGTTGTGTTTGCAACATTAACATGACTTTCATTTTAATTTTGAAAATGGCTACATCATATTCAGAAATGTCAAGTTGGCTAACTACATAGCAAGTTGATTGCAACTTCTGCTAAATGATAGGGAGGTAAATGATCATAGCAAGGAGAACAGAGAAGGAAATGAAATTGGATTTTTATGAGAATGCAGTACACTTGCACAGTAAACAATCGCATTTCTTGAACTTATTGATCATATTATGTTAACTCACTGTACTCCTAAACACAAACTTTGCTCCGCACCCTGTCACCTCTTGTATAAAAATTTCTTTATCAGTAGCAAAATGTTGTTTATGCATCTCTACAGCTTGACTAAATGCACTGACTTTTGGTAAAGGAATGGTGGGAAGATTAAGTGAGCAAGCTCATGTAGAAGAAAGTTCAACACTTGACCTCATATGCATGCCTATAGAGGTAAATACAGTCACATACAAGAAAAAGTTAGTAGGTGTGCAACTGCAAGTATGGAATCCGCAAAGAAACACCACTGCCCTCATTACACCATTGTTTGCCCATACAAATACACGGCACATTGAAATGGTAAAAATGAGCCCTATTTGTACAGATATTTTAAATCACTTAGTTCCAGATTAAACAGTCTTGTTTTTTCATGGCTAATTTATTTAAATGAGGTTTCAAAGCTGAACAACTTAGCTGTAGAACATAAACTAAATTCAAGTCTGTTAATGTAGACCTGGCTCTGCTTTTCATATGATTAACTTTTGAAAATAATTGCTCACAACATTTGTTAGCTGTTTATTAGTTCCAACTGCATCATGTAGCCTACTGGTATGCAGGAAGGAACACAGCTGAGGAGGGGAGGAGGCTTCTAGGAGGCAGTTAATGACACACCTGGTTATAAGGAGATGATTTTATACAGATCTCATTTTATTTCTCATCTTATGTATGTCTTTATTCACCGTAAGAATTTTTTTACAAATTCATGGCTTCGTCAATTTTTAAATAGGGAATACAAATAATATTGGTTTAAACAATATCATGAATACAAATAATAATAACAGAGACAGCATTACAGTCATAAGAGTATAAGTTATATATATAGCCTACAGATTAAACACAAATAAAATTATTCAGAGAGTGAATCAAATAATATATATATACAGAGACAGTGTTACAATAATACAGATAAAATTATGCAGAGAATGAGTCAAAGAACTCCTGCACACTGTAGTAGGTTTGCTCAATTAGAAAATTTCTAACTTCTTTCCTAAACTTAGTTTGACTGCTACTGTGGATTCTATTTGCGATTTTATTATACATGTGTATGCCTCTATGCAGTATGGAATTTACCTTTTTTGTTGTTCTGGCAGTCTGTATGTGTATTTTATTACTATTTCTGGTACTATGTGTATGAACAGTGTTGTTTATGCTAAATAAGTGAATATTGTCCCTTATAAAACAAACAGTTTCTAAAATATACAGACTTGGCAGCGTAAGAATGTGATTTTGCCGAAAGTATGGTTTACATGATGTTGTCCTGTGCAAATTTAGCATTAGTCTAAGTATTTTCTTTTGCATTATGAATAGCGCACTTATTTCGCTACTGGATCCCCATATAAATATACCATAAGCAAGCACAGATTGTACATAAGAGAAGTAAACCATTTTTAGTGTTTGTAGGTTACTGATGCTCTTTAGGACATATATTACATAATGAGCTCGATTTATTCTTGCTCTAACATTCTTAATATGACTTTTCCAATCTAAGTGTTTATCAATTATGATTCCCAAAAATTTTGTTTCGGAGACATATTGTATGGTTTCTTTGCTATATAAAATTTTTGGTCCTAGTGATTTAGTACTTCTATTAGAGTTTGTGATGCACATGCAGTGTGACTTTTTTCCATTTAGCACTAGTTTATTTGCTGCTAACCATTTCTCCATATTTTTCATTGTACTATCAACTTGTAGATCAATGAATTTTGTGAAGTGTATAAAATTAAATTATTACAGAGTTTTACAATAAATTTGTGTTATTAGGTATAGTTTTCACTTCATTAAAAGTTTTATTAGAAGTTATACTGCACAATTTTAATGGATCATTATTGATTCTTAAATAACCCTCACCTTGAAGTAAACACTCTCTGTTAATATAATCAGATTCATCCAAAATTATAATCCGAATATCTTTATCTACTGTAGTATAAGCACGTTTTCCATTCAAACGAATATTTGTTAATATTTGCTAATAAACTATTTCTATTTGCTTCTTATTCTAGAGGAAAAGGCACCATTCTTGAAAAGTTCCAACTTAAATGTCACAGAACTGCCAGTGCGCCCAGGACTTCCTGTTATGTTGTACTGCAAATTTAAAGGGATGCCCAGCCCTCAAATAGTATGGATGAAGGTAGCTTATTATTTTAAGATTGCTTTTAAAGCTTAAAGTTATTTCATGTCTTTGTATGCCTAATGTACTTATTTTTTCTTATGCTGGCCTTTAACCATGCAAGGTCACCAATTAAGAGTTTGTTGTAAATAGTATATTATCCAATTATGTAATAGTATACTATGCAATGAGGCTATAATGGCAGTAATTAAGATGCAAGTATGTTTAGAAAATGAGCGATGCAAGTTTCATAGGTTTTATTCCATGGGCGTTGCAAACAGGGGGCAAGGGGGGCCCGTGGCCCCACCTTGGAAGTTGGTGGACTTAATGTGCAATCAACTACTGACTATTAAATTATTATTTTAATTAAGAACAATTGTTATTTAGCACAAATCAATATGATTATCTGCAACAAACATAAATTTTGACAATGAAATAATGAATTAATAATATCTGATTGCAAACTTCCAACATGTGCCCCCCCCCCCTGGAAAAAGTCTGCAAACGCTCATGTTTTATACCAGCATCTTAATTGCCATTATAGTCAACTTTGAGCATGTGCCTAACTTTAAAATATTTGTACATTATTTTTAATATTCTACACTTACTTGATTCAATGAGTGCATTGACCTTACTTCTGCAGCAAAAACAGCTGGCAGCATTGTAATATGTGCACAGATGCGAAACTATTGATTTTATTCTGATCTTGACCTGGAACACTTGATTTCAAAATGGAGTAGTGGTTGACAATACTTCACAGTGAAGATGAAAGTGAAAATAAAGTCATGCATTTTGATTTTCTCCAAACCATGAATGGTACAGACAATTTTTCAAACTGTTTTTTTTTATTTTTGTGACAATAAGTCATTAGTCATGTCATGTCCCTTTGCAGAAATTTCCAGCAGTATAAGTTGCATTGCACTGTCATTCCTGTCTGACATTTTTACTTTTTCTAAACTTGCATTGGCTGTTCTTCTATTGAACATATGAGAATAATCAATAGTTCTGCTTTTTTCTGATTGTTGAAAAACTGCAGTTTAATGAAGTGGTACACTTTAATAGGTCCATTAAAGTGCAGCTATCAGACATATAATTCTACATTTAGGCATGCTTGTGTTATGTATTGCTATGTTAAATAAGGAAAAATTTAAGCTATTAACAGTGAAGCAATAAGATTCTAAAGTAAGAACAAATTAGAAACTAAAAACTTCACTTATCTTAGTATGATTTGCTGACCCTGTGAATGAGCTGAACACAGCTTGAAACCCAGGGTCAGCAAATCATACTAAGATAAGTGAAGTTTTTAGTTTCTAATTTGTTCTTACTTTAGAATATTGCTATGTTAATTTATAGGTACAACCAAAATAAATGGGTATATCACGGCCTTGCTGTGGCCAAGAGGTTAGACTATTTGCCTCTGACCAAAGCAGTCTGGGTTCAATCCCAGGCGACTGCATGTGGGATTTTTATGGTGGACAAAGTAACACAGGAGCAGGTTTCCTCTGTTTTCTGGTTGCCACTGGTACTCCATCTTCATTCCATGTATTATCACTGTCATTGCTTGTGGTAAAATTGTAATAAAACAGGCATTATGATCAGTGATAAATCCTCTAAGTAGAGGCAATGCACATTGGAACATAACGACCATTTTTGTGAACAGAACTGAGACCTTTATCAGTTTTAAGTATGTTGTCTTAATAAATACCATTATATACTTTAGGATGACAAATATTTGCACTCCAGTTTTGTAAAGCTCTGAAGTTCAAATATTCACTGAAAACATTTGGAATTCTCGTGCCATAGCATAGTAAGCAGATCATCTGTCTACTGTGCAAAGCATTCTGGTATTAAAATCTTTCTTTAACTAGGAAGGTTTCTTTATATGCCCATGGCCTGATATGTGAATGTGAGTTAGCTTGAAATATTTAATGGTCAATTCCCCATGTAACTATATATATTTCAGGATTACAACTGGAAAAATACCTGAACACACTTCCAAGGCATACACAGAGAGTATTATATAATAAGAAAAAACTAATGAAATACAAGAAAGTGTTCTGCTTGCAGATGAGATAACAGAGTTGAATATTATGTCAGTGTATGTGTCCTTGATCTTTTCTGAGCACTCAAGTCCAATGACTGGTGATATTATACTTCGAAAGTTCCAGTAAATAAAATTATATTCCCGGGTAACTTTTCTTGGTAATAATAGAAATTTGGATTATAATTTTCTTATTTGACTATTTGTAATTTACTATGTTTAAAAATGCTTCTGTATTGTGGTGTTTATCTTTGAATATGCAGTTTATTGTGCTGGTCTCAGTTGTGTTGGTTCTTTAATGCTGTGTCATAGGTTCTGAAGATGGTTTGTATGTATTGGAGCATTGAGGGCTCATTGATTTGTTGTGCACAATACCTATCTTAGAAATTTGATTATCCTAAATACTTAAAATATGACTTTTGAGCTGATTAATAACACTAAACAACACTTACTTTTAAAATTTCCTGGTACATGTTTCCGAGGCTAGCTTTCCTCCATTATCAACCAGACATCAACTGAACTGTAGACTGGTTCCCAGGGCTGGTATCTCCTGTAGACTACTCTGGTGGTGGTTTTAAGAACATGTATAATGGATTGCTTTTGATATGTCAAAATTGAAAACTCAGTCTTTGTTTTTCCAGATGACGATCTGTTTCCACGTTGACAATTCTTGGTTTCCTGATATGTCTTTTAATACAGTTCAGTCGATGCCTGGTTGATAATGGAGCAAAGTTAGCCTCTGAAACATGTACCAGGAAATTTTAAAAGTGAGTGTTGTTTAGTGTTATTAATTGACTAAAAATTCATATTTTTATGTTATCCAATAACACAGTCATCAACTTCCAGTATTTATTATCCTAAATAATGTTTATGTTTATCACCCTGCAACGTGAGATCGGTGCAATTCTCAAATGGACAAAGGACAGGGACTCTAATACCGGGGAATCAGCAGGACCAATTCTGAGAGAGGATTGCCCCTCCCCTTTTCTCCAAGTGTAAAACAAGACGTCTAGATAACTGAGTTTAATTAACTATTATTACAAAGTTACCACCTTTTGAAAGGTAACAGCAAATAATTTATAGAATTTGCTCTTGGTTGCAAAATAGACATATAAGTTTCAATGAAATACCTAGCTTGCCCCTTTAGGCATCATAAATAACACAAGTTACACAATTGAATTATGTTCATGTCACATCAAAATAGACATAAATTTCAATGAAATACATAGTTCGCCCTTTAGGCATCATAAATAACACAAGTTATTTATGTGAGACTGCCTTTGTGGTTTACTAGGAGAAATACGAACTGGTTTGAGAATTTATTGCCATTCTGGCAGTTTGTCACAATAGCTCAGTGGTAGAGCAGCTGCCCGCTAAGCGGAAGGTCTGTGGTTCAAATCCCAGTTGTGGCATTGAATTTTTAAGTTCCAGTTCTACCTCTCAAACTTTGCCCACACACGGCTTGTGTGTTTATAAACACCAACAGTAAGTTTGTTTGCATAAATAAATAATAATTACCATCTGAAGGTTATTTAATCCTGGAATATAAAGTACTTACAATAGTAAGTCCCCATTGGGGTAATTTGTCTCTGATGTGAGACTGCCTTTGTGGTTTACCAGGAGAAATATGAACTGGTTTGAGAATTTAATGCCATTCTGGCAGTTTGTCACAATAGCTCAGTGGTAGAGCAGCCGCCCGGTAAGCGGAAGGTCTGTGGTTCAAATCCCAGTTGTGGCATTGAATTTTTAAGTTCCAGTTCTACCTCTCAACTTTGCCCACACACGGCTAGTGTGTTTATAAACACCAACAGTAAGTTTGTTGGCATAAATAATAATTACAAGTTATACAGTTGAATAATGTTCCTGTCATTCCCAAGTTTCACTCAGATTTAGCATTTCCCAATCGGAACAAGCATCAAAGTATGACAACATACCAGGTCTTTAATCTGCTTAAATAACATACTAGCACACATTAATTTAGCTGCAAATGCACCCCTTTTATTATTAAACTCAGGGCCAGGTGCATCTACATGAACAAATACATGGCACAAACAATTTGAAATTATGTGCCCATTTGCCCCACAGGTCAAATGTTGTTGTTGTTGTTGTTTTCTAGTGCCTTGCATCTGGCAATGAAGCCATTAACATTCGTGCTTTCCAATACTTTTGAACTATAGTTTCTTCTGATCTTAATGCTTCACAGGTCTTCAAGTGGTCTTCATTCATTTCTGCTGGATCGTTACACAGGACACATATTGGTGAGGATGAGATACCTATTCTGTAGAGATGACTTGCTAAGCAGTCGTGATTTGTCAGTAGTCGGAAGGCTGCAACCGCTGTTTTCCTTGGTCTCTGGGGGATTATATCTGGGTTGGAAAGTAGTGTAATCCATCTTTTATCTTTGGCATTTGTTTCTATTTCTTGTAGGTGTAAATGAGAAAATTTTTAACGATCAAGCGTTTTATTGAGGAATATGAGAAATTGAATTTAGATTTTTGTTTTACTGTGCCTTTCTTTGCAAGTGAGTCTGCAGCTTCATTCCCCATGACTCCACAGTGTGCTGGAATCCATTGGAGATGAACACTCTTATTAACACGTCAAATGTTCCTTTACCCTATTTGACCCAGAGCAAGAGTTTGAACTTGACCATTTAACTAAGCCTATTTTAAATCCTCATAAATCATGTACCTAATTAATTAATTAAATCCATGGAACTACTCCCAAAATCAATTAATCAACTTTCCATACTGGAAGCTCAGCCCAGCATTACAATCGGAAAGGTCCCATAACCAAGCATAACCTCCAACTTGCAGACACTCAGTTACTCATCAAGCTCCTTGAGTCTGCACTGTACCAAGGGAGAACTCTCTCTCTCTTTGCTACCAGCAGGTAAATTCCCGTCATCAGCAACAAAACTGAATGAAGCATGCCCTACTGGCAGAATCGGGAAACGTGACAACTGATTGGTAGGAAATGCAACAATTGAAGTGCAATCTGCAGAACCTTTATGGTTCAGGTTTTCTTAAGTAAAAATGAATTAAAATGACTGTTGATACCGAAATTTAGATTTCCAATCGAATGGGCTTGATAAAGACACGTTTTAATTTAATTGCCGGATGTGAGATTTGCGATAAGTGTTGAGTAATAACATACATAGATAATAGAGCGGGAAGTGTTGTAAGGTGGGCAAGATATGAGTATATAATAGTCGTTAAATTTGTAGTATAAACGCATTATTGGTTTGAAATTAACGAGTCATGACGTCATACTACATAGTTTGAAGTCAGTCAAAATTCAAGTCTACCAACCTTAAAAGTCGCGCGATATATTTAATAAAATATAAAGTAAACATCGTTTAATCCTAAAAAGGTAATTATATATTCGAAATTCATAAAAGAACATGTTATAATAGAAAGGGACATTTCTAAATTGCGGGAAAAGGAAATAGCATTTTGGATACGAGGCTTTCTTGGATGACGTCATGACATTCAAAATTAGAGAGAACGTTTTTCTTAGCGCGGGTACGCGAGAAAGCGTCTGGTCACTACCCAGACCAGTACTGCACGTTGTGGAGTGCAGACGTGAGTGCGATTCTTCTGCGTGTAGCAGATCGGCATAGCTCCCGCAAGTATCTAAGATGCAATAAATAGTATGCAAAGGTTTTCTTGGGTTGTCTATCACACCTACGCAGACCCGAGATAAAATAAAGAGATCTCAAACTGAGCTAGCGGGAAAGAACCAAATCAACGGGCGACAACGAGAACCGAACAACGACTTCAGCTTCAAATGGCGATCCAACCACGAGGAACAACGACTTTCCGCCTCAAATGGCGACCCAACGTGTGCCGTCGAAAGAATGGACCAACCCCAAGACGACCAAGCCAGCATCGAACCAGCAGACAAGAAGGTGCCCAGCGTGTCAACATCTGTGAAACGTGTAGTGAACAAGTTTAAGTGCAGTTAAAAAAAAAAAAAAAATAGTGAAATAGTGAAAATATTGAAAATTTTGGTGAGTAGAAAAACACATGTAAATAGCTTAGAAATGGAAGACAGTGATAGCGATTTTCTAGGTTTTGAGAGTCCGGAAATTGAGAAAAGTGTAAGTAGGATGGAAGAATATAGTCAAAATATAATCGGTAGCAGAATATGCCAAGAAGTAGAAGATCAGAACGTTAGAGAAACACCTAGAGGTAGTTCAGAAATGTTTAGTACTAATTCAGAAAGGCCAGTGATTATGTCAGAAATAGAGAATATGTTTCAAAAGATAATGAAAAAGATGAGTACAGAGTTAAGTCAAAAGATAATAGATGAAACTAGTAAAGAATTAAGAACAGTGAAAATGATGAGTACAGAGTTAAGTCAAAAGATAGATGAAACTAGTATAGAGTTAGGACAGAAACTAGAGAAGGGACAACAGGAATTGGGAATGCAATTGGAAAATCAGAAGAGAGCTTTAGAAACCTTTAGGGAAGAAGTTAGGGAGGAAATTAATAAAGTTAGTAGTGAAGTAAAAGAAAATAGAGAACAGGTTAAGGGAGAATTAGAGACAATAAGGCAAGAAGTAAAGAATTCTGAAAAGAAATTAGGTCAACAAGTTAGTGAAAAATTAGAGAAAGAAAGGGAAAGAGTAACATATCAATTAGACAAACAAAGGGAAGAGGTAGTACAAAGGTTAGATAAAGACAGGGAAGAAATTAGAGAAGAGCTACAGGGGTGTAAAGTTAGAATGGAAAGATCTGATGTAGAAAGTGAAAGGCAGGCTAGAAATTTGGAGGATGTTACAGACAAAATAAAAGGAGTAGTGACAGAAATTACTCAGGTAAAAGAGGCCTTAGAAAATTTGAAATTAAATGAAAATGCATGTAATCACAACAATCTTAGTAATGAAG
Source organism: Tenodera sinensis (assembly GCA_030765045.1). Classification (NCBI taxonomy): domain Eukaryota; kingdom Metazoa; phylum Arthropoda; class Insecta; order Mantodea; family Mantidae; genus Tenodera; species Tenodera sinensis. The sequence continues at coordinate 96,567,988 of CM060961.1, read as the reverse complement.
TTGCAAGAAACGAGGCAATACCAGGTGTATCAGCTGACATTTCGATGCAAAGTAGGGGTAACAGTAATTCCCATTCTGATCTCAGAAATAGTGCAGGGATAGGTGACAATTCAAATTTACATTGGCCTAACCATGTCTTAAATGAAATGACACCTCCAGTTTTTGAAAATGAAGATTCAGATGATCCTAAAGCCTTTTTAGAAGGGTTACAAGAGTACTTCACGGTGAAACGTATACCGGAGGAGTACAAGATGGTGATAGTAAGAAAATGCCTAAAGGGTAATGCTGCTAATTGGCTAGGCCTTTCTCTGGGTAACAATAATGATTACAGGACCTTTAGAAACATCTTTTTAACCAGATATTGGGGAGCTAGTAGGCAGGCTAATATTAGAGTTGAATTAAGCAATGGAAAGTTTAATCCTAGATCGGAGGAATCAATGGTCAACTATTTTATGAGAATAGCGAGAAAATCGAAGATGTTGGATCCTCCCTTAGATGAAAAAGATCTAATTAATATTGTTACTCCACATTTTCCGGAAACGCTTCAACACTACCTAATCATAGCCCGACCCGATAGCATTGCAGCTATGATCGAATTATTATCAGCCTTAGAAGTCAATAAGCCAAAACACGCATTTGGAAATAAATATGAAGGAAAAGAAACTGTCAATTCTTTCGGGCAAGGGGCACAGTATTATCAGAATAGAAGTGAGATTAGGGAAAGATATAAGGGACCAGTACCAAGGATGGAATCATTCCGGTGGGAAAATCAAGGTAGATATAACCAGGAAGGGTATCACCAAAATAGAAATGGTAATCTAAGGGGAAGAAATATAAGGGTGAATTATATGAATACAAATAGATTTGATCGAGGTAGACGGGGACGTTATTTTGGGCATAGTAGAAATTCAAATGATGGGTATTGGACAAACAGAGATAATGAGTTTAGACCGAGGTCACCAAGACTGGGAGAGAGATATTCTAATGGACGAGATTCCCCCGAAAATGCTGAAATGGTTGAGGCCATTAACACGGTCAAAAACATGGTAGGAAGTAACCCCGATTTAATGCAGGAAAACAGAAGTAACAATTCGGGAAATAGTACAGGAGCCATACCTAAAAATCAGGGAAACGCCAGACCCGGTCAAACGCGCCTTCAGTGAGAACTGGGTATCCTAGTAATGATTGTGATAAGTACTCGGAAATAAATAGTCCTGGAAGGCAAATGATGATACAAAAGAAAAGAGAATGGAAAAATAGAATCGACGAAAACGAAAAAGTAGGAGATCCACCTAAAATCAAAATTGGAGTAAATGGAAAACAATACAATGCAATTATAGATACGGGATCAAATAGCACAGTATGCTCACAAAATTTTTATGATAATTTACAAAGTAGTGGTTTTAAAGTAATGTCTTTACCAGTTAATGGGATATATTGCTCGCTAGCTGTGGGAAAACGAAAAGAGAGAGTAAAATTTCAAGCAATGATAAATATTGAAATAAATGGGAGAATACTAGGAATTTTATTTCTGATTGTAGGAAGACTTGTGACAGATATTATAATAGGTTGTGATTGTCTTTATGCCTGGGAAGCTGTGGTGAATTTTAAAAACATGATTCTAGAAATGAGAGTTGAAGATGAGACCATTATAGTGCCTTTTGTGGAAGATAGTAGTTCAGAAACTATTGTACGAGAAAAAGAGGAAGAAGAAATCCAAGGGGATACATTCTTTGTAGAATATGTTAAAGTAGGAGCTATGGAATTAACTGAAGTAAATGTCAAAGAGTACAGTGTCGATAATAAAGAAAATGTAGAATGGGATAAAAATGATTTCATAGACAATTTGAGGTTTTCTGATGCAACTAGGTACTATGATAGGGAGAGTAGTGAAGACTTAGAAGAATTGTTGAGGGAAAAAGTAACTCAGCCTGATCAACTAAATGAACAACAGAGGGATAAACTGTTTGAAATATTAATCCGAAATAAAGAAGTATTCTCTGAGAAACCTGGTAAATGTAATATTTATACTCATTCGTTTGAGATGACACCTATCAAACCTTTTACACATAAAGCAAGAGCTATCCCTAGTACAATAAGAGAAGAGGTAGATGCAGTTATAAAGTCAATGTTAGAAGATGAGGTTATTGAGATTTCGAATTCAGAATTTGTGAATCCCCTATGTATTGTAAATAAGGCCAATGGAAGGATTAGGGTGACATTAGACGCGAGAAAACTAAATCATTGTTCCTCATATTTTCCATCAGGGAATCCAACAGAACGTGTCCTCCAAGATATAGGAATTTATTTACATGTACTTACACATCATAATCACAAGGATTGGGTGAAATATTGTCCATTGATAGAAAAGATTATCAATCACACCATTAATGTAACTACTGGGTTTGCACCAATAAAATTAATGTTAGGAATTGAACCAGAACCAATATTGATCGGGGTACCAAAAACACTGAAAATTAATGACATTCAGTTAAGTGAAGAAGAAAGAGCGAAAATTGCTTTTGAACGAATCAAGAAAAAGGCAGAGAAGCGAAAATTAAAGAAAAAGAGTAGAAAACATAAATGGGAACCGAAGATAGGCGATTGGGTACTAGTTAAAGACCATAAGTTATCAAGTGCGTTGCGAGGTAGGAACAAAAGGATGGAATTGTTATATAAAGGTCCTGCAGAAATTATATCAAAATTTGGTTATCATACCTATGAATTAAGAGATGTTAAAAAGGAAAAATGTCTGGGAAGATGGCATAAACAACTCCTTCGACCATACAAGAAACCGTGTGGTACCTTGGAACCTTGATTTCATGTAAAAAAAAAAAAAAAAAAAAAAAAATTTTTGAAGTGTCATTGTATATTGGCGCCCAATCAGCTTTGAGATAAAATGTAAATGTTAGCTTACTTGAAAATCATATATTGGTCAGGTACTTACATATTCATGAAAAATGCAGAATGTGAATTGCTATATACTACAAAGAGCTTAAGAATACATTGTATAGAGCTCACAATAACCGCTTCAGAAAGATTGTTAAAATGTTCATCTCCGCATGGAGAGAAAACAGAATATTTACTTTGTAAACATTTGTTAAAATATTTAGATGTATAGATAGTTATCACAGCAAGACAAAGAAAGAACTTGTCTGAAGAGTGTAATGGATTTATATAAATATATGTACATTTTAGTGCTTAAAGGATCTAGTACAGATATGTGTTACAATAACAAAAGTGAAAAATCACAGTGCAAGTGATAGTGAGAGCGAAGTGAGCAAACATGAACTAAAAGAAGGAAGTATAAAGAAAGACTCTTGAAATTTAACCTTTATATAAAAGCTTCACAGAAGAAACCATAACATATTGTAATTAGTATTTAAGGATTAATGATTAGTCAAGTGTACAATTGTTTATCATGTTAAAAAGATTAATGAGAAAATGTGTTAATAACCAATTTCAAAAACAGTGTAATTGAAAATTGTATATAATGGGAGTGTTGCCGATTATTCAAAATACAGGAGTAATTTTTAATTTTTCTTTCGGGCAAGACATTTACATTATTTTATTATGAAATAATAAAATAACATAAATGGGGGCATTTGATACCAAAATTTAGATTTCCAATCGAATGGGCTTGATAAAGACACGTTTTAATTTAATTGCCGGATGTGAGATTTGCGATAAGTGTTGAGTAATAACATACATAGATAATAGAGCGGGAAGTGTTGTAAGGTGGGCAAGATATGAGTATATAATAGTCGTTAAATTTGTAGTATAAACGCATTATTGGTTTGAAATTAACGAGTCATGACGTCATACTACATAGTTTGAAGTCAGTCAAAATTCAAGTCTACCAACCTTAAAAGTCGCGCGATATATTTAATAAAATATAAAGTAAACATCGTTTAATCCTAAAAAGGTAATTATATATTCGAAATTCATAAAAGAACATGTTATAATAGAAAGGGACATTTCTAAATTGCGGGAAAAGGAAATAGCATTTTGGATACGAGGCTTTCTTGGATGACGTCATGACATTCAAAAGTGGAGAGACGGTTTCTTAGCGTGGGTACGCGAGAAAGCGTCTGGTCACTACCCAGACCAGTACTGCACGTTGTGGAGTGCAGACGTGAGTGCGATTCTTCTGCGTGTAGCAGATCGGCATAGCTCCCGCAAGTATCTAAGATGCAATAAATAGTATGCAAAGGTTTTCTTGGGTTGTCTATCACACCTACGCAGACCCGAGATAAAATAAAGAGATCTCAAGCTGAGCTAGCGGGAAAGAACCAAATCAACGGGCGACAACGAGAACCGAACAACGACTTCAGCTTCAAATGGCGATCCAACCACGAGGAACAACGACCTTCCGCCTCACTGTCTGAAAGCATATTTTGTATTAGTGAGCATTATTTTAAAGACATAACAAAACTAGCTCACTCTGTATAGATAGAATTTAACATTTTATTAAAATTAGCAGGTATATCCATGTAAATTATTAAAAATACACAGAGCTGAAAAGGAAAATAAAGGTGTAATGGAAAAAAAGTGGGAATATTATCTCAGTGGTGCACCATCTTCCTTGTAGAATTCGACCTCCAAGGGGATGCCTAACTATTGTTAATAAGGATCGGATTGAATAGAGGTGGTCAATGGCAAACTAAACTAGAAAGTGGAATGCCCCGCTCCCCTTTTCAGTAAAAGTAGTGGCCAGTTTTCTCCTTTTATTCAAGGGTAAATCAGAATAGTTGCACATATTTGAGAACTACAAACAATTACATTCATTTTCTCTTACTTTGGCTCTCGACTATACACAATGTAAAATTCGCTGCACTTAAATTTAATTGATCACACTTGCAGAATATCAGAAATGGCCTCATAAAGAAAATACGTCATTACCAGCGAACTAGAAAGTCGGCACTTACCAAGAATTCCAGGAACTCTCTCTCCTGAAAGCCAAGTCAAGACTGTCGCAGAGCTTTTCTGGGAACTGCCTGCCAGCGACAGTCACACTTCTAGAGGCATGAAACTATCAAAACAACGGGAGGGAGTCAACTCCAATACTCTATGACTGGCTCAGTGGTTAAATGGTCAACATTCTGCCTTACTTTTAAATTATTTATTATTTAAGAAAACTCTGTGCAATATATTTGTGCACATGTGTACAATAATAAAATTAACTTGAAACTACTGTCTGGAATCCTACCCACTGGTCAGCCCAATGTATGTATGTTTAGGTTCATTGATTGCATTAAGATGGTGCTGTTTTTATAATGAAGTTTGGCTTCATGTTGGGCAATGAGACTATTATTTCTCTCCAGGCGTGGTTCTAGGTAGAATGAATAAACACATGATGTAACTTCACTATATTTAAGAATTTATTAGCACCTTTGTTGTCTCTTTTTACACTTGTTATAATTTATTAACTTCTGTTACACCGTTTTGTATTATTTTGATTGTCTTTACACTTTTACACAGCTTTTTAGATCCACATCCACACGCGTTACAAAAACACGTCTTCACATCTCAAACATTCAGACGCTACTAACAATTTTAGCACTACTTTACATGATGCTATCTTTCTTTTTGTATACATCCGCGTATGCCTTCATTTTATATTTTTCTGCATTAAATAGTTCCTGTATTGTTAGGGAAGCGACCTTTAGCTATTCTCCCTTCACTTTTAATATTAAATATATATGATTCTTTTATTTATACATATTAAATTTAAACGTCAAACTTAACATTTACGATGTTTTTGAACAACTTTACTTTTCTTAACAATGAAAAATAGCAACAAGTTTTCGTTACTCAACTAATTCGTATCAACACCAAAAATAAATTACATTTGCAATAAATATTTACATAAATGATTTCCTTTTGGGGTCTTACAATATTCTGTCTCAAAGTATATTTTTTCAATCTTCTTTTACTGTGATTGGCTGTAGGATTTGCCTGTATTTGTAGTAGTGAAGGATTGGTGTGTCATTGAAATTAGGTGTATGTTACAAATTGCATCTCTGACAGTTCAGGAAAACCCTTTCCAATATACCTATATGCCCAATGGCTCATCTATTAACAGAAATGTACCAACATTCTTTGCTTTGTAGAGAGTAATATTGAACTGTGTTTCTGGCATACTGTAATTATATATTTATTTTCAAAAAGTGGATCCTTAGGTTTAGCCTTTCATTGTAATGGATATTAAAACATAAATCAGCTTATAGCAAGAAAAGATATAGCTGCATTTATCATTGGAGAAGCCTCAAATTTACTCTTATGTACATAATTTGGAAGTTTAATTACATTTATTGGCATAAACAGTTTAAAACAAAAGTATAAGCTTTTATGTGTTAATTTATGTAATTATCACTAGCCACCATTGTCTACTTTATGTAACTTCTGCATATTGTTCTAACAAAAGCTAATTTATAATGAAAATTGAGTTGGATTGAAACAATTAACATCACTTACATGTAATTAGTCTTGACCAGTTTCAAGAACTTAACTTGCTTCCATCATGAGAATTAACCGACTGGTTCTTGTTGATGTCGGTTGGGCTGACATCTTGCAGTGGGCTGATGAACTTCCATAAAGGATTTGATGGAGGCAAATCAAAGTTCATTATATTGAGACAGAATATTAGAAGACCCCAAAAGAAAATCGTTTATGTGAATATTTGTTAAGAGTGTAATTTGTTTTTTGATGTTGGTATGAGATGGTTAAATGACGAAAATGTGTTACTAATGTTCATTGTTACGAACAAATAAGTTTGTTTAAAGACGTCATAAATATTTCCATATTTAATTTTAATATATATGTATAAATATTAGAATTATTTGTGTTCAATAATAAAAGCGAAATCAGGATAGCTAAAGATCGCTTCTCTAACAATTCGGGAACTATTTGATGGACGCATACGCAGATGTATACGAGAAAGGTAGTATCACGTGAGATGACGCTGAACTTTTTTTCACTAGCGTCTACGTGTCCAAGGTGATAGGACATATTTTGGTGGTGTGTGAACATTGTAGAACGTTTACCAGACTTTCATCAAACTTTTGTTCCACTTTTTGAAAAAGTGGAAAGACTTAAATAATTTAAAACGGTGCTAAGAGGATTTATTTAAATGTAAAATAGAGAAAAAGTGTTAATAAAATAATACATTGTGGTGAAGAAACATCGTGTGATTTTTCATTCCATCCATTACCACGCCCTGAGAGAAATAAGAGCCTCATCGCTCAAACGTGAAACAACGCTTCGATAAAAACTGCACCAATATGGAGTTTGTTTTTTATGATATTATTTTTTTCCCAAGTATCCCACTCTGCAACATGTTTTTTGTGTGCCATTCAAGACTAATTACATGTATGTGATGTTAAGTGTTTCAATCCAACTCAGTTTTCATTATAATTTAGATTCACATCACTGTTACTAGCTTATTAAAAGATACGTAAAAGCTAATTTATTTGCTCTATCACCTACTCACAGTATGTATAGGAAGTAGGTGCTGTTGTCTTCCATGGTCTAGGGATAATATGCTAGCTTCTAGCTTCCGAGGTTACAGGTTCAAACCTGGTGGAGGGCAATGAATTTCTTCTGGTGTAAGAATCCTTAGATGGCTTCCTTTGAAGTAAAGCCAGTGTGGTCCCTTGTGGATTTACAGGAGGTAAAAGAACCTTAAGGCTGATAAAGAAGCCTCTGAGCAAAACTAAGCACAAATTGTGTAAGCTTTCATGGCCGGCATCATAAAATACAAAATGACTATCTAGGCTTGTAGGCCGTGGTCTAGTGGAAAATCTCCTTCCAGACATTTCATTTGAACATCCTCATTGGTGTGACCATAGTACTCTGCTAGTCTTGGCGACGACTGATATGACAAATGGCTCCATATCAGTCGTCACCAAGACTACTGGCTAGACCACGGTCCATGAGCCCAGGTCATGATTTATATACATCCAATGTGTATAAATCATGTATTTAAAGGATGTATGTAAATACAAGACATATTGTCATGGTGATTTTTGAGAAATAAAAAAAAGGGGAATTTTTTCCATTTCAAGGATTGTTTGGGGTGACGTGATGTTCTTAGAAGGTCCTGAACTTAAATGTGAAGTTTGGTATCTATCCAACTTTTTTTGTGATTTATAGTGTTGTTCACACAAACACAAACACAGATGTATACACACACGCTGAAAGAGAGAGACATAGCCGTGCTGTGGCCAAGTGGTTTGGCCATTTCCCTCTCAGCTAAGTGGCCCAGGTTCGATCCCAGGCAACCACATCTCATTCCACCAGTGCTCCATCTTCACTCCATGTATCAGTTTCACCGGTTGAGGTTGAGGTTTAGATTAGGCATAACAAGAAGAATACAAAACTCTTCTGAGGGAATACTAATTCAGTCTAATTATTATATATTTTTAACATTGGCTCTTGCAGGATGAAAAGCAAATAAATGAAACTGGTAGAATACAGATAAAAAATAAGAATGAAACTTTGAATATTACTGCATTTCAAAGAGAAGATGAAGGAAAGTATACATGCTTTGCAAAGAATCGAATAGGTAAAATTTCAAAAAGCATCATGTTGGTAGAACAAGGTAAGATCTCATTTTGTTCTTTCTAAGCCTAAGTAATTAATTTGAAGTTGTATAGCAATACATTTATGGGAAGTAAAAGAGTATTAGTCATACAATAAATGTATTCTCATATGTTACACTTTTTCAATTCCTTCTTTAGGCAAACAGGGTATACCAAAGCCACTAATTGCAGCTATTACTATTTGCTCCATTTTTCTAATTGTGCTGTTGGTTGTTCTTTTTGTGAAGATTCGCAAGGAACGTGTAAGTACTAAAATTTTTCTAAAAGTTAATAAATCCTTTTGCTTGATCTTCTCTTTCAATCAAGACTCTCCTCCCACAAATAATAGAAGTAATAGGCAATAATAAACATATATCATATACGTTATGTTTATTATATGTACCTGTTTATATTATGTCTAACATTTAATTTCATTATTTTAAAGAAACTACAAAAGGAGCTTGCAATGGCTGGTTTAGCACACTTTGTCAAAGGAGTGCCAGAGTGTATCAATCCTGATCTACCAGTCGATGAACAAGCTGATCTCCTACCTTATGATAAAAAATGGGAATTTCCCCGGGAAAGACTTAGGCTTGGTGGGTAAAATTGTGATTATGTATAAGAATAAAGTATGTTAATTTTTAGAAATAATTGTGGAACTCTATAAGTTTTAATTTTTTACTTACTGCAGCAATCTTAAGGATTTCCACATAATGTGACAGAATTAAGCATTTATTTCACTTCCTTCACTTTAATATTGTGATGATACCAATTCTATTTGGTATGTATAGTAAAAGCACATTTGCATATATGCTAGCTTATAATTTCATCTGAAGTTATTTATTTATGCCAAAAAACTTACTGTTGGTGTTTTTAAACACACAAGCCGTGTGTGGGCAAAGTTTGAGAGGTAGAACTGGAACTTAAAAATTCAATGCCACAACTGGGTTCAAATCCCAGTTGTGGCATTGAATTTTTAAGTTCCAGTTCTACCTCTCAAATCATCTGAAGTTATTTTTATATTTGAGTAATCCAACGTTTAATATATAAATGGTGCAATTTTACATTATATTCAAAATTTGCTAGTGAATTCAAAATAGTGTGGAATTGCCTAATATTTCTTTGCATATTCCTACTAGTTAGCAAGTATCATAACACAATAAAATTAACATGTGTCTTCTTGTGTTTACATCATTGTGGTTTTAATTGTACCAGTCAGTGTGGCAGAGAATCTTATATCTTAATCTTAACTAGCCACATTTTCATACAACTTCAGTCTATGCCCAGTTTAGATCAGTTTAATTTTTAGTACAGTTGTGTTTATTTTTCACTACTCCCCAAGTTGTTTTTTAATCAGGAAAGGTATTTTCCTGTAAATAAGTAAGCTCTGAGGTGCAAAAATTTTTGTTTTCCTTAAATTACTTTCCAGGACTTGGTTTTCTTTTTTATGCTATTGCATGTTTTTGTTACTCAGTTGAGATTTTTATTACCCTTTTTTCCCCCCAGATATTTCAATTGTATATAAAAAGTGCAGATGGATAAAGCAAAATATGTATTTTATACCAGTGGAGTGCATTTAATACATTTACTGTCATCATTTAAATGACCTGTACCATAGAGAATGAAACTCAGTATTGATTAAAATCAATGTCAGATTTAAACTTAGTTTGTTCAGCTAAACACAATTTACTCTATTAAATTTAAGGAATTGAAGGAAATAAAGTTGAGACAGGATATTGTAAGACCCCAAAAGAAAATCATTTATGTCAATATTTGTTAAGAGTGTTATTTTTTTTTGATGTTGGTATGAGTTGGTTAAATGACGAAAACGTGTTACTAATGTTCATTGTTACAAACAATTAAGTTTGTTTAAAGACGTCATAAATATTTCCATATTTAATTTTAATATATATGTATACATAAAAGAATTATATGTGTTCAATATTGAAAGCGAAGGGAGAATGGCTAAGGATCGCTTCCCTAACAATGTGGGAACTATTTGATGAACGCATACGCGGATGTACACAAAAAGAAGTGTGATGCAGTGCCAATTGTCTAGTTAATAGCGTCCGGGTCTTTGGTGTAGATGGGCGCATTTTTATGTGTGCGTGTCATAAAATAGTGAAAGTAAATTTACTAAAGACCGTTAGTTTGAGTAAAATAAGTGAAACGTTGGCTAACTTTAACAAGTTAGTTAATGCAAAGTGTGCAATTAAATGAAAGGATGTAAAATAGATGAAGTGTAAGGTGATAGAAAACACATTTAGCGAAATATCGCTAAATTTTCAGACATTAAATCTAGGTGATGCTAGGGAAGTTGATCCACTGAAATAAAAGACTTACTACTGTAATACGATTTAAATACTGTGAACAAGAAGGTGCAAATAAAATATTTCACTAAAGTTAACCCTGAGTGTATGTTCATTCCATCCAGTACCACGACCCAAGATAACGAAAGAGTGAAAAGCCCATCCACATCACCATAAATTATAAAAACAGCACCAAAGTCATATAATAACTGATTTTATATTTTCTGTTAAAATATCTGGAACAGCTGAGACTTCATGGAGTTCAACTTCATTCATTCTTTAGAAAGTCTCTTGAGTGTCTCTTTAAATTATTAATTTGGTACCTCATTGTGTTCCCAATGACAATGACATCCATGATGTATTCTCTATGAATATGAGAATTATACTGAAAGTACTGAGCAACAATTTTTAAAGAATCTCACCATCTTTTAGATAAACCAAGCAAATCATAATATACAGACTTTTCTCTCACTTTTCAACAGTCTCCAATTCTTTGCAGACATTTTCCCCACCATTCTGCAAGTTTGAAAATACCCTTTTGCTAGAACTCCATTCCATCTGTATGAAGACACTGATGCACTGCTTCTGAATATCCTCTGCTGTCTCGTACTGTTGCCTCACATCTCTTCCTTAACAGAACCAAAAAGATGGCAGTCAGAGTGTGCCAAGTTGGGACTGTAGGGAGGATGTGGAAGAGTTTCCCATGCTAATGTTCTAGTCATCTCCACTGTGACGTGGGCAGTGTGAGGACATGCATTACCCTGTTATAAGAGATCTTTCCAGGATGCTTATCATGCAAAGCACAAAAGAGCTTCCAAAGTGTCTGGCTATGGCAGGCAGCATTTATGGTTTGTCTAGTTTCAAGAAAGTCAACCAGACTGCAACCCTGTGCATCCCTAAAGATGTTACACATAACCTTTCCAGCACATGGCATGTCTTTGCTTTTTTCTCTGATGGCAAATTCAAATGGTGCCATTTCATACTCCAATGTTTTGCTTCAGGTTCATAATGATGGAACCAGCATTCATTGCTTCTCACAATAATAGGCTTCACATCAGTTAATTAAGGAAAATTGAAGCTATTAACTGTGAAGCAACAAAATCTAAATTATGAGCAAATTACAAACTATAAGCTCAAATTATCTTATTAATATTGCAAGTTGTTGTACTGCTGACTAGTTTCAAGTTGTGTGCAACTTATTCTCAAAGCTATCTAAACCATTGATGTTGCATTATTGTTGTTCTATCTCCTTCTGTTGTCCTCAGTTGTCTAGGAGTAACATGTAGTTCCTGAGGATATGGGTTCAACCTCAGGGGAAGTCAATGGATTTTTTGGGTAAAAACACCCTCAGTATAGCTTCCGTTGGAAGGGAAATAAAGCAGGTGGTCCTGTATTGTATATTTATAGCACATAAAAGGAACTCAAGCCTGATAAAGAACTTCTGGGCCAAATTAAGTAGTTTTTCATGCCCAAAATAAAATGAGACATTGAGAACCATAATAGTCAAAGAGCATCAGCATCAAAAGTTTGGTAGCTTCATTGTCCTCTTTTCTGATAACCAAACACTAGTACCTAATGATCTTAAATTCCTGGTTAAACATTGTCAATGATGAAGCATCATCCTACTTTGGAGTTTTCAGTCTTTGTGATTTGGATTAATCTAGGTCCTTAAAAATCAATTTTTATTATGAAGTTACAGCATATTTATTCCACTGGGGCATCAATCTAGTTTTGGTAAAATTCTTGATTTTTATATTATATCCTTGATAAGATCAATCTCACATTCCAGCAAGGGAAAATATGGCAAAATTTCATAGTCTGCTAAAACTCTGCTCTGAATTAATTTTAAAAGAAACAAAGAATCCAAATCAAAAGGCAAAGAGTGATTAACTGGGCTTTTATTTATTTTCTTCTCTGCCATTTGAAGTGCCAAAAAGTTATAGAGTAAAAAGCAAAATCTGTGTGTGTTCTGCTTGTAACGCACCCTTATTACACATAAAGCAAACAACAATATAGTCATAAATTTCACAAAAATATATGTATATATATCCATATATATCCATAATGGTGAAAAAAATAAAATCTATAGCATTCTACTAAAGCTGAACCACACTTGAAAAAGTCAGTACTTTAGCCAGAACTTGACCATAGTTCTTTGGCTTTCCATGCCAATGCTCTTCCACTGAACTACTATCTGATTCATATATCCCACTTACCCTTCATGGGAGACTGAGAGTGCTAGATATCTGGCGGCTCTACCTGGGTTATTAGGTTGCCTTTCCGGATGGGTTGACATGCATAAGGGCATATCCACTTCTGTTCCCTGTGTAACAGCAGGGAGGGCCTTTTTAGGAAACTGGTATTGCCTAATGCAAACACCCACAGAAGGGGTGATACTCAGTTGCTGCCTTCCCTGGTTTTAGTGGGGAGCTACAGCTCTCAAGTTGATTCCCTCATGCATTAAGTACTTATTATATGTAACTTGAAGAGAATTTGCAATTCTCTAAGCATTTTTATTAATTTTCGGTGTAGTTAATCCCTATAGCAGTTGCAGAGCAACACGTGGACTCTTTAGTGGAACATAGCACAGAATGCCAAATAATAAAAGAGTATAATTATCAAAACTGTAGCATTATGAGCCAGTCTCTGGTAGTTTTTATGAAAATCACATTCTTACAGGAAAGCAACTTGGTGCTGGTGCATTTGGTGTAGTATTAAAGGCTGAAGCTCAAGGAATCTTACCTGGACAAGAGTGGACAACAGTGGCAGTAAAAATGGCCAAGAGTGGCATGGCTGATCGTACATATTTACGTGCTCTAGCTTCAGAATTAAAGATTATGACCCATCTTGGTCAACATTTAAATGTTGTTAATCTCCTTGGAGCTTGTACTAAAAATCTTGCCCGTCGCAGTAAGTAAAAAACTGACAAAACTGACAAAAGAAGTATATTTGACAGTTATTTATTATTTCCTTCATACACCTTAAATTATATCACTAATAAGTAACTATCAGATTTGAGGGTTATAAATGAGGTCTCATTCTTCAGTATTGTATAATCTTTATTTTTGTTAATAATATATTTTTTGAAGTATTGAAATTTAGCTTCTAAATTGGCAATCAGCAGTGAAATCGATTTAAACCTATCTTCAAAGTAATTCTGAAATCATTTGTTATATAGGAGGGTGGGTCAATAAGTAATGCCTCCTATTTTTTTTTTCCCCTTCAATAAGTTAGTTATGTGAAAAATTTGAATTTGCCGCAATTCCTCAAATCTTCTTCTCCAATCCCCTGCAGTAGTAACTTCCTAAGTCAACAGGTGGCAGTACTGCATCCTCTTGCAAAATGGCTGACATCGACATTCGTATTAGACCGCTGAGGTATGAATTTCTTTTTCTTCGGTGACGTTGTGTGATGCCATTCCATTGACAATGAACCCATGTTTTGTCTCCAGTAACAATTTTTTCCAGAAACTCCTCTCCCTCCAATGTTTTCCTTGTTTCTTTGTTTTAGGCAGTTAACATTCTTGGTACCCAACGTGAAAAAACTTTTGAGTAACCCAGTTGTTGAATAATCGTCATCACACTGCCTTTACTGAGGGAGGTAATGCGACACACTTCACCTGTTGTTATCCGGCGATCACCCCGAATGATCTCATTGACTCGCTGAATGTTGCATGGAGTCACTCCAGTCACCAGCCTGCTGCTTCGCGTTTCATCTGCCAATGGTGTTTGCCCTTCAGCTTTGTTACAGCGACAAACCCATCATCTAACAGTGCTGACATCCACTGTTGCATCACCATACACATTTTTTAGCCTTTTGTGAATGCAAATTGGCATTTCACCTTCCGCAGTAAAAAATTCAATCACAGAACGCTGTCTAATATGAATATCGATGTCAGCCATTTTGTAAGAGGATGCAGTGCTGCCACCTGTTGACTTAGGAAGTTACTACTGCAGGGGATTGGAGAAGGTTTGAGGAAATGCGCCAAATTCAAATTTTTCACATAACTAACTTATTTAAGGAAAAAAAAAATAGGAGGCATTACCTATTGACCCACCCTCGTAAATATATATAGGACGTGAATATGTTTTTATTTTAATTTTACCTACCATGAGAAGTGTACTTTGTTTATTTTGCTCTTGAACTACAAAGTAAAAAAAGCATTTGAGTAAATCTCAACAGTTAAAAGGACCAAAAATATTTAGCACAATTTGATTTATGAGTACCCAAAGAACTTATTTGTCTAAAACACTCACTCACTTACTCACTCACTCACTCACTTACTCACTCACTCACTCACTCACTCACTCACTCACTCACTCACTCACTCACTCACTCACTCACTCTCACTCACTCATGCACACACTCACTCTCACTCACACATGCATGCACACACTCACTCACTAAGAACTGCATAAAAATTTAAGCTTTAATGAATTTCTGTATCAATTTCAGTGGAGCTTCTTGTAATTGTGGAATTTTGTCGATATGGAAATCTACATAACTATTTGTTGCGAAGAAGGGATGATTTTGTGAACCAAGTAGATCCAGATACAGGAGAGGTGAATCTTGCATTGGGCCAAGAAAAACTAGCATGTACTCCTATCCGGCTATTTACCAGGAGTAAATCACTGTAAGCTACATATATTGTTATATATAATTAACAAATGCTCTTATTAGTATACACATAAATTAATAATTTTAGATAAGTTTTTAGTACCTGTTGCTATGGAAAAGTTTGTCACTCCATCATCTCAGAATTGAGATTCCCTAGTGGTTTACCAAGAAAATGTGAATCAGTTGAGGAATTTAATCCCACGCTGGCAAGTTGCCATGGTAGCTCAGTAGTCAGAGCAGCCACACATAGAGCAGAAGATCTGTGGTTCATACCCCAGCTATGGCATTGATTTTTCTCAGTCTTGATTCTACCTATCA
Organism: Tenodera sinensis; assembly: GCA_030765045.1. Lineage (NCBI taxonomy): Eukaryota > Metazoa > Arthropoda > Insecta > Mantodea > Mantidae > Tenodera > Tenodera sinensis. Next base: position 96,552,162 of record CM060961.1, on the reverse strand, counting down.
AGCAATACCCACACATGGCTTGCATGTTTAAATCAATCAATTATAGATTGATTGACCTTATAAAAATGGCTATCAATTTATGTTGCTTAATTAAAAATCCAAAACATATGTACTTACAATGGTAAGCCACCCTGAACTGAATGGTCTACTGGCAGAATGCAAATTAGTTGGGGAATTTAATGTCATACTCGCAAGTTACCATGGTAGCTGAGTGGTTAGAGAAGCCACGCATAAAAATGGAGGTCCATGGTTCAAATTCCGGGTATGGCATTAAATGTTTCAGTCCTGATGCTGCCTCTCAGGCTTTAGGTTATTCTATGTCATGCATCGTGATTTTGTTCGGATAACATCTCATGGATTATTATGGCATTTATTATGATATATTGCTATTTATTATAATTTTTTTGCAACAAGCTTATACTGTTCAACTCCAAATTTTTATTGCATTGTAGATTAATTTATAATCAGCATAAATTATATTTCAACATAGACAGTCTATCATATACATTTGCAATCAATGAATATCATTTCCGCAAAGCAAAGAATTATTTCATTTCTTTTTCAATGTAGTATATTAACTCTGCTGTCTCATTTTAGACCCTTCAGACATTGTAAACATTTATCAGTTACAATCATACATAAACCTTCTTATGCACTTATTATTAACTATCTTGCTCAATAATAATTAATATAAGAGAACTGTTCATACACTCATATATGAAGCCTTTATTGGTATACATTCTATCAATCCTAAAAGCCTTAATATTTTTTAATGTTGTTTCAAGTTTTTTACTAGATTTATATAAGGTTACTATTACTGCTATTGCTCTCTTCAGTGAAAAATATTGGAGAGCAAGAGGATTAATGACTTCATTGTCAGAAATCCAGGATTAGCTAACAACAACATATCAGGAACCATTATTTATTTATTTTAGTTCAAGTTTGTATAGTGATGATATTAAAATTAATTTGTAAATAGAAAATAAATCATTTGTGCAAATCTTGTTATTATTATTAAATCTGACCTTATATAAAGGTTTGCCATGTGACACAGAATAGCTTTCATGTGTTTGAAATGAATACATAAAAAGGTTAATAAAAAAAAAAAACAACAACAACAACAACAAAAAACAAAGTTTTTGTTAGTGTATGACACAGTTAAATGATTATTTTATATCTTAGTACTTTCAAATTTAAATGTTGTGGTTTCCATACAAATGATTTCGGCATATTGCCACAGAGTATTTTATAGTCGTTAGGACAATGTCGTTCTGTAGCTGTTTAGGGAGCTTATATTGTTGTCTCCATTGCACAAATGATTTTGGTATTGTGCCCCTTGCTCCGAAGAATAGGCCTGTGACCACGATGTTGCTGATATTATATGAGGCACTGAAGAATGGAATTGTGGGCTCATATATTTTCTTCTTTTCACGAACCACTTCTGCTGGCTGGTCTAAGGATGTCTCAAACCTCACTGTGGGATCTAAGATCTCAGCTGTCCCTTTCTTCCTGTCGATAGCAATGACATCAATTCGACGGTTACTGCCACAGCCAGCCACACAGTGTACTTCTTCGTGGACTTCTAATCCTGTGCTTCGCAAAGCATTGGCAAGCAGAGTTCTTATGGTGTTGTGACGCTTTATTCGCAGCAACTCTCCCTGAGGACAATTCCCGAGTACATGCGGTAAAGTTTCTATCTCACTGCAATGTCTGCAGTGGCTTGTACCCGTGGAGCGACCCAGAAGTGAACGTACTGGAACCACCATAGCTGTCATCTTCAACATGTCACGCCATTCTGAGCTGGATAACCCATTATGTTTTAAAATCCAAGTGTTGGCAGCAGGAACTTCGCCAAAGAGTGCCACTCCTCTTCCTTTCTGAGGGTATGCACACCAGGCTTCAAACTCCTGGCGTCTTAGTTTCTCCCTAAGTTGTTTAACGGAGTTTGTGGAGGACTCCTCTGGTATATGCAACTCTGTGAGGCATCGAGTTCTTATGGCTGCAAAATTGCGAACAACGTTTACATGTTCATCGTCTAGATCTTCAAGTTTGGTGTTAATATTTAATTGTTGAAGATAAGCTTCCCAAGTTGCACATATTATTGATAATCCCTTAAACTTTGTGCTGGTGTACAGCATACTGTTTGGGGTGCCATTTGGTAGTTGTAGGATTTCCTTCACAGCACTTTTGATAATTTTATCTGCTTTCTGGAGCCATACCTTTGGAATTTTCTCTATTGGAACCGACTGGAAAGGATAGATCAAAGTGGGCCCAATAAACTGATTTATAACTGTAAGTTTTTGACTAGGCTGGAGCAAGTGAGTTGAAGTAAGCTTTTCAAGATTTAATTTTAATTTTTCTAGAACCTGTGTTTCATTAAATACTATTGTGTCCCTAAATGTTGCACCAAGGTATTTAATCTCTTCATCTGCCCCAATGCTCATAATTGATCCAGCAGTGGTAATCAGTTCCTGCTGTAGAAGCTTTCCGTTTTTAATTATAATAGCATTGCATTTCACTGTGTTGACGTTCAGTCCAATTTCTTGAAGGTGGTGGATAGCACTAGTCACAAGGGCAGATGCTGCTTGCTCGTCTTTTCCTATGATCACAAGATCGTCAGCAAAACATAGGGCTGTAAGTGGTTCGGTGTCAGGAGTTAGCTGAAAGCCATATTTTACTGAAACGTTTCTAACCGTCAACTCGTTCAGGATGTGGTTAATGCCCCAGTTGAAGAGCAGTGGTGATATGGGATCTCCCTGCATCACTCCTCGCTTAAAGTGGATTTTATCTGTATTTCCACCGTCTGTATCTATTTGAGTAGAATTTCCTGTCAGCATGTTAATTAGAAGTTTCTTGATTTGTTCAGGCAAAGCAGACTTTTCAATGGTAGCAATGAGGTGAGCATGTCCAATACTATCAAAAGCTTTGCTAACATCAAGAAACACAATAGATGCTGATGTTTTCTTACTTTTAGCTGTTCGCAGGATTCCATCAATAATATTGAGGTTAATGAAAGTGCCAGGCATCATGACGAACCCTCGTTGGTATTGATTTAGGTTAATGTATTCTTGCACTATTTTATCCAAGCATTTTGCAATTACCCTCCCCACTACAGAACATATAGTAATCGGTCTCCAGTTCTTTAAGTTGTCCAGGTCCCCACCTTTGTGTATTAATACAGTTCTTGCTGTCTGGAGAGCGTCAGGAACTATACCCGTCTTCAGCATTCTGTTAGCAATGTGAGTAATTATGTCAGCAGCAGCAGGGTGCGTAATTGCCTTTAGTAACACTCTGTCTGGACCAGGGCTTGTATCTATAGCTATAGATTTTATAATTGAGAAAACACTATGGATACGTGTAGGGAAATTTTCTAACAATTGCTCTACATTTTATATTTTCTTTATTTTAACTTGTATCTACTTTAAACGGTTTTAACTTCAGTTTATTATGTCTTCCAATGGTTTTACTTTTTTGTCTATTTTGTAGTCCGTATGTGTGATCTCCATACTGATCTGTCTGTCTGGGTGGCTCAGTTGGTAAGACGCTGGCCTACTGTTCCCAAGGTTGCGGGTTCAAACCCGGCCCAGACCGATGGTTTTTAAGTGTGCTTAAAAACGACAGCTCCATGTCAGTAGATTTACTGGCATGTAAAAGAACTCCTGCGGGACAAAATTCGGGCACACCAGCGACGCTGATGTGATCCTGGCAATTGACAGCGTCGTTAAACAACAAAATAATTTTAATTTTTTTTTTTTTCCATACTGATCTATGATTACAAAAGGTCCTGTGTAATGTTAGCTCCATGTTGCTACTTTGTTTTGCAGATGCTTTAGAAATGTGATGTTTCAGTAGAAATACCTTATCTGCTATTTCTTTAAATGTTTCATCTAGTAACAAATAAATGCAAATTGAAATACTGTGATGCCTTGCAGGCTTGATTAAATCAACAAATAAACTCTTAAGAACATATTAAGAATGTATTTTATATTTAAAAGTTATATGACTACACATTCTGAAGACGAGATTTATTTTTTTCTCCTCATCTTCAAGTTTGAGCACTCTGGGTGGGATGACCCTCTCATCTTATTTTGCTTGTTTCTTTAAACTTTTATGTGTGTGTGTACTTTGCATATGACCTTAAGTTTGACTTTGTTTGGGTAGCAAGTATGTTGCATTTTGCATGCATGCATGCACGTGCCCATGTATGTGTGTGTGTGTGTGTGTGTGTGTGTGTGTGTGTGTGTGTACGAGTGTGTTTATATCAATACCAATCATCCTTACTGCTCCTACATTCATTTATAAACTCTGCTTTATTATCCTAAAGCACTTTGTTTTCATATAACCTAAGTTCTTTTCTACTTTGTATGTGAGCCACTTTCTAAGTTGTTCCCTACAACTTACAATTTCTCCTTTATTATTTCTCTTTTTACTATATTTCAGTTCCAGCAGCTATATTCCTTTTCTACATTTACTATTATATTTTCTATCATACATTTCATTTCTCTTGCTTTACTTTGTACGTTTTTCAAATTACTGTCTTTGAATTATTTTAATCCTTTCTTTATTACTTTTCTATATACTATTACTTCAATCTGTATTATACTTATGTCTTTTCCTATATAATCTACTTTATCTCTTAGTGTACATTTCATGTCTTTATCTACATCTTCAGATTCTATTTACAGCTATTTTTGACACAAAGACATAATTATCTTATCTTTATTTCCTGTGCTAGCCCTGGATTCTTTTGTTTCGGTATCACATTTTCCAACTTCTAATTCTAATTGAGGGGCATTTTTCCAAAACTCGATAGATGCAAAATTTTACAAAATAGAGTTATATATAGTATCGGCATGATTTTTACCTTCTGCATCGTTCTGTGAAATCAGATTTTGCAAAATTCGATTCTTGTCCTTTGTATAAGGTAGGGAATATTAGCAGTTTTTTTCAAAACTCGATACATGCACTTGCTCAGTTAAAGCAAGGGTCGATAGATGCAATTTTTTTATTTTATGATCCAGAGTGTAGCAACCTGAATTCTATGAAACACATGTTGGCACTGACTGCCATCTCATTGTTGCAATTCTTGGAATTTTCAATCATTTCTGCAAGCTTTGTAAACTGCTGCATCGTTGGCAATAACTGCGAACTTGGGTTGTGTGCTTGGATTTCACATGCATTTCTGCAAGCTTTTGTTTTGTTTTTTGTTCCATTTATATCCCGCCTTTAACTGCAGAGGCCATATCGCTGGCCTTGCCTACTGGCAATGGTGTTACTCATTTAACAGTGGGCTTTTCGGTCTTTGGGGTTTTTATATGTTGAATTCACACACACATTCACACTTTCATTCATACTTCCAGACTCAGGGAAGGATGAGGAGTAACCTTGGCTGGAGAAAAATTCCTAACCTCTGCCGGGAATTGAACCTGGAACCCCTTGCACAGCAGACAGGTGCTTCTGCAAGCTCTGTTATATTTACATGACATTTTTATTCTTAGTTGAGACACTGCACTGTACTATGCACAATGGACAGGAACTCAGATTGTGAAACTATCCCAGTCGTAGAATTCGCGGGAGGTAGGAATTGCAAAAACAAGGAAAGGAAATCAAAATGCAAATCAAGGAAAGCTCATACTCCAGCAATTACATGTTGAGATAGTCTCAAGTACACACCACGAAATCCTAAAAGTAAAGGGCAGCTGATGAAGCTGATTTGACTTATAAGGATATAAGTGGATTTTACCAACACCTTTCCATGCTCAACAAAATAGATCAAGATAAATTCCTTATGAAATATATGAGTATTATATCTCCTAATTGCAGAGTGGTGAAGAAAGAAGCTGCAAATAGAAAGCAGACTGTTAGCATTAAATACAGTGTGAGAAGTAATGATGACCGAGTACTGTCAGTATGCGCTGCAAGCTTCCAAGGAATCACAGGGGTGTCACTTATCTGGGAATGTACCAAAGGAAACCAGAGGAGGTGACAGAGCAGGAATATTACAGAAGGGCATTACTGCTGCTATAAAGCAAGACATTAAGAAGTACAGATGCAGAGAAAGCCACTATGGAAGAACAAAATCAAGGAGAGGATATTTACCACCAGAACTTAATATCAGAAAAATGTGGACCAACTTTTGCAGCAAAAGAAGATTAAGAAATCAACCAGTCGCCCAATCTTTATTTTAAAAAATAGAAACCGAGTATTTAATTTCGACATTCCTCAGAGTGACATTTTCAGTAAGTTCATTGAACCGTTACCAGAAGAAGCATCACCATCTGCACCATGAAACACCATGGAAACCTAGTTATTGTCCAGTTGATAATGGAGGAAAGTTAACCTTCGAAACGCGTCCAGGAAAAATATTTTGTAAGTGTTGTTCTGTGTTATTAATTAACCTACCTTCTAAATTAAATTAAATTACATATTTTACAACTTCTTCAATCTTTCATTCTGTACACCACACACTGACAAATGTTCAACCTGCAAAATGGGACTGATAAAGATTAAGACAGAGGCACATGGGCATCGCGAAAGGGGGGCAATGGGGGGCCACGGCCACCCCTTGGAAGTTGGTGAACTTAATGTGCAACCAATTACTGACTATCTGCAACAAATATTATAAATTTTGACAATAAAATAATGATTTAATATTATCTGATTGCAAACTTCCAACATGTGGGCCCCCCCCTGGAAAAAAGTCTGCCGACATTCATGCAGAGGCAGATGTGGAAAAGAGAAACGAACTAAGACCATGAACTAAGAACCACAAGCACTAATAAAGGCTAAAGCTTACTTATTCATATTGTTTGAAATTTCTTTGTGTGTATTCAATATGTTTGTTATATAAATAAAACAAAATACATTGTTATTGTGAATGTAGCAGTACTTAGTTTCTAAGTTTATACCTAATAAAATAATCCTTATAAACATTAATATGTTAGTTGCATAGTACATTATGTATTATAAAAAGGTGAAAATAAATAAAAAAATAACAAATACGTAAATAAAAAGCAACAAAAACAATAAATGACAGTAATAACAAAACCATGTGTTAATTTCTCGTTCATGCAGAAAAGTTAATCAGCATCTATCGGTTTTTGAAAAAGCTCTGCATTTTCAAACCCCAAAGTTGCACTAGTTAAACTATGCTATTTGTTTCTTTTCACACTTAATAAGACAATATCAGGAAGACTTGAATGATTAGTATAGTTGCTGTGCTAACCAATTAGTATTGCCAATAAATAGAAAAAAACGTTTTTCTCAGAAACGCATTTTGTGCATCTATCGAGTTTTGAAAAAAACGCTCCTCAATTCTAATTCCCTGATCTAAGTCTGCTCCACTATTTATGTCCATTTTCTCTGCAAAATCCTGTACCTATTAATACTTTCATAAATTTATGCCAGCTGTTCTTTTGCTCCTCTCTACCTTCTTTCCATCTCTGTTCAAATTTTGTAAACATTTTTTCCATACAGCCTTCTGCTCTTACATTAGCAACAGAAAGTTTTAACTCATCAACTGCATTTTGGTTTGTGTGTTTCTTGTTATTGATTCCACCAAAATTATTAATTCTGAATTAATATATTCTTTTAAATATTTGAAGGTAAATTAGAATAATATTTATTATAAGGGGTCTGAACCTTCTCACAATATTTTTATATTGCATTTAACTTATGAAATCATATCAAGGCATGATTAAAGTGCTTCTGAATGTTATCTTTTGATGTCATGTTTGTCTTGAATGATATTTTCTGGTGTCATGTTAACATAAACATGTTAAATAAGGAAATAATGAAGCTATTAACAGGGAAGCAACAAGAATCTAAAGGAAAAACAAATTAGAAACTAAAAACTTCACTTATCTTAGTAATATTCCAAGTTGTTTGGTGCTAACAAGTTTTGAATTGACTCCAACTCATTCTCAAAGCTATACAAACAAATTTGTTACCATAGATACTGATGTTCATTTTAATCACCAATTTCTGAAAACAAAAACCTATAAATATAGTCTATTGGAGGGATTTCAAAATTCATAACATGCTTTCTGTTTTTTAAAATAGATATCTTTTCCCAAACCATTAAATCTATAGGTCCACTTAATTGTTTTAATAATTTAACCTCTGGATTAATTTCATTATTAAATGACCAAAAATGATCTGTCACAGCTGATTTATCAGTTTATATTTAAAATTTCTAAACTGTTCTTTTATTCTGGTTTCTAAATGATGTTTAGTTTTACGAATATAAACCACATCACAATTTTATCTCTTTTAGAAAAATTTAGTAAATTTTGTATACTAAATTTATTTTGAGGGACCAAATTTATTTCATATTCTTTAAACATTTTTTAAAATTTTTTATTGACCCACGGATGGTAAGTAAACTTTTTAAAGATATAATTATCTTTTATTTTTTTGAGGGTAAAAACCTCCTTAACAGCCTTCTGATACTTAAATTTTTCTATCTTTTTATGTATAAAATCTGTATTAAAACCATTAATTACTGCAGTGTTCATAATGTGTTTAAATTCTGTGTCAAATTCTTCTTTATTAAGGGGTATATTTATTAACCTATAAATTAAACTATTGAAAACAGCAAATTTATGTGCAAAAGGATTAAAACTTTTATTTTTTATGTAATTATCAGTGTGAGTAGATTTTCTATAAATACCAAAATTCAATTTATTGTTATGTCTTTTAATTTTTAAGTCCAGGAAGGAAGGCATCCATTATTTTCGGTTTCCAAAGTGAACTGTATGGCTTTATCCTGTAAATTTAAAAGTTTTATAGCATCATTTACCTGTTTAGGGACAACAGCAAAAATGTCATCCACATATCTATACCAGGTTTTAAAAATTAGAGGGAGTGATTTTATAGTTTGAGTTTCAAAAAAACTCATGAAAAGATTAGCAAGAAATGGCAAAAGTGAACTACCCATTGCCAAGCCAGAAATTTGTTGAAAAAAAATTACCATTAACACTAAAGAAATTTTTATCTAAACAAAGATTTGTAAGTTTTACAAAATCATCTATTAATTCTTTATTTAATTCTAAAGAATTTAACCATTTTTTAAAAAAAGTCAAAAGCTTTTTTCTAGGAATACAAGGAAATACAGCAGCTACATCAAAAGAAACAAGTTTACATTATCAGACAGTACTATATTGCTAATCTTTTCTAATTATTCAAAAGAATTTTTCATACTTAAAATTTCAAACTGATCAAAGGTACTGAATTGTTTATTTAACCATTTCACTAAATTATATGTAGGGGCATTTATACAATTTATAATTGTTCTGATTTTATTTCCTGGTTTGTGAATTTTTGGAAGTGCATACAATCTGGGTAAAACTGGATTATTAACTTTTAAAATACTTTTTTCTTTGTCAGGTATCATTTTCACTTCATTGAGAATTTTATTGAAAAGTTGAAATGCATAATTTTAAAGGATCTTTATCAATTTTTAAATAATCTTCACTTTCAACAAGAAGTTCTACTCTATTAATATCAGATTGATCTAAAATTACAATTTTATTGCCTTTGTCAGCTTCAGTATAAATTACGTCCTTTTCATTCAATGATTTAATCATCTGATGATGATGATTATTATTATTATTATTATTATTATCATCATTATTATCATTATGATTATCATTATGATTATCATTATGATTATTATTATGATTCTTATTATTATTATTATTATTATTATTATTATTATTATTATTATTATTATTATTATTATTATTATTATTATTATTATTATTATTATTATTATTATTATTATTATTATTATTATTATTATTATTATTATTATTATTATTATTATTATTATTATTATTATTATTATTATTATTATTATTATTATTATTATTATTATTATTATTATTATTATTATTATTATTATTATTATTATTATTATTATTATTATTATTATTATTATTATTATTATTATTATTATTATTATTATTATTATTATTATTATTATTATTATTATTATTATTATTATTATTATTATTATTATTATTATTATTATTAGGATGATTTTTATTTATATTTTTCAAAATTTTGGTGCATTTCATTTTAACCGAAGATTTATTAAATTCACTTAAATCTTGACTGGCAATTTCAATATCTGCAATAAAATCATGTGTGTTTTTTGAAAAATGTATGCAAGTTTTCATACCTTTATATAGGAAGTTTATTTCTCTGTCATTAAAGTTACAATTTGACAACTTAATCACATTATTTGTTTGATTATTTGGTTTCTTTATATTCAATTTCTGCTGTTTTTGGCATAATCTATTTAGCTTGTTTTTTAACCTCTTTGTTTTTCTTTTCATGCTAAAATTTAAATACTCAAATAATTTAGATTCCAAATTAACCCAAATTAAGTTACCTAAAATATGTATTAATTTTAAATGTAAGTCATATAACCTAAGTTCAATATTATTTAATTTTTTAAAATGTAAACTTCTTTCAACTTCAATAACTTTGTTTTCTGCTGCCTTCTTTTGAATACTATTACTATCCAATTTAACTGTTCTTCTAACAAAAACAGGGGTTGCTTTCCTTTTTAAACAAATATTCAAAAACCTAATGTCTGCAAGAGTATGCCTTTTCTTCTCTTGTAATTTTAAATATGATTTAATTTCATGTTTAGTTCCATATAAATTTAAATTAAACAAATAGCTAATAAATTCTAACTTATTATCCATCATACTTAAAATGGCAACTGTAACTAGGAACAGAGATTAGTGATTAAAATGAGCATCAGTATCTATGGTAACTAATTTGTTTGTATAGCTTTGAAAATGAGTTGGAGTCAACTCGAAACTTGTTAGCACCAAACAACTTGGAATATTACTAAGATATGTGGAGCTTTTAGTTTCTAATTTGTTTTTACTTTAGATTAACATGTTAGTTCAGTTTAATTTAAACCAAAAATGTGAGTCAATTAGTAACTCTAGTTTATGTTTATATCGGTCTGTTTACCTCTTACACTGTTATTCATGGAGAAATGTTTAGTTTACAGTGTCCCAGAGTTCTTCACAATGCTTGTGGTGTAATCAGAGTAGTTTCAACAGTCAAGGTGATCAGTTGTGTGACAACACAACTGTTATTTGCATAATAAGCATATTAGTATAGCACTAAGTGCCCCAAATAAACAAGAATGGGTAAAAGAGCAAATGTGAGTGCAGAAAAAAGAGCAATGGCATGTGCATACAAAGTGGAGCTTGGTCCAACAGAAAAACAGTAAATAAACTGGGCATTTGTGACTATAGTGTTCGCTCTGCATTGAAGTGCAGAGAAGAAACTGATTCTCATGCTGATTGACCACGCAGTGGATGTCAAAGAAAAACGTCAGTAGTGGAGGACAATAGAATTATCTTTTTAAGTCAACATGATAGATGCCATTCAGCTGTGTCCATCTGCAGTGAAATAAGACAGGGCCAGTATCAGTGTTGACAGTAAAAAGTTGCCTGTGTGCAGTTTTTTTGTTTGGATGTGTAGCTGTGAAGAAGCAATTGTTAACCCATCAGCATAATATTATTATTATTATTATTATTATTATTATTATTATTATTATTATTATTATTATTATTATTATTATTATTATTATTATTATTATTATTATTATTATTATTATTATTATTATTATTATTATTATTATTATTATTATTATTATTATTATTATTATTATTATTATTATTATTATTATTATTATTATTATTATTATTATTATTATTATTATTATTATTATTATTATTATTATTATTATTATTATTATTATTATTATTATTATTATTATTATTATTATTATTATTATTATTATTATTATTATTATTATTATTATTATTATTATTATTATTATTATTATTATTATTATTATTATTATTATTATTATTATTATTATTATTATTATTATTATTATTATTATTATTATTATTATTATTATTATTATTATTATTATTATTATTATTATTATTATTATTATTATTATTATTATTATTATTATTATTATTATTATTATTATTATTATTATTATTATTATTATTATTATTATTATTATTATTATTATTATTATTATTATTATTATTATTTTTTTTTTTTTTTTTTTTTATTTATTTTTTTTTTTTTTTATTAGCTATAACAAGCATGCCCCATCGCAGTAAGCGATACTACATGCTATTACATTGATACCTATTACATTTATTTCTATATTCACTGTCACTATCACTTCTACTATCTTCCAGTTGTCCTTTAAATTGAACTTGCTGTATTTATATCTGGTCCTTTGTTTATTTTATATCACTACACCATATCACTTCCACTATCTTCCTATTAGCAGTTGGAATATACTATTTTAATTCACCAAAATTAATGCTTTGAATAAATGTTTTGAAAGCTCTTATGTTGTTTGTGATTAGCTGCTCTTTAGTCACTGGCCATTTGTTGTTATTAGATTCAATGGCTTTCTTCATTACTTCCCTTTGCTGTTTTAGTTTGCCACATCGATATATCAGATGTTCTACTGTTTGCTCTTCTTGTAGACAGATGCATCTAGAGTCCTGTATTATTCCCAGCCGGTGTAAGTAGGATTTAGTTAGTCCGTGTCCCGTAATCATTGCTGTCAGTGTGAAATTCAAGTTAATTTGTGTGCTCATTCTTCGAACAACTGATGGGATGAACTCCTTGCAGGCTGCTCCTTTCGTTGTATTAGTCCACTTTTCTTGCCACTTCTGCATCCCTTGTTCTTGGATTTCACTGACATATGTTGTTTTTGGTTTTTTGTTGTACACATAGTCCGTAGCATTATCAATCGCAGCCTCCTTAGCTAGTTTATCAGCTAATTCATTGCCAAGATATCCAGCATGTGCTTTGATCCAGGCAAAATGTATGATCCACTTCTGTTCTTTAAGGCTTTTGAGATTCTTTTGAATTTCTTCTATTAATTTATTATGTTTTGAATTATTTCTGATTAGATCTAGGGTAATTTTGCTATCTGTATACACTGCAGTTATTCTTTCTTGTACACTTATGTTCATATCCTGAAGTGTTGCTAATCCTCTAATGATTGCCACTTGCTCTGCCTGGTTATTGGAGCATCTGTCATGTAATTTAGCCTTGATTTTATGTATAATTTCTCCGTGTTTAAATATTACTGCTGCAGCTCCAACTTTTCCATGGATTTTACTACCGTCTGTGAAGATTTCTATTTCATAATATTGTAACAAATTTAACAACTCTTTTTTTATTTTCTCAAGCTTCAAGTACAGCCACACTACTAGTTTCTGTCTCTTAATCTTTCCAAACTCTCACACCATACTCGTTTCTGTCTCTTCATCATCAACCACTCAAACTGTCTCTATGGCAACCTCCTTGAAAATCAAAGAGTCTTAATGACATGGAGAAGCCATGTCACACTGCTCCCTCCTCAGAGCTGGTCGTCCCGACCAGCACTATCACTGCGGCATCTCCCTTGCGCCCCGGTGGATTAACCCATCGAACCTCTTCTCCTGGTGGTCCACGAGGGCCTGGTGGTCCTGGTATACCTTGAGGTCCTGGATTTCCATCTCTTCCAGGCATACCTTTAGTTCCAGGTTCACCATCTTTTCCCGACAATCCTGGAGGTCCAGTCATGCCTTTGTCTCCTGGAGGTCCCTGAGGTCCAGGTAACCCTTGTAGACCAATGAGACCACGGTGTCCTTTTGCACCCTTTGGACCTTCTTCTCCTCTATCACCCTTACCTCCCTCTGGCCCTGGAGGTCCTGGCTTTCCTCTAGCTCCCTGTGGCCCTTCTACACCCTGTGGTCCAGTTTCTCCTCGAAGACCCCGTTCTCCTGCTGGTCCTGGAGGTCCATTTGGACCAGGTGGCCCTGGAAGACCTGGTGCCCCTGGAGTTCCCGGAGGTCCTGAAGGTCCTACAGGTCCCTTATCTCCCGGTCTTCCTGCAATACCAGGTGTTCCTGCTTTACCTGGTGCTCCCTCTGGTCCCTGTTCTCCAATTGGTCCCGGTGGTCCTAGAGGTCCTGCAATACCTTGTGGTCCTGGAGGTCCTTCACTGCCTGGCTTCCCTGGTGGACCTGTCTCACCTTGTGCACCTCTCTGACCTCTGAGGCCAGCAGGTCCTGTTGGGCCGGGTAATCCTGGAAGTCCTCTGTCTCCTGGAGGGCCCTGTGGACCAGGTTGTCCTGGAGCTCCATGTTGTCCTTGAGAGCCTGAGTCACCCTTAGGTCCTTCAGGTCCTGGTGCACCAGCTTGTCCTGGAGGTCCTGGATTGCCCTGTTCACCTTTCATTCCTGGGAATCCACGTTCACCCTTCATTCCAGGCAAGCCTACCAGACCCTGAGGGCCAGGGAATCCTTGTAAACCTTGAGGGCCAGTAGGACCTCACTCTCCAGGGGGCACGATCCTAGGTATCGCTGTTGGATAGTGTCCCTTGGTCCAGGTAGGACGATGTATGCCATCTTGCTTCGAAATTCTGCAACAGTACCGCCGGTCTTGACGGTCCCTCGTCCAGTTGCCCTTCTTCCTGGTGTGTTGACGGGCCATCCTGCGCACTTTGAAACGGCTCACTGGGTACCATGTCCGCCGACCTCTCTGGCGCACCTTCGCAGCCACCTTGCTTCCGATGGGTCCGGCAACAAACCCCACCACATCCGCGCGAGTCGCGTCCACCGCTGCACTCGTGTTCACTCGTGCTCGGCACGGCCTCTCCTGTATCCTGCCGTCCACGATGATGTCCACCATTCTTCCGTTCACGGCACTATGCGTCAGGTGATTGGATGGCCCCGACGGTCCCCCCATGTCACACGCCAAGTCGGTTCTCGCGTGTTGCTCGTTTGCTTGTGCGCTTCCCTGCTGATCGTCCGAAACGGGCGCAACTGTCGCCTCGGCCACTAGGTGCTCCCTCCCCGGCTCCGCGCTATTCCGTCTGCCCCTGGCATCCAGTACTTTGACGCTCTCGTCAACTCTTACTACCAGGGCGCCAAGACGTTCCCCGTCGTCCTCCACGACGTCCACGTGCTGGCAGAGGTCTTCCACCTTTTCGCCGAGTTGTTCCACGTCTTCCGTCACGCCAATCCGTTCGCCGAGTTGTTCTACGTCTTCCGTCACGCCAATCCGTTCGCCGAGTTGTTCTACGTCTTCCGTCACGCCAATCCGTTCGCCGAGTTGTTCTACGTTTTCCCTCATATCATCCGAAACGGGCGCAACTGTCGCCTCGGCCACTAGGTGCTCCCTCCCCGGCTCCGCGCTATTCCGTCTGCCCCTGGCATCCAGTACTTTGACGCTCTCGTCAACTCTTACTACCAGGGCGCCAAGACGTTCCCCGTCGTCCTCCACGACGTCCACGTGCTGGCAGAGGTCTTCCACCTTTTCGCCGAGTTCTTCCACGCCTTCCGTCACGCCAGCCAGTTGCCCGTCAATTTTCGCCGATAGCTCCGTCTTTATCTTTTTCAGCTCGGCAGCGAGGTTGTCGTTTCTCGTTTCCATTTTGGCAAATAATTCTTTCATCATTGCCATCATCCTGGTTTCCGAATCTCCCTCCATCCCACTTCCTGACACCAAATGTAACAAATTTAACAACTCTTTTTTATTTTCTCAAGCTTCAAGTACAGCCACACTACTAGTTTCTGTCTCTTAATCTTTCCAAACTCTCACACCATACTCGTTTCTGTCTCTTCATCATCAACCACTCAAACTGTCTCTATGGCAACCTCCTTGAAAATCAAAGAGTCTTAATGACATGGAGAAGCCATGTCACAATATTTTCCTTCAATGACTTCTTCCATAGGAATACACTCCGCTGGATGGGGCCATTTTGCTATATGTAAGGGTGCATCATAATATGACGATTCTGGTGTCATTCCATGTGTTATCTTGTATAGTTTTGCTGCTTCTGCTATTTTAATATAGATAGGCTTCACTCCAGCTACTACACATGACGCATCAAAAGATATGGTTCTGTATGCTTTGGCAATTTTGATATTAATTATTCTCTGTGTTCTCTGAAGTATCTTTATATTTTTCTTCCTCTCTAGTGCCTGTTCCCAGACTTATTATTATTATTATTATTATTATTATTATTATTATTATTATTATTATTATTATTATTATTATTATTATTATTATTATTATTATTATTATTATTATTATTATTATTATTATTATTATTATTATTATTATTATTATTATTATTATTATTATTATTATTATTATTATTATTATTATTATTATTATTATTATTATTATTATTATTATTATTATTATTATTATTATTATTATTATTATTATTATTATTATTATTATTATTATTATTATTATTATTATTATTATTATTATTATTATTATTATTATTATTATTATTATTATTATTATTATTATTATTATTATTATTATTATTATTATTATTATTATTATTATTATTATTATTATGATTATGATTATGATTATGATTATGATTATGATTATGATTATGATTATGATTATGATTATGATTATGATTATGATTATGATTATGATTATGATTATGATTATGATTATGATTATGATTATGATTATGATTATGATTATGATTATGATTATGATTATGATTATGATTATGATTATGATTATGATTATTATTATTATTATTATTATTATTATTATTATTATTATTATTATTATTTTTTTTTTTTTTTTTTTTTTATTAGCTATAACAAGCATGCCCCATCGCAGTAAGCGATACTACATGCTATTACATTGATACCTATTACATTTATTTCTATATTCACTGTCACTATCACTTCTACTATCTTCCAGTTGTCCTTTAAATTGAACTTGCTGTATTTATATCTGGTCCTTTGTTTATTTTATATCACTACACCATATCACTTCCACTATCTTCCTATTAGCAGTTGGAATATACTATTTTAATTCACCAAAATTAATGCTTTGAATAAATGTTTTGAAAGCCCTTATGTTGTTTGTGATTAGCTGCTCTTTAGTCACTGGCCATTTGTTGTTATTAGATTCAATGGCTTTCTTCATTACTTCCCTTTGCTGTTTTAGTTTGCCACATCGATATATCAGATGTTCTACTGTTTGCTCTTCTTGTAGACAGATGCATCTAGAGTCCTGTATAATATTATTATTATTATTATTATTATTATTATTATTATTATTATTATTATTATTATTATTATTATTATTATTATTATTATTATTATTATTATTATTATTATTATTATTATTATTATTATTATTATTATTATTATTATTATTATTATTATTATTATTATTATTATTATTATTATTATTATTATTATTATTATTATTATTATTATTATTATTATTATTATTATTATTATTATTATTATTATTATTATTATTATTATTATTATTATTATTATTATTATTATTATTATTATTATTATTATTATTATTATTATTATTATTATTATTATTATTATTATTATTATTATTATTATTATTATTATTATTATTATTATTATTATTATTATTATTATTATTATTATTATTATTATTATTATTATTATTATTATTATTATTATTATTATTATTATTATTATTATTATTATTATTATTATTATTATTATTATTATTATTATTATTATTATTATTATTATTATTATTATTATTATTATTATTATTATTATTATTATTATTATTATTATTATTATTATTATTATTATTATTATTATTATTATTATTATTATTATTATTATTATTATTATTATTATTATTATTATTATTATTATTATTATTATTATTATTATTATTATTATTATTATTATTATTATTATTATTATTATTATTATTATTATTATTATTATTATTATTATTATTATTATTATTATTATTATTATTATTATTATTATTATTATTATTATTATTATTATTATTATTATTATTATTATTATTATTATTATTATTATTATTATTATTATTATTATTATTATTATTATTATTATTATTATTATTATTATTATTATTATTATTATTATTATTATTATTATTATTATTATTATTATTATTATTATTATTATTATTATTATTATTATTATTATTATTATTATTATTATTATTATTATTATTATTATTATTATTATTATTATTATTATTATTATTATTATTATTATTATTATTATTATTATTATTATTATTATTATTATTATTATTATTATTATTATTATTATTATTATTATTATTATTATTATTATTATTATTATTATTATTATTATTATTATTATTATTATTATTATTATTATTATTATTATTATTATTATTATTATTATTATTATTATTATTATTATTATTATTATTATTATTATTATTATTATTATTATTATTATTATTATTATTATTATTATTATTATTATTATTATTATTATTATTATTATTATTATTATTATTATTATTATTATTATTATTATTATTATTATTATTATTATTATTATTATTATTATTATTATTATTATTATTATTATTATTATTATTATTATTATTATTATTATTATTATTATTATTATTATTATTATTATTATTATTATTATTATTATTATTATTATTATTATTATTATTATTATTATTATTATTATTATTATTATTATTATTATTATTATTATTATTATTATTATTATTATTATTATTATTATTATTATTATTATTATTATTATTATTATTATTATTATTATTATTATTATTATTATTATTATTATTATTATTATTATTATTATTATTATTATTATTATTATTATTATTATTATTATTATTATTATTATTATTATTATTATTATTATTATTATTATTATTATTATTATTATTATTATTATTATTATTATTATTATTATTATTATTATTATTATTATTATTATTATTATTATTATTATTATTATTATTATTATTATTATTATTATTATTATTATTATTATTATTATTATTATTATTATTATTATTATTATTATTATTATTATTATTATTATTATTATTATTATTATTATTATTATTATTATTATTATTATTATTATTATTATTATTATTATTATTATTATTATTATTATTATTATTATTATTATTATTATTATTATTATTATTATTATTATTATTATTATTATTATTATTATTATTATTATTATTATTATTATTATTATTATTATTATTATTATTATTATTATTATTATTATTATTATTATTATTATTATTATTATTATTATTATTATAAGCAGTGGGCCAAAAAGCTCCAGAATTGGGCATTAAACAACCGGAAAAGTGTTCTGTGGATGGATGAATCCAAATTTGAGAAATTTGGTTCAAATTGTTGGGAGTATGTCCGCCATCACCCTGGGGAGAGAATGCTTGAAGGTTGCCTCACCCCCTATGTGAAACATAGAGGTGGAAGTGTAATGGTGTGGGGATGTTTCAGAAACAATGAAGTTGGAGACTTAGTGAAGTAAATGATATTTTGGAGAAAAGACAGTACCATCAGATTCTTTCACACCATGCTGTGTTATCT
Organism: Tenodera sinensis; assembly: GCA_030765045.1. Taxonomy (NCBI): domain Eukaryota; kingdom Metazoa; phylum Arthropoda; class Insecta; order Mantodea; family Mantidae; genus Tenodera; species Tenodera sinensis. The sequence goes on along the minus strand of CM060961.1, from coordinate 96,532,646 downwards.
AGTACGAGACTTATTGGATGTGGTCCTGTTCTTCAACAAGATAACCATCCTAAACACACATCAAAGTTGTGAAGAATTATGTGAATAGTAAAGAAGAGAGGGGAGTGCTAAAATCCATGACCTGGCCCTCACAACCTCCAGATCTATCCCCAATTGAACTCTCTGAGAGGAGCTTGACAGAAAAAAAAAAAAAAATAGATGATCCCTAACAGTGTGGATAGCCTTTTGCAAGCCTGGGGTAATATAACTTCAGACATTAAAAAATTGACTGCAAGAATGCGCTGAGTTTGTAAAGCAATCATCAAAGCTAGAGGTGGTCATATGGATGAACAAAGAATTTGAACAATTTCCTTACAGCATGCAAAAAAGACTACAGGTGGTATAAAAACACACTTTATATGAGTGATTTTTGTGTATTTCATAGAATATGCACTGCAGTTTGTTGCAGCATATAATAAGTATTTTATCTCAACTATGTTTACAAGTACAGCACCTAAAAAGTAGTATCTTAAGTTTTTTGTATGATGAATTTAAACTTTCTGTTGTTACATCTCCCATCTGTAATCCTTGCTCCTCTATACCTATTCTCATTTTTATTTCTATTATATGAGATGCCTCCACTGTTTCTTCTACCATACCAACTTTCATTGCTATACCTATAGTTTCTTTGTTCATAATTAAGAACTCTGTTTCCTTTCTGTCCCTATGCTTCATGTAAAAATTGGAAAAAAATGTCTTGTACTTTTTGCTGTTTTCTATGCTTGTGATTACTTGATGAGAGGAACCTTCAGCTCTTGGGTTGAATTCTGGGTCATGTTCCTTGTGGTGTGTTGTGGATGATTTAGTTGTTGAGGTGCCATCCTCTGGATGGGGGTCTGAGATGAGATATCCTTGGAACACAGGTCACAGGGTATCCATGGATGATGAACATTTTTATAATTTTGCCTTTCCCTCTTTTTTTATTGTATATTCTATATCTTGTATACAAAACAAATTGACCATATTGCAAAAGATTAAAGATTTAGAAATTTTGACAGATAATAGAAATAAATGAAAAGCAAACATTGCAAGCAATTACCATCTACTCAAGGCTTGCTTCAAATTCAAAATTAAGAAAGTAGAAAAAGAATGTGCAATTCAGAACAAAAAATATGATGCACAGAAACTCATGAATGAAGAAAAAAATAGAAGAATTCAGAATAGAATTGAAGAACAGATTCAAAATTCTACAACGGCTCCCTAACACTGAAAAAGATATCAAACTAAATTGGAAAAGAATCAAAGACACATACCTAGGAACTAGTGAAAAAGTACGAGACTAAGGAATATATTAGAATATATGAGAATTTCAGCTGTAAAGCACTACACGAAGGGTGATAGAAAAAGTACTTGACTGGAATTCTCAAGGTATAAGGAGGAAAGAAATACCTAAAGGACTATAGAAGAAGAGATAGCAGCAAGGGGAAAGATATGGAATGAAGTAAAAAGACTTACAACCCAGAGGACAAGATGAAGGGGCTTCACAGGAGCCCTATGTTTCCTTGGAAACTAGAGGAATTAGTCAAGTATGTCTTTTACCTTTTAAATTTTATTTTATTGTTTGCATGAGCCACCATATATAGCAGTTTTTTGTAATGGAGTAATGTACTCTTTGCAGAATTAATTTTTAGAATGCCTTTTACATAATTTTCAATTGCAGAGCATTTGTGGTGAAAACTATTTATTTTATTCAAATTCATACTAAAATATGAGTATAACTTTCATTTGATTACCGAAAGACAATTATTATCAGTTAACACAACAATTTTTAACTTTCGCCTTATATATATACCATACTTCATATTCACTTAATATCAGTTATGACTGTTGCAGAAGCTAAGAGCAATATTTTAGTGATTTTTGTAACTATACACAGTAACTATGTGCAGTACATAGTTACTGCACCTCACTAGGATAGGACATGCCTGTTTGTGCTATGGCTTTGAATTTCTTTTTGCTTTCTCTACTGGTAAGTAGGGGAAATATTGCATTCCACCCAAAAATTTGATGTCGAGATTTCACCGGAAATATATGTTTTGAGCCCCCTGAATCCAAAAACAGCATTTTTAGAAAAAGGTCTCTGTGTGTGTGTGTGTGTGTGGTGTGTGTGTGTGTGTGTGTGTGTGTGTGTGTGTGTGTATGTGTGTGTGTGTGTGTGTGTGTGTGTGTGTGTGTGTGTGTGTGTGTGTGTGTGTGTACAGCATAACTCAAAAATGAAAAGTTGGTTAAAAACCTAATTTAAGTACCTATTTAAGTTTAGTGTCTTTCAAGGATGCGACATGAAGATTTTGAAGAAAATAGCCCCACCCTAAACTACCCTTTACATGGAACATTTTTCGAAAATTTTGATTTTTTTTAAAATGGCTCCAATGATTTTGATTAAAATGTCATGTGTTTGAGATATTTTTATGACAAATGAAATGTATATCTTGAATTTTTTGGCTATAGCCCCTGTAGTCGTATTTACTCTGGACGACTTTTGCATAACTGGTAAACCGTTAGAGATAGACCAAATCATACTATACAAAAATGTTGTTGTTGTTGTTGTTGTTTTCTAGTGCCTTGCATTTGGCAATGAAGCCATTAGCATTCGTGCTTTCCAATACTTTTGAACTGTAGTTTCTTCTGATCTTAATGCTTCACAGGCCTTCAAGTCTATACAAAAATGTAGATCTTGCTAAAATGCACAATTTATGTCTTGGTAAATTTTCTTGTAAGGTGAACCATTTTGGAGATATTCCTTGTTATATGTGCGAGTTTCAGAAAACATAACTTTCGGTAAATGGGTCATCGTTGTTCATATTTTTTATATGTTAAGTGTGCAAAGATAACAGAATCTCAAAGCTTTAAAAGATTTGACTATCGCACAAAGTCTACTGTATTCTAACATTCCCCTTGCACCTACAAGGAAATAAGCAATAAGATAATTTGTACAAATGTTTATCTCAACACGAAGAAGATAGAGGCATAAGAGTTTGCAAGAATGGTTAGTACAAGAGTAGAGAGAGTCATGTGAGTGCAACACATCGGATTTTTTATGTCTTTAACTTTAGTCATATACATAAACATTGCTATTATTAACAAATAAGTAAATGCAACACTATAACATTTCCCAAACATTGTAACAAATATAATTCTTTAAACATGAACTTATTCAAATATATTGTTGCAAATATGTTTATCGACTAGGCTTTACTTATTTTAGATTTTTGCTCTGAATATACAGGTAGACTACAGTTCCATGATCATTTTATGTCATCATCAGTACCACTATTTGTTCTAGTCACCATCATTACAGATGCTAAGTGACATCATATTTTTTCCTATTTTTCTTTAAATTATCTATCATATTATATCTCTATTCTAGTTTATATTTTTGCCTCTTTGTGTTGATATGTTTACCCATCGTATGTTTCATTTATAGGCCTTTATACAGTTCATGTATTATTTTCTTCAATAAACAAACATGTTAGTTGATTTCATGATTTCTTTTTACACATGATACCATCTTCTTTCCAATTTTGTGTTTCAAGATACATACTGTAACAAAATGACAAAATCAGCCTGGTTCCTTTTCTATCACTTTATTGACTTCTAAAATGTTACCACAAATGCAAAGTTCTCTTCTTGTCATTAACACAGTCTACAGTCCTTTGGGCAATCACAACTCACAATTTTTTACTTCTCATAACCTTGCTCAATCCTTTTAGTGTGCTTCGCTTCCTCTGTCTCTCATATCCTAATTACATTACAATCACTCGTGATGCTTGTTGAACCTTCTCATAACGACACACACAGCTGTCCCACACTGACCCTCTCATGTCCATGGTTCAACTCTAATACTCATTCCACTGTTCTTCTCTGGCCTCCTTATGTCACATGAGTTTTTCTTGACCTCTACACACACTCACACCAGAAATGACTCAGCTAGAAGTCTTGAGAATCTAGACACACCTTTTGTTTCTGCTGCCTTGATTGTTAACTATCACATACACATAACAATTCCACAAGGCAGCCCGGCCTTGAAGCTTGTCCTTGTCTGTCCCCCATTGTATTGAGACAGAATATTGACCAATAGAAAATCGTTCATGTAAATATTTTTGTAAGAGTGTGTAAATTTCTAATTCTTGTTTGGGTGTATCAGGGACTTATTTTTCAATATTCAAGATAGCCAATGTTTTCTTGTCACTTTGTGTTCAACCAATGAGAACTGTTGCGCGGATGAATACAAAAGAATGGCGGTGTTGCGTAAGAGAGACGCCAGGGACTGTTTTTCATTAGCGTCTGTGTGCTCAAAATGAAAGGATGTGTTTTTTTTTTGGTAGCGCGTGAACATGTAACTTTCACCCAAACTTTTATACAGTGTAGATTCTACCAAACTGTGAAGATTGTTGATTAATTAATATGGTGCTAAAAGTGTAAATTAACAAATAAATATGTTGTGATAAAGGAACGTTGATTTATGCATTCCATTCTGTAACTTCGACCCTGAAGATAAGAGTAGCATCTACTATCACACATTTCATCTTTCACTAAGAACATTATCTCCGGTATCCTATGTAAAGACCTATTAATAAAAACCGCACCAAAATGGCTTACCCAACGTGGAGCGCGAATTTAGAATGGAATGCAAAATTACGAGTACGAAGTGTTAACATCAAATGACGCCATCCCATCGCCCAGGAAAAAGACGCCATTAGACCATCGTCTGATATCATCGATACACGGAGAATCAACGTGGGAAAAAACACCGGAGATCATCTAGCGAAGCCAACTACCCAGGAGACGTAAATAACTGGACGGTGAACCAACGGAAAAGAAAGTAGGATCCAAAATTTTTGTTTTTACATACATTTTATTTCCATTTTTCATGTTACTGAGAAGCGGAAAAGTAGTGGGACTTTTAACCTTAAGTGAATTGGATAAAGAAATTAAAATGTCGCGAAAAGAGATAGAAACAGGAGTGGGGGAAGGGGCAGATAGGCCTAGTTATCAGGTAGAATTAGAAAGTGAGGAACAGCTAACAATAAGCAAAGACCAAAGGTTATTAATGATCATGTTTGAAAGACTAGAACAGAATATGAAGGAAATAGGTCAGAAAATGGAACAAAACAAGGTAGAATTAGGTCAGAAAATGGAACAAAATAATGCAGAATTAAAACAGGACATAGAACAAAGTTTAGGTCAGAGTATAGGTCAGAAACTGGAACAGAATAAGGAAGAGATAGGTCAAAAAATGGAGGAAGTGAGAAAAGACTTAGAACAGAAAATGGAATTAGGTACACTGACAACATAAGACAGCAGGAAGTAGATGAAAATGTGCCAAATAGGGCAGATGCTGCACAGAATACAGAAACAACCACCACCACCAACACTCAGGGAAATTACAACAACTAAGTTCGTCCCAACTGGCTGGATGACAAACAACAAAATCTCAGTAACTTACAATTGACATCGACACCATGAAGGCATCTTAGAAGAGATCTGGAAAGATGGAGCTATTGTATACTGGACCACTGGTTATAACAAAACAGCTGGGTGACCACACGTATGAGCTACAGAATACAAATGGCAAGTTGGTAGGAAGATACCATAAAAACAAATTAAAGCCATACAAAGAAAGGACCAAATAGTCTTTGCCAACGAAGGTGTAAGGCAGGAGTAGTAGAGATGAAGGAAGATAACAATTTTTGATGGGTTACTTATAGAAAATTATGTTCAGATTAGGAATTACAACAAGGAAGAAAATCAACATAGTCATTGGCTAAATCGACCACAAAGAGCATTGTCAACAAAGACAGATGAGGACACTGATTGTCATTAAAGAAATGAATCATAGCGACGGAATATAATATGTTTTTGACATAAGGATGTCAGGAACAAAAATAAAAAGGAGTCAATTATGATGACAAAGATATAATATTTCGACACAAAGATGTCGAGGGTAAATTGAGAAGAAAAATAATACAATTACAGAATAATTATAAGTATAGAAGTTTTCTCTTATAGAAATAAGAGACAAAGAAGTGACAATTAGTGAAGTGAGGAAAACCATAATCAGAAAAACAATGCCCATGAATTAAGATGAATATAGCCAATGCTAAGCTCGAAGAAATATTGAACCAAACAACAATAAATAATAACCCAATTAAGAAAAATGGTACCATTAGTAACATCAGAGTTTAAGAACCGGCTCAACAACCTGCCTATACATAAGCTTATAAGACAAAGAAGGCAAAGAACTGAATAAAATATTGCCATAAACATGATCATAATCATTAGCTCAAAATTTGTATCCTGTTTTTCTCTCCTCATAGCAATGAATACAAGTCAAAAACCACATAATAAACCATGACACACTTAAATTATATTTGTGTCAATGTCAAATGTACAATAACTGTGTATGTGTTGTATAAGAACTGAATATGTGTTGTACAATAACTGAATATGTATTGTATGATAACTGGATATATTGTGTAATAGCTGAATATGTTGAGTAATAACTAAATGCGTTATGCAAAAACTGAATGTGTATTGTGTAATAACTCAATATGTATTGCATAATAACAGAACATATGTGGTATGATAGCAGGATATATTGTACAATAACTGAATATATGTTGTATAATAATTGGACATGTTGTGTAATAACTAAATGTGTTGTACAATAACTGGATATGTATTGTATAATAACTGAATGTATTGTGTAGTAATCGAATATGTGAAATTTATAAAGACATGCTGTATCATGTCAAAACAAAAGACAAAGACAAACAGTGAAGAAGACTGTAAAAAAAAAAAAAAAAATATTGTACAAAGTGATTGAATCATAGGAGTAGGGAGAAGTATTGTATTGTGTTTCAAGATTGTAAATAGGTGACAACTTGAAAAACAAAACAAGGGGCATATGAGACAGAATATTGACCAATGACCAATAGAAAATCGTTCATGTAAATATTTTTGTAAGAGTGTGTAAATTTCTAATTCTTGTTTGGGTGTATCAGGGACTTATTTTTCAATATTCAAGATAGCCAATGTTTTCTTGTCACTTTGTGTTCAACCAATGAGAACTGTTGCGCGGATGAATACAAAAGAATGGCGGTGTTGCGTAAGAGAGACGCCAGGGACTGTTTTTCATTAGCGTCTGTGTGCTCAAAATGAAAGGATGTGTTTTTTTTTTGGTAGCGCGTGAACATGTAACTTTCACCCAAACTTTTATACAGTGTAGATTCTACCAAACTGTGAAGATTGTTGATTAATTAATATGGTGCTAAAAGTGTAAATTAACGAATAAATATGTTGTGATAAAGGAACGTTGATTTATGCATTCCATTCTGTAACTTCGACCCTGAAGATAAGAGTAGCATCTACTATCACACATTTCATCTTTCACTAAGAACATTATCTCCGGTATCCTATGTAAAGACCTATTAATAAAAACCGCACCAGTATGCTGAGCCTGACATCACAATATTGTAATTATTCAGATTTTAGTTCTATTTTTACCTGAAGTACCATTTTAAGGAATCTAGACTATCCATTCCTCTCTTTGTTGTTCTCATCCCAATTATCATGTTTATTGTTCTTACTCCATGGATTCTATTTCAACACATGTTCAACACCTTGACTACAAACTGATTCAGCATTGTGTAAGATTTGAAGCTTTCACGGCGAACGTTATTGATCAATGCTTCGTGGGTGATCAGCCGTGTTAAATTTAAGAAGGTCGAGCTTTCAGCCATTGTAGACTCCATGGCCATCTTCAGGAGTGAAGAGATGAAAAAGTCTCCTCAGTTTTCTAAATATATACTATGGTTTGGAGGATGTGGGTTGTATTGTCCTAGCCAATGAGTAGGTGATGGTTTGTGATTGGGCCTGCTGTCGTGAGGTATGTGTATCCTCGGCTGAAGTGTTTTCCTGCGGGTACAAATTTTATCCGGTGTCGCCAGTTGGGGTGTCTTCCTGCGGGTACGTATTTTGTTCAGGGTCCATGGTGTTGCTGTTTCTGTAGGTGTTTCTGATGGCTGTTGTCCACGCGGAACTTAGTTTAAGTCCAGCATCTCTGTTGTAATTGTTGGGGTGTAATTTGATGTGGATGGCCTCCTTGATGAGTCTGTCCCAGTAATTTTCTGCGTGTTCTAGAACTTTCGTGTCTTGGAAGTTTATTTTGTGGACCTGCTCTATGCAATGTTGGGCTGCTGCTGATTTTTCCGGTTGGAGAAGTCTGATGTTCCGTTGATGTTCTTTGCATCTTTCCTCTATTGTGCATCCTGTTTGACCCACATACACCTTCCCACACTTGCAAGGAATCCTGTACATTCCTGGGACCTTAAGCCCAAGTGGTTCTTTAACCGGTCTGAGGAATTGTCGGATCTTCTTGGTTCAGCAGAAATAGATTATCAATAAATACAGAAAAAACAATAGCAATAGCTTTTCATCATAAATAAAATACACTTGCTAATCATCCCATTATAAAGTTCCAGGACAAATATATCTCATACACAGATAGCAGAAAATTTCTAGGAGTATGGGTGGATGAAAATTTAAAGTGGTCGGCTCACATTCACAAGCTAACACAAAAGCTGAGTAAAATAACTTATGCTAGCACAGTCATTTCAAAAATCATGGACTTAATCAGTTTTATCTTTATATCATGCATATTTTAAATCTGTTCTTTCCTTTGGAATATTATTTTGGGGTAATTCAACAGGAGCAAAATCTATTTTTAAAATGCAGAAAAGGGCAATTAGGATAATGCTACATGTGAATAAAAGAACCAGTTGTAGACCACTATTTAAGGAATTAAATATATTGCCCCTACCCCGTATTTATATATATGAAACATTATGCTACATAAAATCTAATCTCAGTATATACACAACAAACTCACAGATACATTCTCATGACACCAGAAGAAAAGATCACCTCCATGTAATCACACATAGCACAAGTTCTTTTGAAAAAAGTTTTGTATATACTGGCCTCCAGCTTTATAACAAATTACCCAATTATCTGAAGCAAATACCTGCATAGCATAGATTTAGGATTTGTCTCAAAAAACTTCTCTCACTCCATTGTTTTTATAGTACAAATGAATATTATAAGTACTTTGACAATTAATTTTTAAGGTATTTTATAAATGTATACATGTTTTTATTTAGTATTTTGAGGTAATACCTCAATTTTGTAAATTATATCATTGTACATATTGTAAAATGTTGATAAACCTGTAAATAATTGTAAAGATCTTGTACGTGTTCTATATCATGTATTATGATCCAAAGAACCAATAAAACTACTACTACTGCTATCTATTTTACTCTATTTTGAAAAATTTTTTATATTATATTTATTCTATTTCATTGTAGCACATTATTTGGCTCTTTCTTTTACTCATACCATATTTCAGTAAAATGAAACTGCGCACAAGCTATCAACAACATTTATATATACATGTCTCAAAAAATATACAAAACACAAACATACTTTATGCAACCACAGAGGCACATATGTAATGATACGCAAAATTGTTTAAAAGCAAAAAATAAAAATTGTGAATTAATCTAGAGGATTAGATGAACAAAGAGAATTTGGTTAGGTGAAATGAAAGTTAGTTGATATGAAAGTTATGACCAAAACCTAGTCACAAAAAGAGGCATTTGAGGCAGTAGATCAAGATGGCCTCAAAAGAATTAGTATATTTGTATTAATATATTTGTTGAAATGATTAGAAGGTTATTTAAATTTGTTTTAAAGTAATTTATGTCAAAATTAATGTGAAATATTGAATTTGTTCATTGATTTATAAGTATACTTATTTATGTCTGCAACAGACTTCAAATACCAAAATAGAGTAACAAAATTGTAATTTACATGATCTATCCTAGAGAAATAAAAGTGGATACCTTTTTTGTGACTATGTACACTACAACAAATTTTCCAATTTGTAGCATCAGATACATAACAGTATAACAGTATACACCATAGATGGGGAGAACTGACACATTGTCTCATTTTTGTACATCGTAGTTTTAACTCCATCCACTCTCCTACACACCAGCAAGCTGCCACACCACACCCCTGACTGTTATCTACCTCAGAGAAGTGGTCAGTCCCTCAAATTGTGTCACTGGTAGAATCATGTAGGTAAAAAGGTACTTCAAAGTTGAATAGGAATATAAGTACTTTTGTATTTGCAAAAATGAAGCTTTTTGTTTTCTATGCCAAAATAAAATGTATGTAATGTAATCACAATCACGTAATCACAAAACTAGTACATCATGTTTCTATTCAGTTTTGCCTTAAAACCTAGGCACCTTGTTTGTAAAGAAGTGTGTATACATAAACAAAGAACCAGAAATGTGAGGTGGCCTGCATTTGGTGATGGGGTATGTGGAGGGGGTAAATACTCAATTTCATTCCTGTCACCCCTCTTCCCCATGCTTGGTATATTTTAGATCAACAAAGTGTAAAAATGGTTTTGAAAGTGCATCATTCTAATCTTGTGATCAAAAGTTACTGTGATAATATTATACCAAGTTTTTATTAAATAAACTGCAAGTTAATTTTGTATTGGAATCTTTATTTAGTAAAATGTAGCTTCTGTTAAAAAATCGTAATACCCTAAAGAGAAGGAGTGCTCAAAATTCTGCTACAATAGTGTAAGTAAAATGGCAATTATATGAGAAAGGCATTTGGTAGTATAGTTGGCTTGTAGTTGAAGGTGTTGAATGGCAGTTGTGGTTGGAGGCAATAAGGATCTTATGGAGTCAGCCATGTACTGTGAAATAGCTGCCCATCAATTGGCAGCTTTGGTTTACAGTGTATGCTAAGTAACTCTGTGTTTTTGATTTAACAGGGTAACATCAAGTTTAAATTTCATAGTACAATTCCTTCCCTTTTCCATTGTTGTGGTAAGTTCCTCAGCCACCTTCTGTATGTCTTTTCCTCATGTCTAACCTATCACAGCATATTTCTAAAATGATAATTGCTCAGTCAACTAATTAATCAATGAATCAGTCAGTTAATTAAAACATATATCAATCTGTCAATTGATTTTTTTTCTAATTTACTGCAGGCTTAAACAGCGTCTGTTCTCTTTCACATCAAACACTGGTCAGTCTAGTGCACCATCATCCCCAGGACCTCTTGGCACTGGAGAAGACAGCAGTGGCTATTTAGGTAAGCTACTATCAAATATAGTAGTACTTAACATAACAGGAAAACAAAAAACTTACAACTGCCTGCAGTGGTTTTGCCTGTCTGCATCCTCAGCACTTGTTGCCATCTGCCACAATCATAGAAAGGCATGGACAAACCATATAACATTTTTAAAACTGCTTCTAAAGGCTTTACTTGTCTAATTTATGAAAGAAGATGCTGAAACTGGCCACCGCTGTCCACACATTTTTGACACCTCTTTAGGAAACTGTCATTTGCCATAGTTCACATTGAGATATTCTGGCAATTTCCTGGTGGATTCTGTGTTTTAATTCTTCCAGGGTGAGTGGATTTGTCTTTTACATTTTATGTTTTAAGTAACCCCAGAGATAGAAATTGCAGGGGATTAGGTTGGGGGATCAAGGGGGGTACTAATAATTCTGTCCTGAAACATACTTTCAATTTAAATATGTATCAATAGGCAAGTAATAGTGATTTTAATCTAAATTATAATGAAAATTGAGTCAGTGTTGAAACACTTAATATCACTTACATCCAATTAATCTGGGAGCAAGTTAAGCTCTTGAAACCGGTTAAGATTAATTACATGTAAGTGATGTTAAGTGTTTCAATACTGACTCAATTTTCATTATAGTACTTTCAATTGTTCTCATTGAAAGATTGGCTATATGAGCTGTTGCAGAGTTTTATTGAAAAAAGATGAAATCATGTTCCCTATCTGTTTATTATCTAAAAAGAAGGGGCAAAACTGTATTCAAATATGTGTGGGCATCTCCTGTTGACTTGAAAAGAATTGGCCCTGTAAGTCATAACCTCATATTGTTCATAAAGTACCTCTTCATGATGAAACAAATGGTGTTTGGTGCACCATTAGCTGAAAAAGGTTTCTCAGAGTGCCAATAACAATCTCCTTTCATAAAGTTGGTAGGTAAAGCCCTTAAAAGTAGTTTTAAAAATGTTGTATGGTTTCATCTACACTTTTCTATGATAGTGGCAGACTGCAGCAAGCACCGAGGATGTGGACAGGTTAAAACACAGCGCAGCATGTTCATAAGTTTTTTTTCCTCCCAATATTATAATCAAACAAGAGAAACTACTTCACTGAACTCCATTGGTATTTTATACTTATTAGTCAGGTGTAGACTGAAGCTGGTAAGTTGAGTCAGAAGTAACAAATTTAATATTATAGCTATTAGCAGATCCACAGGATGTTTGTTTTCTACTGTTGAGGTAGCATGACAAGACATCTGAACACATTCCCATTTGATTAAAGATCCCAGTAAATCTCCAAAGAAAGCAAATTACATATTCTAAGATATCATAGATTAAATAAAGGCAACTTCTGTGTCACAAGTACTTTTAATTTTTCATCTTTATATAGTGTGAACATATTATTTAAACTTTAGTTAACTATAACCAACTCTATTTTTGAAAATATGCCTCATCTCTTCACAATATCTTTCTCACCAAAGGCATAATGGAATGCCTTGCTTAACAGCAGAAAAAGCTGAAGGAAACTAACACAAATTGTAAGTTTGCAACACTATTGCAATACTATTCTTTGGATCTGTGCCACTTCAAATTTGGCATACAACATTGTGGACATTCATTCTAGGCAGTAGCTGTTAAGTAGTACAGCAGGCCAAATCTGTGCTACTTAGTACAGCCACAGAAAAAAGATTGAGCACACTTTAAGAGCAAAATATTTCCAAGTTTCACTTTGTATTGCAGCACGTTTATACATGCCAATATTTCCAGGATGCAGCTAGACTTAATTATGTAGCATACGTTATCATCTGCCAAAGAAATACATAGGCTGAGTCTTAAACTGTGTCTGACATTTGTATTGGTTCCTGATAAGGAATAAGGGTTAGTACGACAACTAGCACTATACATCCCATTCTTTATTAGCCAATTAATTAACAAACCCAAATATGTTTCTGTCTGATGCTATATGCATTGGTAATTATACTGTAGAAGTAGCAACTAATTCCCAATCAACTGAAGCAACTAATTCATAAGACATCATAAGACATCAAGTAGAAACTACGTCAAACTACTCTTTACATGGAAGATTTTTTAAATGTTTTTCTTTTTTCAAAAGTGCTTCTAATGCATACATGTTTAAGCTATTTACATGACCAATAAGCTGCACTTGTATATCTTGAACTTTTTAGGAATAGTCTGTGAAATCCTCTTTGGATCTTTGTATAGTAGCAAACAACAAGGTACTACATATGAAACGTAGACCTCTTTAAAACAGATAATTTATTGTAATTAACTTTTTTTTACTTACATATAGTAAGTATGGAAAGTATTGTACTTGACCCAAAATTTCTATGTCAAGATTTCACCGGAAATATATGTTTTGAGATCCCTTAATCCAAATAAAGCTGTTTTAGAAAAAGGTCTGTGTGTGTGCATGTGTGTGTGCGCGGGTGTGTGTGTGTGTGTGTGCGTAGCATAACACAAAAATGAAAAGTCTGTTTAAAACCAAAGCTGCTATTTCAGTTTAATATCTTTCAAGGATGTGACAAACAGATTTAGAAGGAAATTTCTCCACCCTTAACTATCCTTTACATGGAAAATTTTTCAAAAATTTTAATTTTATCAAAAATGGCTCTGATGATTTTGATTACAATGTAATATGTTCAAAATATTTTTATGGCAAATGAAATGTGTCTTTTGAACTTTTTGGCTTCAGCCTATGTAGTCCTGTTTACTTTCAATGACTTCTGCATAACTGGTAAACCATAAGAGATAGACCAAATCTTACTATAAAAAAATATAAACCTCATTAAGTCACACAAGTTATATCTGAATTCATTTTTTGAAGTGAACCATTTCAGAAATATTCCTTGTTATTTGTGAGTTCTGTAGTACTTAAACATTTCTCAAATGGAAGCTCAAGGCAAAGAGAATAGAATTCCAAAGCTTTAAAATATTTGACTATTGCTCTAAGCCTACATTCCCATATTCACCTTTCACCTACAAGGAAATCAGCAATAAGATAATTTCTGTAAGTGTTTATCTCAGCTAACATGAAGAAGAAGGTAGAGGAACAAAAGTTTGTAAGAATGGTTAGTTGAGTTGTAGCATTAGTAATTCTAAGGAAAACTGTTGTTACTTAATTGCATTTTTTAATACTTTCATTATTTTAGGTGCTGTCACTATTCAGATATTTTTTGCAATGTCATGGAATTTCTAGGCCATAACAGTGTGACTAGTTTTGAAACATCTGGCTACAGATGCAGTTTTCTCTGGTCCTCTTGAAACGTTAAACATTATTTTGTTGTTTAATAATGCTGTCAATTACCAGGATCACATCAGTGTCACCAGTGTGCCAGAATTTCATCCTACAGGAGTTCTTTTACTTGCCAGTAAATCTACTGACATGGAGCTGTCATTCCTCTTGAACCTGCAACAAAATGCATTATGAAACTATTTCTGTAAATGTTTATCTCAACGTTCGTAGGTAGAAAATAAGCTTCCATAGAAATAGCTGATAGTAGGTGGAGATAGTCGTGTGGATGTTACACAGCAGATTTTTAAATAAAAATGCAGTAATTAGTAATTGATGATTAGTAGAGAAATTTCATGAATGTTTACACACCAGTTGTGACAGTTACTGCTTTCTAGGGCCTCCCTTCTACTTTGTGTTAATCACAGGAGAAGTGTCTTTCAAGCAACATAGGGTCATTAAAACATATGTTAACCCATTCATGGAATCTCTCCACTGCATGAGAGAAACAAGAATTGCTGGCAAAATGGTGCAAGCAGAGGTACACTAAAATCCTTGCCTCACAAATAGGCAGCATATCTCTTATTGTTTCATTAAACAAAATGGGTCATATTATATTTCTAGCACTTATCATACACCATACTTCAGTTTTCAAGTTATAGTAAACAAAAATGTTTCATGATATACATTTCATGTTTCAATGAGTTCTACTTCTTTTCGTAATAAGTTTTATCAATCCCTTATGATTCTCAATAAAATAAAATTGCATAGGCTATCCATTAAAAGCCCAAGATATGCAGTATCCTAATCAATTTCATTAAAATTGTTAGAGCTGTTTTTAAAAAAGTAAAAGAGTAATGAATTTGTTTCCATATGTTGTTTACGGGAGAATTCCATGAAAGTCGTTACCTTGCATCCTTGAAAGATATTGGGCTTAAATATCATGCAAATTTTTCATCCAACTTTCTATTTTAGTGTTATGCTTTCACAGATCATTTGAGCAATGGAATGATCAATGAAAGAACACATGGATGGTTAGAAAAATGGGCAGATGGAAGCATGAATGGATTCACACTTTGACATATTTACCTTCTATTTCATGCTTTAGAAGTATTGCATTTCACCCAAAAAGCTTGAAATTGAGATTTCACTGGAAATGCAAAAAGGAGTATGTGTGTATTTGTCTATATATGTATACAGGGTGTGTGAAATGCTTGTAGACTTCTTTTCCAGCACAAAAGCAATACTACTGTGATATGTGCAATTCCATGTCATCCTATATATGGACATTGTAAGAAAGTGATCAAAATAACTAGGTTTAAACGTCTTGAATGAAACTTAAGGCAATGAATATATTAAGGCAATGTATCTGTGAAAATTAAAAAAATCCACAGTTTTCTTCTGATTGCTTTGAATTTTTTTTGTGTACGCTCAAAAAATAAAGTTAATAGTATACACAAAGTTTCAATGTAATAGGTCAAAACATTTTTAAATTATTAACATGCTTATTAATAATAAATCACTTTTTGATATGCTCATAGGAAATAACCCTTGAACCCTACAGTTTATTGCATCCCTCCTAAATTTTTAATTTGAGTTCAGTATACAAATATAAAGAAATTGCCATACCAAAATTGCTTAGATTTAATTAGTTTAAGAGAAAAAATGTTTTATATACTATTTGTCAATATTTTAAATTTTTTCAGTATGAGTTATGAAGCTAAAGTCGTTGTTCGGTTCTCGTTGTGTCGTCATTTGATGCGTAAATGTCGTTGGTCTCGTTTTCGCCCGTTGATTTGGTTCGTTCCCGCCAGCTCAGGTTGAGATCTCTTTATTTATCTCGGGTACGCGCAGGTGCCATAGACTACCCAAGAAAACCTTTGTATATTGTTTATTACATCTTAGATACTTTCGGGAGTTATGCCGATCTGCTACACGCAGAAGAATCGCACTCACGTCTGCACTCCACAACGTGCGGTGCTGGTCTGGGCTGAGTAGTGACCAGACGCTTTCTCGCGTACCCACGCTAGGAAAAACATTCTCTCCAATTTTGAATGTCATGACGTCATCCAAGAAAGCCTCGTATCCAAAATGCTATTTCCTTTTCCCGCAATTTAGAAATGTCCCTTTCTATTATAACATGTTCTTTTATGAATTTTGAATATATATTTACCTTTTTATGATTAAACGATGTTTTCTTTATATTTTATTAAATATATCGCGCGACCTGAATTTCAAACGTGAATTTAAACTATGTAGTATGACGTCATGACTCGTTAATTTCAAACCAATAATGTGTTTATCCTACAAATTTAACGACTATTATTTACTCATATCTGGCTCACCTTACAACACTTCCTGCTCTATTATCTATTTATGTTATTACTCAACACTTATCGCAAATCTCACATCCGGCAATTAAATTAAAACGTGTCTTTATCAAGCCCATTCGATTTGAAATCTAAATTTCGGTATCAAATGCCCCCATTTATGTTATTTTATTATTTCATAATAAAATAATGTAAATGTCTTGCCCGAAAGAAAATTAAAAATTACTGCTGTATTTTGAATAATCGGCAACACTCCCATTATATACAATTTTCAATTACACTGTTTTTGAAATTGGTTATTAACACATTTTCTCCTTAATCTTTTTAACATGACAAACAATTGTACACTTGACTAAACATTAATCCTTAAATACTAATTACAATATGTTATGGTTTCTTCTGTGACACTTTTATATAAAGGTTAAATTTCAAGAGTCTTTCTTTATACTTCCTTCTTTAGTTCATGTTTGCTCACTTCGCTCTCACTATCACTTGCACTGTGATTTTTCACTTTTGTTATTGTAACACATATCTGTACTAGATCCTTTAAGCACTAAAATGTACATATATTTATATAAATCCATTACACTCTTCAGACAAGTTCTTTCTTTGTCTTGCTGTGATAACTATCTATACATCTAAATATTTTAACAAATGTTTACAAATTAAATATTCTGTTTTCTCTCTATGCGGAGATGAACATTTTAACAATCTTTCTGAAGCTGTTATTGTGAGCTCTATACAATATATTTTTAAGCTCTTTGTAGTAGATAGCAATTCACATTCTGCATTTTTCATGAATATGTAAGTACCTGACCAATATATGGTTTTCAAGTAAGCTAACATTTAAATTTTATCTCAAAGCTGATTGGGCGCCAATAGACAATGACACTTCGAATTTTACATGAAATCAAGGTTCCAAGGTACCACACGGTTTCTTGTATGGTCGAAGGAGTTGTTTATGCCATCTTCCCAGACATTTTTCATTTTTAACATCTTTTAATTCATAGGTATGATAACAAAATTTTGATATAATTTCTGCAGGACCTTTATATAACAATTCCATCCTTTTGTTCCTACCTCGCAACGCACTTGATAACTTATGGTCTTTAACTAGTACCCAATCGCCTATCTTAGGTTCCCATTTATGTTTTCTACTCTTTTTCTTTAATTTTCGCTTCTCTGCCTTTTTCTTGATTCGTTCAAAAGCAATTTTCGCTCTTTCTTCTTCACTTAACTGAATGTCATTAATTTTCAGTGTTTTTGGTACCCCGATCAATATTGGTTCTGGTTCAATTCCTAACATTAATTTTATTGGTGCAAACCCAGTAGTTACATTAATGGTGTGGTTGATAATCTTTTCTATCAACGGACAATATTTCACCCAATCCTTGTGATTATGATGTGTAAGTACACGTAAATAAATTCCTATATCTCGGAGGACACGTTCTGTTGGATTCCCTGATGGAAAGTATGAGGAACAATAATTTAGTTTTCTCGCGTCTAATGTCACCCTAATCTTTCCATTGGCCTTATTTACAATACATAGGGGATTCACAAATTCTGAATTCGAAATCTCAATAACCTCATCTTCTAACATTGACTTTATAACTGCATTTACCTCTTCTCTTATTGTACTAGGGATAGCTCTCGCTTTATGTGTAAAAGGTTTGATGGGTATCATCTCAAACGAATGAGTATAAATATTACATTTACCAGGTTTCTCAGAGAATACTTCTTTATTTCGGATTAATATTTCAAACAGTTTATCCCTCTGTTGTTCATTTAGTTGATCAGCCTGAGTTACCTTTTCCCGCAATAATTCTTCTAAGTCTTCATTACTCTCCCTATCATAGTACCTAGTTGCGTCAGAAAACCTCAAATTGTCTATGAAATCATTTTTATCCCATTCTACATTTTCTTTATTATCGACATTGTACTCTTTGACATTTACTTCAGTTAATTCCATAGCTCCTACTTTAACATATTCTACAAAGAATGTATCCCCTTGGATTTCTTCTTCCTCTTTTTCTCTTACAATAGTTTCTGAACTACTATCTTCCACAAAAGGCACTATAATGGTCTCATCTTCAACTTTCATTTCTACAATCATGTTTTTAAAATTCACCACAGCTTCCCAGGCATAAACACAATCACAACCTATTATAATATCTGTCACAAGTCTTCCTACAATCAGAAATAAAATTCCTAGTATTCTCCCATTTATTTCAATATTTATCATTGCTTGAAATTTTACTCTCTCTTTTCGTTTTCCCACAGCTAGCTAGCAATATATCCCATTAACTGGTAAAGACATTACTTTAAAACCACTACTTTGTAAATTATCATAAAAATTTTGTGAGCATACTGTGCTATTTGATCCCGTATCTATAATTGCATTGTATTGTTTTCCATTTACTCCAATTTTGATTTTAGGTGGATCTCCTACTTTTTCGTTTTTGTCGATTCTATTTTTCCATTCTCTTTTCTTTTGTATCATCATTTGCCTTCCAGGACTATTTATTTCCGAGTACTTATCAAAATCATTACTAGGATACCCAGTTCTCACTGAAGGCGCGTTTGACCGGGTCTGGCGTTTCCCTGATTTTTAGGTATTGCTCCTGTACTATTTCCCGAATTGTTACTTCTGTTTTCCTGCATTAAATCGGGGTTACTTCCTACCATGTTTTTGACCGTGTTAATGGCCTCAACCATTTCCGCATTTTCGGGAGAATCTCGTCCATTAGAATACCTTTCTCCCTGTCTTGGTGACCTCGGTCTAACCTCATTATCTCTGTTTGTCCAATACCCATCATTTGAATTTCTACTATGTCCAAAATAACGTCCCCGTCTACCTCGATCAAATCTATTTGTGTTCATATAATTCACCCTTATATTTCTTCCCCTTAGATTACCATTTCTATTTTGGTGATGCCCTTCCTGGTTACATCTACCTTGATTTTCCCACCGGAATGATTCCATCCTTGGTACTGGTCCTTTATATCTTTCCCTAATCTCACTTCTATTCTGATAATACTGTGCCCCTTGCCCGAAAGAATTGACAGTTTCTTTTCCTTCATATTTATTTCCAAATGCGTGTTTTGGCTTATTGACTTCTAAGGCTGATAATAATTCGATCATAGCTGCAATGCTATCGGGTCGGGCTATGATTAGGTAGTGTTGAAGCGTTTCCGGAAAATGTGGAGTAACTATATTTATTAGATCTTTTTCATCTAAGGGAGGATCCAACATCTTCGATTTTCTCGCTATTCTCATAAAATAGTTGACCATCGATTCCTCCGATCTAGGATTAAACTTTCCATTGCTTAATTCAACTCTAATATTAGCCTGCCTACTAGCTCCCCAATATCTGGTTAAAAAGATGTTCCTAAAGGTCCTGTAATCATTATTGTTACCCATAGAAAGGCCTAGCCAATTGGCAGCATTACCCTTTAGGCATTTTCTTACTATCACCATCTTGTACTCCTCTGGTATACGTTTCACCATGAAGTACTCTTGTAACCCTTCTAAAAAGGCTTTAGGATCATCTGAATCTTCATTTTCAAAAACTGGAGGTGTCATTTCATTTAAGACATGGTTAGGCCAATGTAAATTTGAATTGTCACCTGTCCCTGCACTATTTCTGAGATCAGAATGGGAATTACTGTTACCCCTATTTTGCATTGATATGTCAGCTGATACACCTGGTATTGCCTCGTTTCTTGCAACTTCATTATTAAGATTGTTGTGATTACATGCATTTTCATTTAATTTCAAATTTTCTAAGACCTCTTTTACCTGAGTAATTTCTGTTACTACTCCTTTTATTTGGTCTGTAACATCCTCCAAATTTTTAGCCTGCCTTTCACTTTCTACATCAGATCTTTCTATTCTAACTTTACACCCCTGTAACTCTTCTCTGATTTCTTCCCTGTCTTTATCTAACCTTTGTACTACCTCTTCCCTTTGTTTGTCTAATCTATATGTTATTCTTTCCCTTTCTTTATCTAATTTTTCACTCACTTGTTGACCTAATTTCTTTTCAGAATTCTTTACTTCTTGCCTTATTGTCTCTAATTCTCCCTTAACCTGTTCTCTATTTTCTTTTACTTCACTACTGACTTTATTAATTTCCTCCCTAACTTCTTCCCTAAAGGTTTCTAAAGCTCTCTTCTGATTTTCCAATTGCATTCCCAATTCCTGTTGTCCCTTCTCTAATTTCTGTCCTAACTCTGTTCTTAATTCTTTACTAGTTTCATCTATCTTTTGACTTAACTCTGTACTCATCTTTTTCACTGTTCTTAATTCTTTACTAGTTTCATCTATCTTTTGACTTAACTCTGTACTCATCTTTTTCATTATCTTTTGAAACATATTCTCTATTTCTGACATAATCACTGGCCTTTCTGAATTAGTACTAAACATTTCTGAGCTACCTCTAGGTGTTTCTCTAACGTTCTGATCTTCTACTTCTTGGCATATTCTGCTACCGATTATATTTTGATTATATTCTTCCATCCTAACTACACTTTTCTCAATTTCCGGACTGTCAAAACCTAGAAAATCGCTATCACTGTCTTCCATTTCTAAGCTATTTACATGTGTTTTTCTACTCACCAATATTTCACAATTTTCACTATGATTTTTTTTTAACTGCACTTAAACTTGTTCACTACACGTTTCACAGATGTTGACACGCTGGGCACCTTCTTGTTTGCTGGTTCGATGCTGGCTTGGTCGTCTTGGGGTTGGTCTATTCTCTCGACGCCACACGTTGGGTCGCCATTTGAAGCTAAAGTCGTTGTTCGGTTCTCGTTGTGTCGTCATTTGATGCGTAAATGTCGTTGGTCTCGTTTTCGCCCGTTGATTTGGTTCGTTCCCGCCAGCTCAGGTTGAGATCTCTTTATTTATCTCGGGTACGCGCAGGTGCCATAGACTACCCAAGAAAACCTTTGTATATTGTTTATTACATCTTAGATACTTTCGGGAGTTATGCCGATCTGCTACACGCAGAAGAATCGCACTCACGTCTGCACTCCACAACGTGAGGTGCTGGTCTGGGCTGAGTAGTGACCAGACGCTTTCTCGCGTACCCACGCTAGGAAAAACGTTCTCTCCAATTTTGAATGTCATGACGTCATCCAAGAAAGCCTCGTATCCAAAATGCTATTTCCTTTTCCCGCAATTTAGAAATGTCCCTTTCTATTATAACATGTTCTTTTATGAATTTTGAATATATATTTACCTTTTTATGATTAAACGATGTTTTCTTTATATTTTATTAAATATATCGCGCGACCTGAATTTCAAACGTGAATTTAAACTATGTAGTATGACGTCATGACTCGTTAATTTCAAACCAATAATGTGTTTATCCTACAAATTTAACGACTATTATTTACTCATATCTGGCTCACCTTACAACACTTCCTGCTCTGTTATCTATTTATGTTATTACTCAACACTTATCGCAAATCTCACATCCGGCAATTAAATTAAAACGTGTCTTTATCAAGCCCATTCGATTTGAAATCTAAATTTCGGTATCAGTTATAAGCTCACTTATTTAATATTGTTTAACTAGCACACGACAAATTTTAATACCTTAAACTCTTAAGGCCTCCTGAAAATTTCAAGCAAATATGTTATAAACTAGGGTCCAAGGAGCATTTTGGATAGTGAAAAATGCTGAAAAAAAACCTGAGAAAAGTGAATTTTAAAGTTTAACAGTATGTCTTTGTTCTTTACCTAAATCCAATCAACTTGAAATTCTGTAGCACCGTATGTGGGACTCACTGTTGCTTTCTTCTTGGCCTCATCAGCATTTTTTGGAAATTTTAAGTTTGCCTGGCTGTTTCTTAATATGAAAACTTTCTTTCACCTTTGCATTGTTCACAAAATGTAGCAATTTGTTGTTCTTAGCTTACCTCTACATTATGCACTTTCACAAATTTATACACAAAATTCATAAACTATCTGCTTGTTATGGCTCTACTATAGACTAACAAATAACATAAAACCTATTAAATACCTAAACAATGTCTAATATATAACTGGAACACTGAAATAACCTGGCAAGATTACAGAATTACAGAACACTGACTGCATTTCTCTGTTTGGAAGCAAAACATATCAGATTCATGGCATTTCAGCTCAAATATTGAATTATTTTCAGCACAGCCAACTTACAACCTTTCTGAGGCAAAATTCCCTACAAGAGACCAAAATCAGAGCCAGTGAAAACGAAAAATGCATTTCAAAGCTGTAGTGACAAGGTTTAGTGAGGAATGCTCACCTACACTAGCACATTTAAATGCCTTCCTAGAGCTTTAAAAATGGCTGATGTTGAGAATTAACTAAAGTGTGCCGTTAAAGTACCAAGTATAAGCATAATAAA
The DNA here is from genome assembly GCA_030765045.1 of Tenodera sinensis. Classification (NCBI taxonomy): domain Eukaryota; kingdom Metazoa; phylum Arthropoda; class Insecta; order Mantodea; family Mantidae; genus Tenodera; species Tenodera sinensis. The sequence continues at coordinate 96,509,458 of CM060961.1, read as the reverse complement.
AAATGCAAAAAGTAAATACAAAATTTTTGGCAATTTTCACCAAATTTCACCAATACATTGCCTTAAGTCTTTAATTACAATGAAGAAAAATCCTATTCAATCTTTTGGAGAGTTCTTGATGTACTTCTTCCACCTCTAACTTTATCTGTCTAAATCCTAAAAATGTTGTTTTAATCTTTTCCCTAATTTGCCAGCAGACCTTTGCACCTTTTATGCTAAACCATTTATGTTATTTAAGACCAGTTTGATCATTGGAAGAGCTTTATTTATAACTAACTGTAGCTTAGGTTGATATTAATTTTTAATTCTTTATTTATAACATTAGTAAAGTTGAGGATTCTGGATGAGTGGAATTCTCAGAAAAGTGATTGCTTGAGAAAGAAAGTAGTCCTGACATTATGTACATGTGCTTATATACTTGTTTTGTTGAATTTATTTGTGCAGTAGAAGCAGATGAATGTTTACTAAGCAGTGCTAGCTCTGAACAGCCTGACTGGAGAGTGAGATATGGTGGAGATTATAAGGGAGCTCAAACTGGACCTATATGTACTCAAGATCTCATCTGTTGGGGCTTTCAAGTTGCACGTGGTATGGAATACTTAGCCTCAAGAAAAGTAAGTTGTTAGACACTAATAGAAAACTAACAGAAAACTTTACTTAGGATGGAAAACATTTCATAAGAAAGAAAGGAGAATCTAAGTGTAAAATCATTAGAAATTGCACAAAGTGAAGCAAATAATTGTACAGTCCTGTGTACAGAATCATGCTGATATGAGGAATAACTGTTTAGGTTGGCAGGTGAATGGAACCACTCCTATGTCATGCCCCCAATTCAAAACCCTGTCAGTTGTAGCAAGACTTGACTAGTAACATGTACTTACCCTTTGTTTTGTGATGGCAGAAGCAAACCAGAGATACAAACTGTTTTAGATGTATTGAAAAATATGTAATAGATTGTAATAGATTATAGAATATCAAGGCAAGATGTAGGTTTAGGTAGTAAAACTTAATAAATATATAACAGTTGGTACTTGCTTAGATTATCTTGGCTATAGAGAAAGAGTCACCTGTCTTCTTCCTTATTAAGCAACAGAAGCCAAGCTACTAGCACATGCGGTGCTCACTTTGGGGTGTTACAAAATAAATGTATCTTGTTTTGTAGCAGCAGTATCAGTTTACTCATAACATCTTATGATGTCACAGATTCAAGGTAGCCAATAAACAGGCTTATCTCATGTGCCAGTTGCTTATTATAAGGTGACTAATAACAAATGGTCAGCTACAGGGTGGTGGTGAACCACTGGTTGGATGATCCTATTCAGATTACCATAGTACATCATCCCCACTAACAGAGACAGGTTCACAGTGAATATTGACACAGTTTTTACCTTTCATGTAAGTAAAATTTGATGATAGCATACTGTTCTCCTTATGAAAATTCCATAATAAGCAGTATACAAATAGCCTATTAAGAAAACTTCCCCTGTCCCTTCATGTACTCACTTTTGGAATCAAACTGATGGTTTACTCATTGCCCAAGGTCGTTCAGTTCTTCCCCCATAATCCATTCTGCTGCACCAACAATTGTACAGTCACAGTAAAAATGTATGCATTGCTTTTGACTCCACCTTGTATGTGCTTTTGCTTTATGTAATTTTAAGAGCAAAATGAAACAACAGTTTAAAACAAATTGTATTGCTCTGTATCCAACCCCTTTAATATTAATAATGATACAAGTGCCATCAAACCCATTTTCACTTACTTTTACAAGATTCTCATAAAAGCACTTATTATCCTCTTTCAAACATGGAATCATTTTAGATAAATACCTTATCTTTTCGTCAGGCAATTTAGTTCCACTGTTTAGTAGTTCCAACCATGAGTGTCGGCAGACTTTTTTCCAGGGGGGGCCACATGTTGTAAATTTGCAATCATATAATATTAAATCATTATTTTATAGTCAAAATTTATAATATTTGTTGCAGATAACCGTATTAATTTGTGCTAAATAAAAATTGTTCTTTACATCAAAATTAAAATAATAGTTTAATAGTTGGCTATAGAGAAACAGTCACCTGTCTTCTTCCTTATTAAGCAACATCTGGCTGCACATTAAGTTCACCAACTTCTAAGGGGGGTCCGCGGCCCCCCGTTGCCCCCATTTTGCGATGCTCATGGTTCCAACTGCACCTGTTGAAGATCAAAAGGTTTCACATTGGTCTTTAAGATTTACATTTCATTCAGAGTTGACCAAACCTGCAGTACCTCAAGCCATTCAGCTGTCAGTCTGGTCTACCATACCTTTTGAAATAAGGGGAAATAGTATATATTGTGATGCCACAACAAAGGATGGATATGGCTGAGCTGCTTCACACCACATACATGGCGCATGTCAAAGAGTCGGCCTGGGTGGCTCATTTGGTTAGACGCTGGCCTACTGATCCCAAGGTCGCGGGTTCAAACCCGGTCCAGGTCGATGGTTTTTAAGTGTGCTTAAAAACGACAGCTCCATGTCAGTAGATTTACTGGCATGTAAAAGAACTCCTGCGGGACAAAATTCCGGCACACCGGCGACGCTGATGTGATCCTGGCAATTGACAGCGTCGTTAAAAAACAACAAAATTTTTAAAATTTCACATGTCAAAGAGCTCACAGTTAAGCTTCTCCACACTACTCATGCAAGCAAACACATAACTAACAACAATAAAGCAGTAACACAAGGTTTCCAAAGCCTTTGAGAAAGGTCTGACTGTGTCATCAGCGGCGTGTTTGAAGGAGTTCATGAAAGGTCCATGTGAAATCATCCCCGCTATATAAAGAGGAGAGGAGAGAACACTGAGTTAATGTATGAGAGACAGAGAAAGTGAAGAAAGACATTGAAAGGACTGAGTCAACGTTACAAGAAGTAAAATTTATGAGTTGTGATAACAGAAAAAACTGTAAACTGCTAACAACAACAAAAAATTGTGAATTTGTGATACAATTTTACAAGACAATTGAGTGATAGAAAAGGAACCAGACTGGATTTTGTCATTTTGTCACAATATTAATATTACTGTTTCAGCTCTGTAGAGGAAAGTAAAGCATTCTATGCCAGTAGTTAACCTAACTTCATAGTCAGACATGTTTGTAATGTGACATTATTTTCAGTAATTAAAGGCAATAATAAACCTGAAAATAACTTATATTGATTCTATAAGTTATTATAAAAGACAGTTATTAAGTTATTATAAAAGGCCTCTTTAGGTAGAACCACAATATTGTCTTTTTGAATAATTTCTTTCCTTCACTACATGATTCTGGCACACAGGCGACGCTGATGTGATCCTGGTAATTGACAGTGTCATTAAACAACAAAATAATTTAATTTCGTATATAGTTCCTTCCTTTCACTTTAGGCACTACCTTCACCTCTCTGCCTATGCTTTAGCATTATTTTTATTTCCATTTTGCAATATTATATTTTATTTGTCTATAACAATCACTTAAGCTGTGCTATATTATTATTGCAAGTAAGTAATGGAGTACTTCCATTGTCAGCTATTCACACTAATGTGCGTCAACTCTGTCAGTGTCACCAAGGACTCAAATTTTGAAGTTTTGGTGCTTGACCCATTATTTACTTATATGTCACAATTATATTACAAACAAATATTTTAAAAATTGAAACAAATTTTATGACATCTAAAATAAAAGTAGAATAAGCAAATAACTAATTTTCCAGGTATTACATGGAGATCTAGCTGCCCGAAATCTTTTGTTGGCTGATAACAATGTGGTGAAAATATGTGACTTTGGGCTAGCGAAGAGTATGTACAAAACAGATAACTATCGTAAAAAGGGTGCGGTAAGTAATATATCAATAGTTTCAACAGTCAGCTAGATTCCTTACTTGTAAACTATGTACAGTGCATATTCTTTACATCATCTATTTCAGGGTCCATTACCAGTAAAATGGATGGCTCCTGAGTCTATATCTGACAGAGTGTTCTCAACACAATCTGACGTTTGGTCTTTTGGTATTGTGCTATGGGAATTATTTTCACTTGCTCAAACACCTTATCCTGGTAGGTAGAAAAATATTTGAAAGGTCTTACTGAAAGTAATAATTCACTGAATGATATTAAAGATGATTAAAATTTACTTATAGTAATTGAGAAGTTATACTGTGTGGTTAGTATGAAGGGTGTTTGAAATGATTTACAATTGCATTGTTTAAAAAATACTGCTCAATCTATGGGCACATTCTCTGTTAGGTCAGAGAATTCATACTAGTGCACCACGCAGGTGCTACATGACAGTTGTGAAGAGAATGCATAGGAAAGGACACTGCTTGTTTGTTATTAAGTTGAAAAAGCCATGGACAAGATGGAAAGTGACTATCATGGACAAAGGATATGCTGCATGGTTTTTGTGGAAGGTAGGAGTCAAAACAGCAGATATTTATGAACATTTAACTGCAGTATGTAGTCAAGAAGTTCCTGCACAAAAGGCTGTTTATAACTAGCACACTGGGTTCATTAGTGGGAGGGAATCTGTACACAAGAATGTGAGTACTGGTTGTCCATCAACATTGTGGTCTCCAAGGAACATTCAGCTTATGTCTGAATTGATTATGACAGATAAATGCATAAGCTTGGAGGAACTGGAATGGCAGACAGGCTGCACAATCCTGCATAACATTATTAATGTGATTTGTATATGAAAAGGGTATATACACAATTGGGTTCCGTAAGATCTACATTTTTTGTACAGGGGTAGTAAGGGGTAGTGATGCGCCTTCTATAGCCTCTCCTACCCAATTCCCATCCTCATCCTGCCTGTGGTGCACCCTGCTTTTGACAGATGAGGCTCTGGGGACCGAATCACAGCGGTATAACTGTTTCATCTAAAATGGAGGAAATGTCATTTACATATGTGCTGGCCTATCACAGCACAACAGCGTCCCTCAGAGGCACATGAGGGGAAGGTTGGTGGATCTAAATATCATCTATTTAGTCCTCCCGGCTAGGTCCGATGGACCCGTTGACCAACGATAGGTGTGGTCCCCCTTGCAAAATGGGGGTTTAAGTCGGGTGATGTAACTGCCACATTGTAAAACTGGTGCCCGTTAAGAAAACAGTTACATGAAAGCCACATACATGAATATGAGTCCTAGCTGTTGCAGCCTTCCGACTATTGACAAATCATGACTGCTTGGCAAGTCATCTCTACAGAATAGGTATCTCAGCCTCACCGATATGTGTCCTGTGTAACGATCCAGCAGAAATGAATGAAGAACACTTGAAGACCTGTGAAGCATTAAGATCAGAAGAAACTACAGTTCAAAAGTATTGGAAAGCACGAATGCTAATGGCTTCATTGCCAGATGCAAGGCACTAGAAAACAACAACAACAACAACAATTGGGTTCCGTTCCGGAGTTAAAATAGTCCCCCATTCGGATCTCCGGGCGGGGACTACTTCTCGAGAACCAAAACATTATACTAATAGAAGATCTAACATCAGACTTCTACAATGGAATGCGGGTGGTCTCAAACAAACAAAAAAAGTAGAACTGAATAACATTGTATTTGATTATAACATTGATATATTTGTAATACAAGAAGCAAATCTAACAAATGACCAACTTAAATACTTCAATTTTAATGGATTTTTACTGCACTTACTACCCAAAAATAGACAGATAAGTAGTGGAATATTAGTTGGAGTCAAAAAGGATATTAAAACCTCCTTTGAAATTGTTAAAGAAATGGATAACACAGATAAAAGCGAATTAATAAAGCTAAATTTTTGGGATAACAAAACACATCTACATTTATACAGTATTTACAATCCTCCCAGGAATGTACCGGATCTCTCACTTATTGACCAATTAAATAAAACAATCGTAATTGGGGATTTCAATGCACATTCCAAAAGATGGGGTTATGAAAAAGTGGATTCTACAGGGAAGATAGTGGAAGAATTTTTGAATACCACAACTTTTGAACTGATTTATAGTAAACAAGATCCCACAACCTTCATACATTATTCTGGAGCGGGCAGTAACCCAGACCTTTTGTTAGCTACAACAGATATTGTTTCAAAAATTAAAAAACAAGTTATAGAAGATCCAAGTTCTGGTCACAGAACGGTAATTGCTGATATAAAACTAGAGTATACAAATAACAGTCAAGGTCTTACGAATCTGTATTGGAACTTCAAAAAAGCAGATTGGAACAAATATAAAACTGAATTAGAACATAAATTTAAAGAACAAACAAACTCACAGCTGCATGACCAACCAAATCATATGAACAAAGAATTCTGTAAAGTCATCCTAGAAACTGCAAAAAAACATATTCCTCGTGGAAGAATTAAAAATTTCAAACCCTTTTGGAACCCCCAGTTAGAAGAACTGAAAAAGCAAAGGGATATAGCTAGAAATACGGCTGAACAAACAAAAAACATATCAGATACACAAATATGGCGGAAGAAATGTGCCTCACTAAAAAAAGAAATTAATACTGCTAAAAGGAATCACTTTAATAATTTCTTAGAAAAAATGGATTATAGGACAGATGGTAACAAAGCTCATAAGTTCATAAAAAATGTCAAGGACAGGAAAGAAAACATCAGCACACCTATCATACACAACAATAAAATGTTAGTAAATGATGCAGTCATAGCCGAAACATTCAATAAATATTATGCTAATGCACACAAAGTAACAAGAAATAATAAAAAGGAACGTAAAGAATTTAAGAAAGATTCGAAACAAGAAAGAGAATGTAATTCTAACACTCAGTGCAATATCTTTTTTCAAAATTTTAATATGCAAGAATTGAACATTGCAATAAATAATCTAAAAAACAAAAAGTCTCCTGGACCAGACCACATACATCCAGAGTTCATAAAAAACCTTGGAAAAACAGCAAAACAACAACTACTGAAACTCTACAATCTATCCTGGAAAACCACTGTACCTGCTGAATGGCGAAAAGCAATAATTGTCCCACTCTTGAAGAAAGACAAAACAGCGTCAGAAATAAAAAAGTATAGACCAATAGCTCTTACCAGCATAATAGCAAAAGTGATGGAAAGTATGGTGTCAAACAGGTTAAATTGGTTTCTAGAATCACAAAATTTAATATCCCCATGTCAAGCTGGATTCAGAGAGTTCCACTCTACAAATGAACAAGTCTTACTTCTCAGTCAAGAAATCAAAGACTCCTTCAATAGAAAAGAAGATAATTTATCAGTTTTTATTGATTTTCAAAGTGCATATGATTCTATATGCAGAACAAAACTACTAAAGAAAGTAAAAAAAATAGGGATACAAGGTCCAATGTTTTCATGGCTATGTCATTTCCTAACATAACGCTTTATTGCAACCAGATATGGAAGAAATATATCTAAATATAAACAAATACACCGTGTCTTGCCACAAGGTGCAGTGCTCAGCACTACACTTTTTAATATATTTATTAATGATCTACCACAACAAATACAAGAATCAGGCGTGAAGTGTGCACTATTTGCTGATGACTTGGTAATGTGGACTTCAAAACCAAAAAGCAAAAGTACAGAACTAGAAAAAACCATGCAACAATCCTTAACCAACTTACAGAGGTGGACCAAAGAAAATTTAATGACTGTTAATACAACAAAATCAAACTACCAAATCTTTTCACTACGAAAAAAACTACTAAAATTAAACTACATTTTGAGAGTCAACAATTACCAGAAACAAAGGAAGCAAAGTATTTAGGAGTTACATTTGATACCAAACTTACATGGACCAAACAAATAGAAAATGTAATACAAAGAGCAGAGAGGCGCCTTTCACTGTTAAAACGTCTAACAGGAATGAAGTGGGGATGTTCCAGAGCAACAATTAACACAACATATAATGTATATATAAAACCATTGTTTACTTACTGCAGCGAAGTTCTTGTAACAGCAAACACAAAAAAATTCAAATCTTTCAAAATCAAAGTCTGAGATTAATTACAGGTGCTATCAAAACCACACCAATAGCAGCTATGGAAATACTAACCAACCAATATCCCATTGAATATGAAATAAAAAAAGCGGCTCTTATTCAACACGAAAAGTTGATCAGACTCCCATTCAATACATGGCACAAGAGAAATTTTACACATACACTAAAGACTCAGGAGAGCTTTCTTTCCAATATTCAAGACATCAAGAAGGATGTACACCTTCCTAATTCAAAGGAAAACTTCATATCTAAAGTCAATCCAACACATACATTAGACATCACATATTATTTACACCTGACAGAAGAAGCTAAAAAAAGTGATACTCCAACTAGTGTTCTAAAATTATTGGCATTAGAGACAATCCATACTAGATTTCCAGAACATGAGTGGCTCCATATTTATACTGATGGATCATTGATATCAAACAAAGATGGAGCAGGTGCTGGAGTCACGTGTCACCTCTTTTCCTATTACAAATCTTTAAGTTATGGAACTACTAACTTTGATGGAGAAATTGAAGCAATTCGAATGGCCCTACAAAATCTTTTGTACAGAATTTCACATTTTCAGCAAGCAGTTATTCTCTCAGATTCCAGGGCAGTGATTATAGCAATTACTTCCAAGTTGTCACCAAAACACCAAACTATTATAGAATGTTGGAAGATGCTTAGCCATCTAACAGCACTTCAAAAACACCTAGTCTTCCAATGGATACCGGCTCACTGTGGACTGAGTGGTAATGAGAAAGCTGATTTTCTTGCAAAAAAGGGTACCAGCGGTGTACAAAAATCTATAGTTAATTTACCATTTTATGCAGCTAAAAGATTAGTCAACTCTGAATTCAAAAAGTTATTGCAAAATATTACTATGAAAAATCAAAGAATAAAAGATGGGAACTACCAAACATTCAAACAGTGATTCCTGAGTATCCTCGAAAAACAGCAGTTGCAAACTTCAGGTTGATTACAGGACATGATTGTCTGGCAAAACATTTCAACAGAATTGGGATATATTCTTCACCACTCTGTCCTCTATGTGATCTGCAAGAGGAAATAGACCGAGACCACCTTCAAATATGCCCGGCCACTTCCAGTGCCCCATCCATCAGTGAAAAATATTGGAGAGCAAGAGGATTATGACTTCATTGTCAGAAATCCAGCATTAGCTAACAACAACAACAATTGGGTTCCATGGGACTTGAAATAGGCCCAGAAGGAGAGCAAAGTTGAGATATGTTGTTGACTATTGGAAATTGAGAGTGAAGATTTGAATGTTTTGGATAAAGTGGTGACAAATCATGATGTCACTACCATACACCTGTGAAGAAAGCCCTTAACATGAAGGACGTGCTGTGAGGTAAAATTTTGGCAACATTAAGGAACTTCAGGCAACTGTCCACTTGAGGGTGCATAGTAACCCCAAACAATGGTTCTGTGACCCAATAAAGAAGCTGCCAGGAAGGTGGCAGCAGTGTATTGACATCTGTGGGAAAGATATTGAGAGATCTCATGTACATTGAATCATGTTTATAAGGCACAAAAAGGTATTACTGTAAATCATTTTCGAATACCCCTTGTAATATATTTTAAGTAACTGAATTAATCATGTTTTCCATAAAATAAGTTTATTTCCATTTCTATATTATAGTTAGTTGCTTTGTATTCCTTATTTTAATTATTTTAATCAATTTTATTTCTGTAGGTATGGCAGCAGATGAGAATTTATATAAAAAGCTGCAAGATGGGTATCGGATGGAGCAGCCTCCAAATGCAACAAATGCCATGTGAGTTACATTCACTGATTGGTTTCTCATTTCATCATTCCTCTCAGGTTATCTAATCGTTATAGTCTGTTATCTAAATTATATGCCTCGTGCTTTAATTGTATTTATTTATTTGCTGATAGTGAAGCCATAAATGTGAGTGGATCTAGTTTGGACTCTATTAATGGGAAACTAAGCTTTCATAATTTAAGATCAATGATTGCTATGCTGCAAATAGTTGTGTTTGAATTATGATAAAACAGATAATCTAAAAATTAGTCTGAATACTAAATACAGTAGGAGCCTGAAATAGTGCGGTCTGAAATTCCACGGATTCAGAGTTACCACAGGGCAAAGTATGTCTCCAGAAAATATATTATACTTTTAATCTATTTATTTATTTATTTTTGAAAGTTAAGTTTAAAATTTTCTTCAAAGAGTGGTACTGGAATATACTTTTCACTACCACTAGCATGGACCTTGACCACTGCTTTGTTAAGAATTTCCCAAGTAATGAGACATGCATATGCAAAAAGATATTCTGCATGTTAGTGAAGTGATAAGTACCATGAACAAGATGATTCTGCATATGGAGGAGTAAAATGAATTGAACAGTTCATGTCCATCTTGCTACAATCAAACAATATGAAAAGAAAGAAAGGTTGTGCTTTATTCTGCCAAACAAAACTTACTGATTTCAAGAAGACAATGTGAAATTAGGTTAATGTAAAATGGCAACTGTGTAATTGTGTGTGCTGTATAAATTAAGATTGGTTGCAGGACTGGAATACACCTCTAACATAATTGATGTGTAATTGCATTTAAAATTGGCATACTTTACCCTACATTACATACTTTACAAATTGCACAATGTTTCCCACCGTCTCCACAGTATTGATTTTTGTCACTTCTAAGCTCACATTTTCATATACTATGGAATCGTTATATGCTGGGCTAAAGCATGTCTCCCAAGAACCATGTTATTTTGGGATTCTGCTGTATAGAAAGGATAATGTTAACTTCGTGAGTATTTATCTGAAATTCAACTTTAAATGGGAATTTCATATGAATTATGTTTGAAAACCATTTCTAAAGGAATTTTTTTTAGAGAATTGGTGCATAAGGTTAATTTAACTGTAATAAAATTGTTTATTTTGTAAGTATTTGGAGTTATGCATCATCTTGGAAAATGTTCCATTGATTAAAAGAATAGTAATTCTGCAAAAAAAGGTTATTAGATTGATATATGATAAGAAAGCTACAACTCATTGAAAGCTGCTATTTAAAAACTTAAATATTATAACCAGTGTTCACAAGATACTACCCAATAAGTCTAGCAGTGTGCAGTTGATGTAATCTGGCTTTGTCTGTTAGTTGAGGGAGGGGTGGAATGCATTGGTATGCTGAGTATGGAAGGGGTAGCAGAAATTATGATGCAGTAGATTCAACAGAAATTAGAGTTACTGACTTTACTTAAAGTAGACTTAACCCCATTTTACAGTGTGCACACAAAGTCTGTATACCCCTGTGCTAAATTTAAAATTACGTGAATAAATATGTTTTTTTGAGATTGGTATATATTCATATTATTCTCCTGTCAGTTACCCATTGTTGACAACTTCGATTGTTTGATTGTTATTGCTCTTATGACAACAAATCAACAAATCTTATGAATCAAATTTGTTGATGCCGAGATATTGAGAAAGGATGGCTGATACAAGTGATTACACAATTGATTACATAAGTTCTCTGTGTGGGTTCATGAGTGTCAAATTAATGGCAAATCAATGAAAAATGTCATGGACGATTTTGTTGCACAGTTTCTGAAAGCAGCACCGACAAGGAAGACGTTGTTAGCGTGGGAACGGAAAATATTTTCAATGGGCAGTGTTTGCAATGCGACGAGAAGTGGAAGACCATCCACCAGACTTGGGCTTTGTGCTGACATGAAAAAATCTATCCAACAATCTCCAGTTAAATCCTTAGGGAAACGTGCTTCAGAGTTAGGGGCACCGGAATCAACCATGAGGAAACACATTAAAGTGGATCTGAAAATGAAGTGTTGGGGTGCATTGAATGTGAATGAATTATCAGATGCTGATTTGGAGACATGTGTTAATGCTTGTGGTCAGATACTACAACAATTCCGAAGAATATCTGAGAAGGCGAAAGTCATGTTCACAGACGAATTGATACCGAAATTTAGATTTCCAATCGAATGGGCTTGATAAAGACACGTTTTAATTTAATTGCCGGATGTGAGATTTGCGATAAGTGTTAAGTAATAACATAAATAGATGATAGAGCAGGAAGTGTTGTAAGGCGAGCAAGATATGAGTAAATAATAGTCGTTAAATTTGTAGGATAAACGCATTATTGGTTTGAAATTAACGAGTCATGACGTCATACTACATAGTTTAAATACACGTTTGAAAGTCAGGTCTGCTAACCTTAAAAGTCGCGCGATATATTTAATAAAATATAAAGTAAACATCGTTTAATCCTAAAAAGGTAATTATATATTCGAAATTCATAAAAGAACATGTTATAATAGAAAGGGACATTTCTAAATTGCGGGAAAAGGAAATAGCATTTTGGATACGAGGCTTTCTTGGATGACGTCATGACGTTTAAAATTGGAGAGAACGTTTTTTCTTAGAGTGGGTACGTGAGAAAGCGTCACCACTCGCCCCAGACGAGCATCGCCCGTTGTGCTGTGCGGACGTGAGTGCGATTCCTCTACATATAGAATCGGCATAGCTCCCGAAAGTATCTAAGAGGCAATAAACAATATATAAAGGTTTTCTTGGGTAGTCTATTCTATAACACCTGCGCGTACCCGAGATAAATAAAGAGATCTCAATCTGAACTAGCGGGAACGAACAAAATCAACGGGCGACAACGAGACCAACGACATTTACGCATCAAATGGCGACACAACGGAACCGAACAACGACATTTCCGCCACAAATGGCGACCCAACGTGTGGCGTCGAGTGAATAGACCAACCCCAAGACGACCAAGCCAGCATAGAACCAGCAAACAAGAAGGTGACCCAACGTGTGGCGTCGAGAGAATAAACCAACCCCAAGACGACCAAGCCAGCATAGAACCAGCAAGCAAGAAGGTGCACAGCGTGTCAACATCTGTGAAACGTGTAGTGAACAAGTTTAAGTACAGTTAAAAAAAAAAAAAGTTAAATATTGGTGAGTAGAAAAACACGTGTAAATAGTTTAGAAATGGAAGACAGTGATAGCGATTTTCTAGGTTTTGAGAGTCCGGAAATTGAGAAAAGTGTAGTTAGGATGGAAGAATATAATCAAAAGGTAATCGGTAGCAGAATATGCCAAGAAGTAGAAGATCAGAACGTTAGAGAAACACCTAGAGGTAGCTCAGAAATGTTTAGTAGTAATTCAGAAAGGCCAGCGATTATGTCAGGAATAGAGAATATGTTTCAAAAGATAATGGAAAAGATAGATGAAACTAGTAAAGAATTAAGAACTGAGTTAGGACAGAAATTAGAGAAGGGACAACAGGAATTGGGAATGCAATTGGAAAATCAGAAGAGAGCTTTAGAAACCTTTAGGGAAGAAGTTAGGGAGGAAATTAATAAAGTTAGTAGTGAAGTCAAAGAAAATAGAGAACAGGTTAAGGGAGAATTAGAGACAATAAGGCAAGAAGTAAAGAATTCTGAAAAGAAATTAGGTCAACAAGTGAGTGAAAAATTAGATAAAGAAAGGGAAAAAGTAACATATAAATTAGACAAACAAAGGGAAGAGGTAGTACAAAGGTTAGATAAAGACAGGGAAGAAATTAGAGAAGAGCTACAGGGGTGTAAAGTTAGAATGGAAAGATCTGATGTAGAAAGTGAAAGGCAGGCTAGAAATTTGGATGATGTTACAGACCAAATAAAAGGGGTAGTAAAAGAAATTACTCAGGTAAAAGAGGCCTTAGAAAATTTGAAATTAAATGAAAATGCATGTAATCACAACAATCTTAATAATGAAGCTGCAAGAAACGAGGCAATACCAGGTGTATCAGCTGACATTTCAATGCAAAATAGGGGTAACAGTAATTCCCATTCTGATTTCAGAAATAGTTCAGAGACAGGTGACAATTCAAATTTACATTGGCCTAACCATGTCTTAAATGAAATGACACCTCCAGTTTTTGGAAATGAAGATTCAGATGATCCTAAAGCCTTTTTAGAAGGGTTACAAGAGTACTTCACGGTGAAACGTATACCAGAGGAGTACAAGATGGTGATAGTAGGAAAATGCCTAAAGGGTAATGCTGCCAATTGGCTAGGCCTTTCTATGGGTAACAATAATGATTACAGGACCTTTAGGAACATCTTTTTAACCAGATATTGGGGAGCTAGTAGGCAGGCTAATATTAGAGTTGAATTAAGCAATGGAAAGTTTAATCCTAGATCGGAGGAATCGATGGTCAACTATTTTATGAGAATAGCGAGAAAATCGAAGATGTTGGATCCTCCCTTAGATGAAAAATATCTAATAAATATAGTTACTCCACATTTTCCGGAAACGCTTCAACACTACCTAATCATAGCCCGACCCGATAGCATTGCAGCTATGATCGAATTATTATCAGCCTTAGAAGTCAATAAGCCAAAACACGCATTTGGAAATAAATATGAAGGAAAAGAAACTGTAAATTCTTTCGGGCAAGGGGCACAGTATTATCAGAATAGAAGTGAGATTAGGGAAAGATATAAAGGACCAGTACCAAGGATGGAATCATTCCGGTGGGAAAATCAAGGTAGATATAACCAGGAAGGGCATCACCAAAATAGAAATGGTAATCTAAGGGGAAGAAATATAAGGGTGAATTATATGAATACAAATAGATTTGATCGAGGTAGACGGGGACGTTATTTTGGACATAGTAGAAATTCAAATGATGGGTATTGGACAAACGGAGATAATGAGTTTAGACCGAGGTCACCAAGACAGGGAGAAAGGTATTCTAATGGACGAAATTCCCCCGAAAATGCGGAAATGGTTGAGGCCATTAATACGGTCAAAAACATGGTAGGAAGTAACCCCGATTTAATGCAGGAAAACAGAAGTAACAATTCGGGAAATAGTATAGGAGCAATACCTAAAAATCAGGGAAACGCCAGACCCGGTCAAACGCGCCTTCAATGAGAACTGGGTATCCTAGTAATGATTGTGATAAGTACTCGGAAATAAATAGTCCTGGAAGGCAAATGATGATACAAAAGAAAAGAGAATGGAAAAATAGAATCGACGAAAACGAAAAAGTAGGAGATCCACCTAAAATCAAAATTGGAGTAAATGGAAAACAATACAATGCAATTATAGATACGGGATCAAATAGCACAGTATGCTCACAAAATTTTTATGATAATTTACAAAGTAGTGGTTTTAAAGTAATGTCTTTACCAGTTAATGGGATATATTGCTCGCTAGCTGTGGGAAAACGAAAAGAGAGAGTAAGATTTCAAGCAATGATAAATATTGAAATAAATGGGAGAATACTAGGAATTTTATTTCTGATTGTAGGAAGACTTGTGACAGATATTATAATAGGTTGTGATTGTCTTTATGCCTGGGAAGCTGTGGTGAATTTTAAAAACATGATTGTAGAAATGAAAGTTGAAGATGAGACCATTATAGTGCCTTTTGTGGAAGATAGTAGTTCAGAAACTATTGTAAGAGAAAAAGAGGAAGAAGAAATCTAAGGGGATACATTCTTTGTAGAATATGTTAAAGTAGGAGCTATGGAATTAACTGAAGTAAATGTCAAAGAGTACAGTGTCGATAATAAAGAAAATGTAGAATGGGATAAAAATGATTTCATAGACAATTTGAGGTTTTCTGACGCAACTAGGTACTATGATAGGGAGAGTAGTGAAGACTTAGAAGAATTGTTGAGGGAAAAGGTAACTCAGGCTGATCAACTAAATGAACAACAGAGGGATAAACTGTTTGAAATATTAATCCGAAATAAAGAAGTATTCTCTGAGAAACCTGGTAAATGTAATATTTATACTCATTCGTTTGAGATGATACCTATCAAACCTTTTACACATAAAGCGAGAGCTATCCCTAGTACAATAAGAGAAGAGGTAGATGCAGTTATAAAGTCAATGTTAGAAGATGAGGTTATTGAGATTTCGAATTCAGAATTTGTGAATCCCCTATGTATTGTAAATAAGGCCAATGGAATGATTAGGGTGACATTAGACTCGAGAAAACTAAATCATTGTTCCTCATACTTTCCATCAGGGAATCCAACAGAACGTGTCCTCCGAGATATAGGAATTTATTTACGTGTACTTACACATCATAATCACAAGGATTGGGTGAAATATTGTCCATTGATAGAAAAGATTATCAATCACACCATTAATGTAACTACTGGGTTTGCACCAATAAAATTAATGTTAGGAATTGAACCAGAACCAATATTGATCGGGGTACCAAAAACACTGAAAATTAATGACATTCAGTTAAGTGAGGAAGAAAGAGCGAAAATTGCTTTTGAACGAATCAAGAAAAAGGCAGAGAAGCGAAAATTAAAGAAAAAGAGTAGAAAACATAAATGGGAACCTAAGATAGGCGATTGGGTACTAGTTAAAGACCATAAGTTATCAAGTGCCTTGCGAGGTAGGAACAAAAGGATGGAATTGTTATATAAAGGTCCTGCAGAAATTATATCCAAATTTGGTTATCATACCTATGAATTAAAAGATGTTAAAAATGAAAAATGTCTGGGAAGATGGCATAAACAACTCCTTCGACCATACAAGAAACCGTGTGGTACCTTGGAACCTTGATTTCATGTATAAAAAAAAAAATTCGAAGTGTCATTTGTATATTGGCGCCCAATCAGCTTTGAGATAAAATTTAAATGTTAGCTTACTTGAAAACTATATATTGGTCAGGTAGTTACATATTCATGAAAAATGCAGAATGTGAATTGCTATATACTACAAAGAGCTTAAAAATGTATTGTATAGAGCTCACAATAACAGCTTCAGAAAGATTGTTAAAATGTTCATCTCCGCATAGAGAGAAAACAGAATATTTAATTTGTAAACATTTGTTAAAATATTTAGATGTATAGATAGTTATCACAGCAAGACAAAGAAAGAACTTGTCTGAAGAGTGTGATGGATTTATATAAATATATGTACATTTTAGTGCTTAAAGGATCTAGTAAAGATATGTGTTACAATAACAAAAGTGAGAATTCACAGTGCAAGTGATAGTGAGAGCGAAGTGAGCAAACATGAACTAAAAGAAGGAAGTATAAAGAAAGACTCTTGAAATTTAACCTTTATATAAAAGCTTCACAGAAGAAACCATAACATATTGTAATTAGTATTTAAGGATTAATGTTTAGTCAAGTGTACAATTGTTTGTCATGCTAAAAAGATTAATGAGAAAATATGTTAATAACCAATTTCAAAACAGTGTAATTGAAAATTGTATATAATGGGAGTGTTGCCGATTATTCAAAATACAGGAGTAATTTTTAATTTTTCTTTCGGGCAAGACATTTACATTATTTTATTATGAAATAATAAAATAACATAAATGGGGGCATATGATACCGAAATTTAGATTTCCAATCGAATGGGCTTGATAAAGACACGTTTTAATTTAATTGCCGGATGTGAGATTTGCGATAAGTGTTAAGTAATAACATAAATAGATGATAGAGTAGGAAGTGTTGTAAGGTGAGCAAGATATGAGTAAATAATAGTCGTTAAATTTGTAGGATAAACGCATTATTGGTTTGAAATTAACGAGTCATGACGTCATACTACATAGTTTAAATACACGTTTGAAAGTCAGGTCTGCTAACCTTAAAAGTCGCGCGATATATTTAATAAAATATAAAGTAAACATCGTTTAATCCTAAAAAGGTAATTATATATTCGAAATTCATAAAAAAACATGTTATAATAGAAAGGGACATTTCTAAATTGCGGGAAAAGGAAATAGCATTTTGGATACGAGGCTTTCTTGGATGACGTCATGACGTTTAAAATTGGAGAGAACGTTTTTTCTTAGCGTGGGTACGTGAGAAAGCGTCACCACTCGCCCCAGACCAGCATCGCACGTTGTGCTGTGCGGACGTGAGTGCGATTCCTCTACATATAAAAAATTGGCATAGCTCCCGAAAGTATCTAAGAGGCAATAAACAATATATAAAGGTTTTCTTGGGTAGTCTATTCTATAACACCTGCGCGTACCCGAGATAAATAAAGAGATCTCAATCTGAGCTAGCGGGAACGAACAAAATCAACGGGCGACAACGAGACCAACGACATTTACGCATCAAATGGCGACACAACGAGAAGCGAATAACGACAATTAGCTTCAGAATGTGCAATTTATCGCAGTTCCCGTAACCACAATGTTTATTTCTGGGGAAAAGAAAATCCAAATTTTTTTGAACAAATCAAAGGCAACCCACCACATGACATGGTCTGGGCTGGAATGACACAAACCCATCTGTTTGGCCCATATCCTTTTGATGGTCCTGTTAATCACAACACTTATCTCCAGATGACTGATAACTGGCTCCTCCCACAGCTGCAAAATGCGGGAATCTTAAACAGTGCTTGGTTTCAATATGATGGGATACCAGCTCACTTTGCAGTAGCTGTTTGACATCTGAACGCAGTCTTTGGAAATCATTGGATCGGTAGAGGATCAGACAATCTCACATGGCCTCCAAGGAACCCTGATCTAACAACTCCAGATAATGCACTATGGGATTACATCAAAGAGAAGGTGTGGAAGCAGCAGTACGTTACAACTGGTGAACTGCAAAATGCGGTGCAAGTAGCTTTCCAGACAGTGACCCCAATGATGTTGAGTAAGATGAACTCGGCTGTGCAGATACAATGGGGGGACACATGCTGATGTTTTGGAGTCCTAAGATGTATGGAGAAACATTTAATTACATAAATATCAGAAATTCTTACTTTTATTTCACGTCAGTTTGAATTTAATATAGTGGTATATGGATTTTGTGTGCACATGTACATAACATAATATTAAAATAACAGTTAACAGTTTTATATAACATAATATTTATCTTTCATTCTTTCATTCTGTATTTCAAATTGAATTTACACAACACAAAAAGGGACATAGAAAGATACTAAGAAACAATTTCCTGCAACCCATTCTTGCTGAATTATAAAATTGTGCTATTGGTGTTGCAATGCAGCGCTATGTACATATTCAAATTTAAAATCCCTGTAGTGATAGTCAGTTAAACAAAGCTTGTATTGAGTGAAATGCCTCTGCATTGCAGCAGGAAGTAGGTAGGAAATAAAAATTCTTTATGTCCATGTACTGCAGTTGAGATTCACTACTAGAGTGTGCTGTACTTATACAGTGTAATGTGTCCCTTATCACACTTAAATTAGAATATTCACTATTTTTATTTGAAACTAAATTCGTTTTGTTCTTCCCATGTTCAGTGACAGATATATCTGGGATTTAATTAATCATTTTCATTAAGTTATCAATTAATCTGAGAGCTTCAGACATCTCCAGACCTACTTTTTCTAAGAGAATGTGGCAAGTGTTCAAAATTCTGTTGAATGAACTTCAGATTCTCAAATAATTTGTCTGATTGCGATATGCTCATGAGTGCCAGTTCCTTGGCCTGGGTCATGACCCAGTAACTGTAAATACAGTACTGCGGTTTGTTGCCAATATTGATTTTGGTAAGCAAGTGTAAGGTGTCTTTTATCTTGGCAGATATAGAGTTTTAGGATATTTTCCTTCTGTTTTTATTTCATGTTTTAACTTTTAAAAGTTTTATCAGCTTACGTTTTTTAGTAAGTTTATGCTTTTACCAGTTTTTAACTTTGAACTGTTTTAGCTCTCATTTTTAGTTCTTTTAACACCTTTTTAAGTTATTTTAACTTTCACTTTTTAACTTTTTAGGGGTGAGGTTTTATTGTTTGCTTGTGTTATTTTTGGACTTCGGGCACTAATGACCTAGTTGTTGATGACCCTTAAACACTCACTCACTCACTTACTCACTCACTCCACTTACTCCACTCAATCACTCACTCCACTCATTCCACTCACTCCACTCATACCAATCACTCCACTCAATCACTCACTCCACTCAATCACTCACTCCACTCAATCACTCACTCCACTCACACCACTCACTCCACTCAATCACTCGCTCACTCACTCCACTCAATCACTCACTCCACTCACACCACTCACTCCACTCAATCACTCGCTCACTCACTCCACTCACTCCACTCAATCACTTACTTACTCACTCACTCACTCACTCACTCCACTCACTCACTCAAATAAGTTGTCTGAACTAGGGCCTGTATGTCCTTGATTGATGCAGAATTGTTGGAGTCAAATGTGCTAATAATTTAGTGCAATATGTTGCATAGTAAGTTGCTGCATTTAAACATACACACCACCTTGTTACAAGTTGCAGTTGCAGAGGAATCCCAGGTGCCAATTGTTTGAATTTTTCTATCCGTGCAGGGGCTTTCGGAAATACTTTTCTCATATTTGCCATCAATCTGTTGACATCATTAAAAGGTGTGTGTCTCTACTACCCTGTGGCATCCATGTGCCAGGCATGTCAAGTAAATCATTTTTGTATATGTATTTTTAAATGCCTTGGTTGCTTTAACCATATATGCAGCTGTATCAGTCATAACACATCCTGCTGGATACTAGAAGGCTACTATAGTGACATTGTGTTGTTAAAAATGCCAATGCTTGCTTGATGATTTACTTTTCATAACATTCCACTGTGCATTAAAAACTTCATGCTTGGACCATTGAGAATAAAAATACCAACAACAATGTTGGCCACATTTATCTGCCCACAACATCCATTGTTTCGTCAACAGACACCCAAATTTTGCTATTTGCTTCCTGTTTTCTCACATTATTCAATACTCTCTCATAGCATATTGACAAGTAAGAACACCGGAGAGTAGATTTGGATGGAAGCCCATGGTGTGTACATTTCTCCATAAATATCCTCCAATTATAATTGTTAACTTTTTGAAAGCAGTGTTAGCAGCAACCACCATAAAACATAAATCTAAAAAGAACTCTGACTGCTTGCTTGGTAATGTATTAGATGAAGCTGCTGATTCTTGCTGTTTATTCTTGGAGTACATATTTAAATGATTCTTGTGCTTTCATGTATTGCAATGAGCAACTACAAATTGTCCCCTGTTTTCTTATTGCCATTTTATGTACATTGCAGGTAATTCTGTGATTGTTCCAAGAGAAATAATCCCAACCAAATTTTGTTTTGGCATTTTGTGCTTGTATGGGAACTGTAGCTGTCACGTGAGGCAAACATAACTTGTAGGGTTATTGTTGTTATCAGTAAGGTAGTTTAAGTTACCCCTACCCTCCCTCTATCACTCCTCGCTTGCTGGAATCATTCACCCTGCAAGCTATTTATGTCATAGGAAGGCATTTTACTTCATACTATTCTTAAAGCAGTGCTGGGATCAGGTAGTATCTTGAGAACGCTGATTATAATAACAGATGTCAACATTTGTAATGGGAAGTCTTTTGTATGTACAAAAGTAATATTTTTGGCAGTTAACAGTTCACTACTTTCATATATCACTAGAAATACAAAGAATTTGAGGATAAATTTCTGCAAAAATGCAACAACTAAGAACAATTTTGCTGAATTAGGCGAGAAACTTTGTAATATTTAAAGACAGTATATATGAGTCAGCTTACTGACTCTACAGATGTATTTTTTAGAGGTGGCGTGTGACGTAATGTTGTGCAGTAGTTCATGGTCGAGTCCACTTGTCTATTGCAAGATAAAAGGGGTGTCTGGTTGGTATCTCTTCGACTTCTAACCCACTAGCCAGCAGGCTGCTGGTGGAAACTTACCCCCACCATCGCTTTGCGCGATGTCACTCGCGCACATCCGAGCAAGGTCACGTACCACCTCTAAAAAATACCTCTGTATATCACTTACATTTATGTAAAACAGGGCATGTTTTGAAGGTGTGTTGCTCCCAATATCAACTTGATGTAGACTGCTGGAAAGGTCCTTCTATTGGAGGTTGTTGCACTAATGTTGTCTTCTAGTGTATTTTCAAGGACTGCTGGAGGTGATTCAAAGCTGGAAAACCAACCTTTGTTTTTTGCAAGAATGCAACACAGATTTAAAAAACATCCCCCCATCTCAAAGTAACTTATGCCCGGTCATTTCTAGCGCCCCACCCATCAGTGAAAAATATTGGAGACCAAGAGGATTAATGACTTCATTGACAGAAATTCAGCATTAGCTAACAACAACATCTCAAAGTACCTTTACATGAAAAATGTTTCAAAACTTTGGTTTTTCTGAAAAGCAGAATTAACAGTTTTAATTAAATTATTATATGTTTAAGATATTTATGACAAATGAAATGTATAATTGAATTTTCTGGGAATAGCCTCTAAGTCCTCTTAATTCTGAGTGACTTTTGCATGACTAATAAACTGCAAGAGACAGATAAACTCTTACTGCACAAAAATTGTAATTCTTGTTAACACACATAATTTATGTGCGGAGTTAATGCTGTGGAGTTAATATTTCAGAGATATTCCTTGTTATTGATCTGAATTTTGCAGTACTTATGTGCTTCTCAAATAGGAAATTGTTATTGGGTTTTTCATTCCTGGTCATTCAAAGAATGAAATTTGAAAGCCATCACATAGCAACCAGCTCATATGGATTTCACATCACTTAGGGCTACTGTACTTCTTTATCCCCAATGTACCTGCAAGGAAATATACAATAAGAGAATTTCTACAAAAGCTTATTTCGATTATCATGAAGTAGGTAAAAGAATAGGCATTTATAAGAAGAGTGCACAAAAGCAAGGAAAGTCACATGAATGCAATGCATCAGATTTTTTATTCTGACTCTTTTATCAGTGAAGCTTCTGAATATTTCCTTTTAGATATTCAATAATGCTGAGATGTTGGGAGAAGCATCCTGATAAGCGACCAAAGTTTTCTGAGATAGCAGATTTACTGGGTGCCACACTGGATGGTAATGTAAGAAGGGTGAGTACATCAAATCAATGGATGGTCTTGGAATTAATTATTCTAATAACAGAACTAGCAGTGATCAATCTAAGTTTGGATGTTAAAAGCACAAAGCACACATTAAATTATTTTACTCTATGCAGCATTAGCACTTCAGATTTGGCTATAGAGAAAGTATTTGTGTGCCAAAAGCCGAGAACAGCTGAATTTAGTAGGATTTCAGCATGTATTGCTAACAAACTCAACAATCCCATTATTGCTAGTCCCGTGTGTGACCAACTGTCATTTGGTATAGACAATATAGCCTATTCCTGCATTATTGCTTCTCTGCATTAGCTTATATTGGGTTTTCATCATAATTGTTATTGTAATTGTTATTAGTTTATGTTATCAGTATATAATAATGGTAAACAAATAGTAGAGTATGTTCATAGATTGACTGGACCACTCCGCAGTGGCACTAGACCATATGAGGACCAGTGCAACCTCTGCCAGAGTTACATGTAAATGACCAGCAAGTCATGAGTATGGAACACTAAATTCTGTGCTAACCTACATTAGGCTTACCTGCATCACAACAGATGTTGAAATTGATAACCTTTAATGCAAATACAATCCTTATATCTTTGAAAACAATTCTTGATTATTGAAAATTCCCATATTTTCATGAACTTCTTCACCATGCTGTAAACATTGGGGTTTGGTGCACAGTGAATGCACCTTAGAATTATTGATCCCACGTTTTACAACACAAAAATTCATTCATATGTTTATTAAATTCTATTTAAAATAATGTTTTGCCTGAAACTAACAAGAAATGAAAGACTGTGTGGCTGGTTTCAGCAGGATTCAGCTACGGCACACATTGCTGAAAATTTTATTCATGAATTGCAAAGTGTGTATAATGACAGAATGCTTAGTCAAGGATTGTGGCTACCATGTTCTCCTAACCTATCACCATTCTGTTTTTATTTATGGGGAACATTAAAGAATAAAGTGTAAGCATCAAATTTGCACACATTACAAGAACTGAAGGACAAAATTAGGAGAGAAATACAGGCAATCAGGCATTGTGAACTTTTGCGAGTAAACCAGAATTATTTTCAGAGCTATAGGGAATGTGTTCACATTAGAAATCATCGATTTTAACACTGGTATGGTGCGGATAAGCCTAATGCAAGTTAGTACTGTAGTTAGTGTTCCATGACTTGCCCATCGTTTATGCATTACTCTGGCTGAGGATGTGCCTGTCCTTGCAAGGTTCGCCGGCCGATCTATGAACACACTGTAGTTAGGGAAACAGAAAATGTATGTCACCATGGCTTTCATCCATGCACCTTTGGTCATGTTTTAAAATTGAATTGTGATAAAACCAGCTTAAAACAGTTTGTATTTAGCTTATTTTGAACTAATATTAGCAATACATTTTATACAATATTTACAGGAATGTTCAGGAAGTGCTTTTCTCAGGCTGTTACATAAATGAGTTTGTTGCCATTTTTATTGGGTTACATATGTTATATACAGTGAGACAGAATATTGATCAATAGAAAATTGTTCATGTAAATATTTTTGTAAGAGTGTGTAAATTTCTAATTCTTTTAATTTGGGTGTATCAGGGACTTATTTCTTTTTAATATTCAAGATCCAATGTCTTCTCGTCACTTTGAGTTCAACCAATGAGAACTGTTGCGCGGATGAATACATAAGAATGGCGGTGTTGCGTCATAGAGACACTCGGAACTAGATTCATTAGCGTCTGTGAGCTCAAGGTGAAAGGATGTATATTTTTGCTGATAGCGTGTGAACATGTAAATTACACCCAAACTTTTAAACAGTGTAGATTCTATTGAATTTTGAAAGTTGTTAACTAATGAACATAGTGCTAAAATGCAAATTTACGAATAAATATGTTGTGATAAAAGGAACGTTGATTCATGCATTCCATTCTGTGACCATCGACCCTGAAGATAAGAGTAGCGTCAGATATCAATCAAACTTTCCATCTTTCAGTAAAAACATTATTCCTGCTGCTATATTCCCACTGCTAGGTAAAGACCTATTTCTAAAAACCCGTACCAAAATGGCTTACCCAACGTGGAGCGCGAATTTAGAATGGAATGCAAAATTACGAGTACGAAGTGTTAACACCAAATGACACCATCCCATCGCGCAGGAGAAAGACGCCATTAGACCATCGACTGATATCAACAAAACATCGATACACGAGAATCAACGTGGGAAAAACACTGGAGATCATCTAGCGAAGCCAACTACCCAGGAGACGTAAATAACTGGACGAAGAACCAAAAGAAAGTAGGATCAAAATTTTTTGTTTTTACATACATTTTATTTCCATTGTACACGTTTTTGAGAAGTGGAAAAATATTGGGACTTTCAACATTAAGTGAATTGGATAAAGGAATTAAAATGTCGCGAAAAGAGATAGAAACAGGAGTGGGGGAAGGGGCAGATAGGCCTAGTTATCAGATAGAATTAGAAGGTGAGGAACAGGCGGAAATAAGCAAAGACCAAAGGTTAATGATGATGATGTTTGAAAGACTGGAACAAAGTTTAGGTCAGAAAATGGAACAAAATAATGCAGAATTAAAACATGACATAGAACAAAGTTTAGGTCAGAGTATAGGTCAGAAACTGGAACAGAATAAGGAAGAGATAGGTCAGAAAATGGAGGAAGTGAGAAAAGACTTAGAACAGAAAATGGAATTAGGTAGACAGAACTTAGAACAGCAAATGGAATTAGGTAGACAGAACCTAGAACAGAAAATAGAATTAGGAAGACAGGAGTGTAAAGAAAATATGAAAGTAATGGAAACTAATTTAAAATTAGTACATAAAAACTTAAATGAAACAAAGGAAGCCTTAGAAGCTAGGATAGAAATTGTAGGAGATAGGATGGGAAAGATAGAATCAGAGATGAGAGAGAATAAAATTGTGTTAGAAGGAGAAATTGCTAGATGTAGGGATGAAATAACAGAATGTAATACAAGTGTAGACTGTAAGATAACAAATTTAAAAGCAGAAATAACTGAGGAATTAAGGAAAGAGATTGAGGTAGTAAAGAAAGACATTATTAATGAAACTGTAGAACAAATTGTAATTCCTAAAATTAAGACAATGAATGATGTGATGCTTTCACAACAGGATGCTATAAATGATATGAAACAAAGCCACTTAGAAATAAAGAATGATTTAAAATCAATTTGTGAAGAAATGAAAAAAGGGAAAGAAAATTTGGCTAATGTAAATGATGTTGTGAAGGCATTACAAAGACAAGATGATTTAGATGTAAGTAATGTACAAGATGAGAGTTATTTGAATAATGTACAAAATGTTGATTCACCATACAGAGAAAGAGGTTCACAACCAAACAATGACACAACACATAACACATGTTACACCAACAGCATATTACATGAAATCACACCACCTACATTTGACGAGGAGAAGGGAGACGATCCAAAACTCTTTGTTAAAGAGATGGAAGAATATTTTAAAGTGAAAAGGATACCAAACGAGCTTAGGATGATGATAGTTAAGAAAAGCTTAAAAAACAAGGCATTAGAATGGCTCAGGTTAACCCTAGCTGGTCATGAGTCGTATAGCTCATTCAGAAATTTATTCCTATAGAGGTATTGGGGCCCAGCTAAACAAAACCAAACTAGGGTAGAGCTAGCGACAGGTAGATACGATCCAACCAAAGGGTTGTCGTTAGTCGATTATTTTATGAAAGTAGCCAACAAAGGAAAGCTATTAGACCCCAACTTGTCGGAGGCAGAACTAATTGCCAGCATAACAAGACATTTCCCAGACACAGTGAGAACAGGGTTAATTGTTGCGAGGCCAGTAGATTTTGCAGATATGATAGCATTGCTGACAGCCTTCGAAACACAAAATGGTCGGCCTAATGAGCATAGACATAGGAACGGTCACCCAAACTCACCCATCCTAAACCAGAACATGGCTACGAACAACCAGAGTGAGGGAGAACATAGAAATACTAGGAGTACCCATGAAAGGGGGAGAGGGGCACATCATTTCCCACAACCACATAATCATGGCGAGAGGATGGAGAACACAAGACAGCGGTACCACGACACGATACCGAGGGGTGAATCGAGATACAGAACATATACATATGATCGTGGAAGACCAGGAGACCATACCCATCAAGTAAATCACGTACGATCCAGTAGGGAACACTTGAACAACCACAGACCGTCATGTGACAGAGGTTCACGCCAAAGGGGCAGAGACCAATGGTACACTGACGACATAAGACAGCAGGAAGTAGATGAAAATGTGCCAAATAGGGCAGAAGCTGCACAGAATACAGAAATAACCACCACCACCAACACTCAGGGAAATCACAACAACTAAGTTCGTCCCAATCGAGTGAATAACAAACAACAAAATCTCAGCAACTTACAATTGACATCGACACCATGATGGCTACACGAAGAGAAAGATGGAACCACTGGTCATAACAAAACAGCTGGGTGACCACACGTATGAGCTACAGAATACAAATGGCAAGTTGGTAGGAAGATACCATAAAAATAAATTGAAGCCATACAGAGAAAGGACCAAATAGTCTTTGTCAACGAATGTGTAAGGCAGGAGTAGTAGAGACGAAAGAAGATAACAATTTTTAATGGGTTACTTATAGAAAATTATGTTCAGATTAGGAATTACAACAAGGAAGAAAATCAACATAGTCATTGGCTATATCGACCACAAAGAGCATTGTCAACAAAGACAGATGAGGACACTAATTGTCATTAAATAAATGAATCATAGCGACGGAAGATAATATGTTTTTGACATAAGGATGTCAGGGACAAAAACAAAAATGAATCAATTATGATGAAAAAGATATAATATTTCGACACAAAGATGTCGAGGGTAAATTGAGAAGAAAAATAATACAATTACAGAATAATTGTAAGTATAGAAGTTTTCTCTTATAGAAATAAGAGATAAAGAAATGACAATTAGTGAAGTGAGAAAAACCATAATCAGAAAAACAATGCCCATGAATTAAGATGATTATAGCCAATGCTAAGCTCGAAGAAATGTTGAACCAAACAACAATGAATAATAACCCAATTAAAAAAAATTTAGTACCATTAGTAACATCAGAGTTTAAGAACCGACTCAACAACCTGCCTATACATAACAAGCTTATAAGACAAAGAAGGCAAAGAACTGAATAAAGTATTGCCATAAATATGATCAAAATCATTAGCTCAAAATTTGTATCCTATTTTTCTCTCCTCATAGCAATGAATACAAGTCAAAAACCACATAATAAACCATGAAACACTTAAATTATATTTGTGTCAATGTCAAATGTACAATAACTGAGTATGTGTTGTATAAGAACTGAATATGTGTTGTACAATAACTGAATATGTATTGTATGATAACTGGATATATTGTGTAATAACTGAATATGTATTGTATAATAACAGAACATATGTGATATGATAGCAGGATATATTGTGCAATAACTGAATATATATTGTGTAATAATTGGACATGTTGTGTAGTAATCAAATGTGTTGTACAATAACTGAATATGTATTGTATAATGACTGAAGGTGTATTGTATAATAAAAACATATGTGATATGATAACTGGGTATATTGTACAATAACTGAATATGTATTGTGTAATAATTGGACATGTTGTGTAATAACTAAATGTGTTGTACAATAACTGGATATGTATTGTATAATAACTGAATGTATTATGTAGTAATCGAATATGTGAAATTTATAAAGACATGCTGTATCATGTCAAAACAAAAGACAAAGACAAACAGTGAAGAAGACTGTAAAGAAAAAAAAAATATTGTACAAAGTAATTGAATCATAGAAGTAGGGAGAAGTATTGTATTGTGTTTCAAGATTGTAAATAAGGTGACAACTTGAAAAACAAAACAAGGGGCATATGAGACAGAATATTGATCAATAGAAAATTGTTCATGTAAATATTTTTGTAAGAGTGTGTAAATTTCTAATTCTTTTAATTTGGGTGTATCAGGGACTTATTTCTTTTTAATATTCAAGATCCAATGTCTCCTCGTCACTTTGAGTTCAACCAATGAGAACTGTTGCGCGGATGAATACATAAGAATGGCGGTGTTGCGTCATAGAGACGCTCGGAACTAGAGTCATTAGCGTCTGTGAGCTCAAGGTGAAAGGATGTATATTTTTGCTGATAGCGTGTGAACATGTAAATTACACCCAAACTTTTAAACAGTGTAGATTCTATCGAATTTTGAAAGTTGTTAACTAATGAACATAGTGCTAAAATGCAAATTTACGAATAAATATGTTGTGATAAAAGGAACGTTGATTCATGCATTCCATTCTGTGACCATCGACCCTGAAGATAAGAGTAGCGTCAGATATCAATCAAACTTTCCATCTTTCAGTAAAAACATTATTCCTGCTGCTATATTCCCGCTGCTAGGTAAAGACCTATTTCTAAAAACCCGTACCAACAGTATAAATGTTCCTAGCTATCAACACTTTTTTACTTTCTCTACTGCATTTAGTAAAGTAGAGGAAGTATTGTATTCCACCCAAAAATTTGATGTTGAGATTTCACCAGAAATATATGTTTTGAGTATCCCTGAATCCAAAAAAGCATTTTTAGAGAAAGCTCTGTGTGTGCATGTGTGTGTGTGTGTGTCTGTCTGTATGTCTGTCAGTCTGTGGACAGCATAACTCAAAAACAAAAACTTGGTATTTAAGTTTAATGTCTTTCAAGGATGCAATACAAAGATTTTGAAGAAAATTTCTTCATCCTAAACTACCCTTTACATGCAAAATGTTTTTAAAATTTTGACTTTCTTGAAAATGGCTCTAACAATTTTGATTAAAATGCCATATGTTTAAGATATTTTTTGGACAAATGAAATGTATATCTTGAATTTTCTGGCTATGGCCCCTATAGTCGTATTTACTCTGGATGACTTCTGCATAACTTGTAAACTATAACAGATAGACCAAATTTTACTCCAGAAAAATATTGTTAGCTAATGCTGGATTTCTGACAATGAAGTCATTAATCCTCTTGCTCTCCAATATTTTTTACTGATGGATGGGGCACTAGAAGTGGCCGGGCATATTTGAAGGTGGTCTCGATCCATTTCCTCTTGCAGATCACATAGAGGACAGAGTGGTGAAGAATATATCCCAATTCTGTTTAAATGTTTTGCCAGATAATCATGTCCTGTAATCAACCTGAAGGTTGCAACTGCTGTTTTTTGAGGATACTCAGGAATCACGGTTTGAATGTTTGGTAGTTCCCATCTTTTATTCTTTGATTTTTCATAGTAATATTTTGCAATAATTTTTTGAATTCAGAGTTGACTAAACTTTTAGCTGCATAAAATGCTAGATTAACCATAGATTTTTGTACACCGCTGGTACCCTTTTTTGCAAGAAAATCAGCTTTCTCATTACCACTCAGTCCACAGTGAGCTGGTATCCATTGGAAGACTAGGTGTTTTTGAAGTGCTGTTAGATGGCTAAGCATCGTCCAACATTCTATAATAGTTTGGTTTTTTGGTGACAACTTGGAAGTAATTGCTATTATTGCTGCCCTGGAATCTGAGAGAATAACTGCTTGCTGAAAATGTGAAATTCTGTATAAAAGATTTTGTAGGGCCATTCAAATTGCTTCAATTTCTCTATCAAAGTTAGTAGTTCCATAACTTAAAGATTTGTAATAGGAAAAGAGGTGACATGTGACTCCAGCACCTGTTCCATCTTGGTTTGATATCAATGATCCATCAGTATAAATATGGAGCCCTTCGTGTTCTGGAAATCTAGTATGGATTGTCTCTAATGCCAATAATTTTAGAACACTAGTTGGAGTATCACTTTTTTTAACTTCTTCTGTCAGGTGTAAATAATATGTGATGTCTAATGTACGTGTTGGATTGACTTTAGATATGAAGTTTTCCTTTGAATTAGGAAGGTGTACATCCTTCTTGATGTCTTGAATTTTGGAAAGAAAGCTCTTCTGAGTCTTTAATGTATGTGTAAAATTTCTCTTGTGCCATGTATTGAATGGGAGTCTGATCAACTTTTCGTGTTGAATAAGAGCCGCTTTTTCTATTTCATATTCAATGGGGTATTGGTTGGTTAGTATTTCCATAGCTGCTATTGGTGTGGTTTTGATAGCACCTGTAATTAATCTCAGACTTTGGTTTTGAAAGATTCGAATTTTTTTTGTGTTTGCTGTTACAAGAACTTCGCTGCAGTAAGTAAATAATGGTTTTATATATACATTGTATGTTGTGTTAAGCGTTGCTCTGGAACATCCCCACTTCATTCCTGTTAGACGTTTTAACAGTGAAAGGTGCTTCTTTGCTCTTTGTATTACATTTTCTATTTGTTTGGTCCATGTAAGTTTGGTATCAAATGTAACTCCTAAATACTTTGCTTCCTTTGTTTCTGGTAATTGTAGACCCACAAAATTTAGTTTTATTTTTAGTGGTTTTTTTCTTAGTGAAAAGATTTGGTAGTTTGATTTTGTTGTATTAACAGTCATTAAATTTTCTTTGGTCCACCTCTGTAAGTTGGTTAAGGATTGCTACAGAAAAATGTAG
The DNA here is from genome assembly GCA_030765045.1 of Tenodera sinensis. NCBI lineage: Eukaryota > Metazoa > Arthropoda > Insecta > Mantodea > Mantidae > Tenodera > Tenodera sinensis. The sequence continues at coordinate 96,477,977 of CM060961.1, read as the reverse complement.
ATCTTGCTAAAATACATAATTTAAATCTGAATAAATTTTTTGTAGAGTAAACCGTTTCAGAGATATTGCTTTTTATTTATGTGAGGTTTGGAGAACTATACTTCTGTCAAATGGAACATCGTTATCCAATTTTTTATGTTAACCATGCGAATACAATGAAATTTGAAAGCTTTAAAAGGTTTGACTTTCGCTCAAAGCCTACTGTATTTCTATAGTCCCCTTGCACCTACAAGGAAATAAACAACAAGATAATTTCTGTGAATGTGTATCTGTATTAACATGAACATATAGGAATAACAGTTTGTAAGAATGGTTAGTACAAGAATAGAGAAAATTATGTGAGTGCAACACATCAGATTTTTCCAAATTGAATTTTGACTGTCTTTTGTGCATTAATGTCCTTCAGCGTAAAGTCATGTTGCAAAATTAATGAATGGAATTAAAGTGAAATGTTGCTCTAATGAATCTGAGGTGCATAGAGCTTTAAGTTACCCAACATTCATCTTCTCTGGATAAGGAAAAACCTTATCCAGATAACTCAACCTAACCTAGATTTGAACACAGGACCTTTTAAATGTGAGGCTGACACACTACCACCACAACACAGAGGTGGGAAAATTTTTACCTGCTGAATTAATTTTGGTAATACTTATAATCACTTTAAAGCCTAATAACCTACATTTCATTCATGGGAATTTTTATATTTTGGTAATTTGTAGCCTTGAATTCCCACAAAAGAGGAAGCAAATTATTCCAAACTAAAAATAAACCAAAATTGTATCATGTAAGTATTGCTATGAAATATAATTCATTTGTTTAAAAACTAGTGTAAATACAGCTTTTTCTTCCTTCCATAAAATATGTGGTGTGCACTATCAGCATTATTTTGTTACTTAGCATTTCAATTTCCCTCCCGCTTGCTGAAGATCAGAGCTTTTTTATGTTAAAGTTTACAATAAATCTGTTCTAGGACTTGATTTAACTAGTAACCATAAATTTAAGGTTTCCCTCCTAAGAGAAAGAGCAGAAACTAGTACTTATAACACAACAGTAGGCCTAAACAAAGGAAATTGCATTGCATCACAGTGGTTTTCAAAATGGAACTGTTTTGTGAGCATCTCTTATCTTTTAAAGTAGCTACTCATTTTTTGTTTCCTTTCCTTTTCATTTCTCACAAAATACAGATTGCTGATCTAACATCCATAATAAAATAGGTAAGTCCTCTTGATTTTATTTCTGACACCTGGCTGGCTGCTTTATGACCTGCTACTGTAGGACTGAATGCCTGGTGGCCAAGTTAATCTGAGCTCAAACGCATACCATGCTAGCAATTCAAGTACACAGATTTACATGCATACAATAACCATATACCTTTACCACAGAGGGTATTGAAAATGATGTTCTTGTGCTGTCCTGCATCTCTCATGTATTTAAGAAAATTTTCATTAAAACACATTAATTCATCTTCTGAAACTGCAGTAGTTTCACTTCTGATACAGTTCTTCCAATGTATATGGGTTGTTTCAATACATTTTATTAAGTTCTCCAAAAATAAAAGTTGCATACTGTAAGTCTGTTTTCTTACACCATATGTCTGGAGTATGTAAGAAGCCCTGCAAGGGCTCTGAAACATTAGTTGGGAAATTTACCCTTGTAACCTGGAATATCTCATCAAGATGGTCTTGGGCATGCCAGCTCAGTAGCTGTCTATAACAGAAGCCATAGAGTGGATGATGAAACCGCTCCTTGGGGGCAGCCACAGGGTACTGATGACCTCACATTCTAATCCCCCAGGAGCTACTGTAGTCTGCCGGGCTTCCAAGGAGGCCATAACCAGTCCTTAACCTATGGACTAACTTCTCTACTCTCCAAACTCTGCTTGATAGTGCCTAAAGAGATATTATTTAATGCACCCTCAATGTCTAGGAAAACTAATATGGCCAGTTCAATATAATGCAGAACCCTTAAATCATGACTAAGTTATAAAGTGCTGATTCCGTGGATTTACCTGGCCCATAGGCATATTGATGAGGATGTACAGGTCTATGAACCAACACCCATTTTCAAATGTCTATCAGTCTTTTCAGTACCTTCAACATGAAAGATGGGTAAAAATTCCTATGCCTGCAGTAAGACTTAGGTATAAAAGCCATGTTGGCCCCCCTCCAGAGGTGAGGCCCTAAATATTCTCACTAGGTGTAGAGAGACAATCTCTCAGCCTTCCACAGTTGTACTTTTAAAAGATCCAAAATTAAAAATGGTCATTTGACCTTTTTATAATTTAAAATCTCAGAGGCAACATGACAGCACTCTTTTGAGGGCCTACATGTCGTATTGAGAGAGGTGTTTCATCTATAATTTTCATTCCCAGGAAGTGAGTTTCAAGCAGCAGCCTCAAGGTTTCCCCTTCGATTGTGTTTATGAACCAGTAGGATCCTCCAATGAGGCCAGCCTGTCCCTACTCCTGGAGACCAATAATTTTTACAAACTAATAGCATTTGAATATACTTGAATATTTTCACAGAAAAGCCTCTATGATTTCTTTGAGGTCTTTCTGATTGCTTCTTCAACTGTCTCTGGGATTCTTTATACTTATCCCAGGTTGTGACACTTACCGGCCTTATGCATACGATAAAGTCTGTGTTTCCTTTTCCTGATGGATTCCAAATACAAATTCCGTCTAAATTTATCTCTTGCTCTCACTTCACATATAAGGGGGCAGTTACTTTCCTTTGCAGAGACCAAGGTGTCCGTGAAAAATTCCACAGGCAACTCAAGATCCTCTGTATTCTTTATTTTAACTTGGGTCCATTTTTTAGACCATCCCCTTTGTAGGATTCCCAGTTGATTCTCCTAGGGCTCCTGTACATGTGCCTGTGGTGAAATAAGGAAGGTTCCTTTATCACTCTCCAGTTCTTAACTTCTTCTAGAATTCCAAAGGATCCTAGTGTCAGGTCTAGAGTTTCCTTCCTTTGGAAATTAGCAAAGGTCAGAACATTCCCTTGATTTAAGCCCTCAAGATCTGTTATACTCAAATATTCAAGCCATCATTGATGTTAATTATTATTTATTTATGCCAAAACATTTACTGCTGGTGTTCTTAATGTTTGGAGCACCTGGCTGGTAAGCAGAGGCTCTGTGGTTCCAATCCATTGTGGATTGATATCATATATATAATATTTTATTGTGGATTGAATTTTTCAGTTCCAAATCTACCTCTCAAATCATTGATGTCTTTGCTACCCCACGTGCAATGATGTGCATGAGTCATAGCCAACAACAAGTGAAGCCTTCTATTGCAATACTTCCAGTAAGGCTGGTCTCCCATGTAGGCCACTACCTTTACTGGAGTTAGTTTCTTCTTCACCTTCAGACACCTGGGTCTCCTTCCCCACATCTATGGAAGAAGCTGTCTCAGGCTGTAATTGTATTTTCCAGTTAGAGCTGTCCTCTTTTGAGTACCTAGCTACCATATTTTTAGTACTTGTTGAAGGCAAGTACTGTTCCCCCTGGTCTCTGGAAGTTAGAGTTCCCTCACCACTTCTATAATAGTATCTGGGTGATTGATTCCCCTTTTAGGGCCTCGGACACCCCTTATTTCTGTTTTGGTCTTTTGGATTTTGTGTTAGGACTCTCCAGTTTAATGTTTTCTCATGATTATTTCTCTATCAACCCAGATAGAGCTCCACATGCCTGGGTAAGACCATATCCTCTGAGAGGTTGTCAGATATACCAGAGGCTCCATTAACAACACATTATCCTTGTTCCATACACCCTATTGGCATGGATTGCTTAACACTTTGTGGTAGGTGAGTTGGTTTGCGGTCACCTATTGGTTATTGAGAGACTGGCTGACTGTGTTGCTTGTCAGCCAAATTTGTTTGTCAGGTGCCAGCTATTCACAACTGCCAATGTATCTGTTACCCACAGGATTCAAATTTAGGGGCTTCAGGTTTATAAAATACATCAGTGGCAGCAGAGCATTTAAAGTATACAATTTAAAATACGTATTTCTTCTCTTTTTAAGGTAGGGCCATGATTACCCATGTAGCCTCCCCTGCTAATAGAGCAATAATTGCAAGCCAAGGAATCATAAAGTGAATCAGTAAATAATGTCTGCATTGGTCACTTGAATTATTTCAATAACATTAGTAATCTGTAGCAAACAGTAGTGTTTCACACAATTTAAGATTACTAAAGACACACAGAAACACACAAAAACCAATTTCAGCTCATCTATCAATTAAGAATATTTATCACATTTTCCTTGTTTGGAGTTCTAGAAAGTTGAGATTATGTGTTCTGCAGCATTCCACTAGAATAACAAGCATACGTACCTAAGACACTGGAAGAACAATTGTACAATTTACTAAAATATATTTGTTCATATTTATTGGAAAAACATTTTTTAAAGATTTCTGAGCCCATAAAAGAGGTTTTAGAAAAACAAATATGTATGTTAACAGCATAAGTCATAGAAGCAATAAGCTGATAAACACCTAATGCATATCATACTTGAGTCAACCACATAAGGAATCAGAGGTAAATAACTTCAGAAAGCTTTCCCCAACTCAAGTAACCTTCTAGCATTTGAATATAATATGTAATTACAAAAGATAAGTAAAGTTTTAGTCACTAACATTTATTAATGCTTGTTGATTTAATATATTTATTATTATTTAATAATTAATGTAATATATACAGATGCCCCACCTAAAACACCAATAAAATAATAATTACCATCTAAAGGTTACTTAAGCCCAGGACGTAAAGTACTTACAATTGTAAGTCGCCCTTGAGGTATTTATCTCTGATGTGAGATTCCCTTCTGGTCTAACTGGGAAAAGTATGAATAAGCTGGGAATTTAATGTCGTACTGGCAAGTTGGCCATGGTAGCTTAGTGGTTAAATCAGCCGCTTGATAAGCGGATGATCCGTGGTTCAAATCCCGGCTGTGGCATTGAATTTTTCAGTCCTGATTCCACCTCAATAATATACATTTTGCTAAGTACCTAGTCATCTATCAATTGAATGATATGTAACAAGAAAGTCTTGGAATACACTCAAAAAGAAATATATAGTTTATATCAAGTAATCGTTGTGTGGTATTACAGATTTTAAAGCTACTTTTTTATTCTTTCTGCTACTTACATTTAATAAGTAGTGGAAGTATTGCATCCCATCCAAAAACTTAATACCAAATTACAAAAATATGTACATGCCTGATGTATGTGAGTGTGTAATCTGTTGGTCTGTCTGTAAACAGCATAACTCAAAAACACAAGTCTGTTAAATACCAAACTTGGCATTTCAGTTCAGCATCTCCCCTGGGATGGACCACAAGAGATTTTACAGAAAATTCCTCACTGCAAACCATCTTTTACATGGAAAAATGTTCGATTTTGTGTATTTTCTCAAAAATGATTTTTAAAAGATTTTGATTAAAATACTATATGTTTAAGTTATTTGCATGACAAAATGTATGTCTTGAATTTTTAGGGAATAGCCTGAGAGTTCTCTTCATTCTGAATGACCTCTGCATAGTTGGTAAACTATAAGAGACAAATAAAGTCTTTCTACGCAAAAGATGTTGATCTTGTTTAAGCACATGATTTATGGTGAATAAAACATTTTTGCCATTAAACACTTCCAAAATATTATTTTTTACTGGTTTTAGAAATACTTATATGTCTTTCAAGTGGTAGATAGGTTACTCCTCTTTTTTTTTTTTTTTGTGGTTATTCAAAGGACATGGAATTTCAAAACTGTCTCTTGGCAATCTGCTTTTTAAAATTTTTGACAATGACTTAATCCTACTGTATTCTCATTATACCTACAACAAAATATGTAATGAGAGTTTGTTCTAATTTACAAAAAGTAGTCATAACAATAAGCTTCTGTGTAAACTCTTTCTCACATTGTAGTGTACTATCCATAAGCTCAACCTTATGGCTAAAGAGATTCTAATTCAGGTTGTTTGCTGAATTTTGATATAAACAGTTGTATATGTCTCCACATCATACATATAACAAAGTTGAAGATCTTTCTAGGCACTGCACATTTTTACTGATTCATTCCTAGTATATTTAAGTGCTTCACTTTCTTTGTTGCAACAGAAGGTTTTAATATAATAGCTTACATTACTTTGCATCTTTACTTACAGCATTTTGAAGAGCTGAATGATCCATACATTCTCATGAACAAGAATTACCAAGAGGGAGGAGATTATCTCAAAATGATGAGTGCTCCTGATTATACTAATATGACAGTCAAGGAACAAAATGACTATATCAACAGGTAATAAATATCTTGCATAGTTATAAAGTATCTACTGGGCATAATATTCATTGAACTTTTACTTTATTAAAGTTTATAACCTATTTAGATTTCAGAAATGAACTGTTTATCATTTTTAATATTAGTTCTCCAGTGAAAATGTCTGAGGTCATATCTTCTGCAAGAGAGGCTCTACCTACTACAAATGTGCCACAGTATTATGCCTTTTAATGCTCAAGAAGTAGGGCCAGAATAGGGTAGGCTCATGTTTGTTCTTTTACACATTGAACCCTTTGCTGCACATACAGTGTTAGCTAGTTGTTCTCCCAGTAGACTTGTGTCTCTTTAAATTCTGAACTCTTACTACAGGTACTACACATCCACAACAGCAACTACAGCAATTCCGGACCAATTATGGACCCTCAAGAAAACACTGTGGCCGGTGAAAAACAGCCCAAAACAGCAGGCCCAATCACAAATCATCACCCACTTATTGGCCAGGGTAGCGCAACCCTCTCCCACCTAACAATAGTATATATGTATATGGGGAGCGGAGCACAGTCGTTCTTTTGATTCTGATGAAGGCCATGGAGTCTACAATGACCAAAAGCTCAGTGTTTCTAAATCTCACACGGGTGATCACCTGTGAAGCCTTGATTAATAATGCTCACTGTGAAAGCTTTAAGTCTTACACAAGATATAAGTTGTATTTCAACTGTTTATAACTGAAAACATCAACCCTGTTGAAGGGAAACATGTGCACCCTTTTGTAACATATTTTCAATATTCCACAATATTAAAAGAATTAAATTTTGCTACTTTAGAATATTAAAAACCAGACTAAAATATCCTAAAGTTAATTAAGATAAAATTAAAATAATTTCTGAAAAATTTTATGGTACTCACCCTTAAAATGTTTACATCCCTGCCATTATTATATTGAAGATATTAAAGCTGGTCCATAAAATGTTATTCACACTATTCAGTTGCACAACAAAACTGTTCTATATACACTTATGCTTGTTGATGGTTTGGTATGTACACCCCGTGTTAGTTTTGAATTTCCACCCCCTAGCTTGATAATAACTGAGGAAAAACCCAATTCTACACAAGGGAATGTCACACTGTTTGCACTTGTACTATGACTGTATGCCACAGCCTAGTTGTTTTCCTTTTCTTTGTAATACACTGTGCACATGATTTTACCCAGTCTGGAATTTTTACAAGGGTGTGAAGAGAACTGTGCACAGGAGTAGCAGAAGGTAGGCTATGCTCGAATCCCACTCGCCTGCAGGATGTGAAGTTTGCAATTAGCTGTCACTCCAAATTCCGCCTGTAGTAAAGGAGTTTGTTGCCATAGCCTGCAGAGGCAGGTCTGTTTAAAATGTCATATATTATAAAACTATTAACAATGGTAACATTCACTATGAAATGTAACAAGTATTTCCACCATTCTTTTAAGGCCGGCTGACACCGTAATACTCCCTCATTTGGTCTGCGAGATCAATCCCTGCCATATAACATGTGTTATTTACCACTGGATTAGGACAAGGTATTTTTATTTGTTCTCTCCCCGTACCACTTTTCCTTTCTACCTCTCCATCTGTTCTAGGATCAGAGTTAGTGGATAATGAGAGAACGTCCCTGTTATCATGCCAAACTATTGCAGTTACACCTTCATGTTGCAGTTTGCAAGATTCGCCCGTTTTCAGTTTCAGTTGTCTTGGCTTTGAAAATTGTTTTGGCCTGTCTTTCTTTCTGGCACAACTTGCACCACATGCATATATCTTCTTCTCCAAAATTAGTTTCATTAACCATGTGGAAATAAAAAAATTATCAAAGTAGAAGTGGTGCCACAACCCCATGTATTTCCCACACATGTCTAAAACAACCTGTTCTCCAACTAGAAGATCGCTGTTTCTCGCCTCTTTTTTCCCCAGATAGATTTTACAGATCAGTAAATACCCACTTTTACTGTCTGAAATACCCCATGCCTTTATCCCCCACTTTGTAGGTTTAGCAGGCGTGTATTGTTTAAAAAAGAAATACCCTTTGAAAAGTATCATCAACAGAGAGATTGCAATTTGGTTTGTAGACATTTGTAAACTTTTTGATTATGTCTACAATAGATCATGCCCTATATACATAAACATAAGAATTTACCCCTAATTGTGGCTTTGCAGATTCATCATTCAGGTGAAGATATTGTGATATCTTTTGAAAGCAGAGCCAGGTCATTGCTTGTATCACAATTGGAAAATGCAAAAATCCCCCAAAAAGTAATCCCTAATTTTAGGTAAATCCACCATCCCTGGATATGTCAAAATACCTAAATAGGCCTGTATCTCCCTTGAATTCTTTTCTTCCCATTTTAGATCTGCCTTTTTGGCTTTAATTACCTACAAGGGATGAAGTCAAATTGGAGGTCCATTGTGCAGGTAGTAATTTAGTTTTAGTTTGCTTTGCATTAATTTTAGCCACCTGCTCTGCTAAATGTTCCTCATCACTTTCACTGTCACCTTGATTCTTATCACTGTCTTCCTCTAATGGGCCCAAATGACCTATAGGGAGCACAAAATAAGAAGGTACATGAGTGCTGTTGCCGGAGCATATCCTATGCGAAAGAAAGAGAGGGGAGATAAGCACGCGAGCGTTACTGGTAGACAGCAGCAAAGACAGTGAAGGATTGCACGGACCCCATCAATAACAACAAAAATAGAAGAACAAGCATTGCTCCAACACGAGAAAATGTTACGACTGCCAAACTCTAAATGGACAGAAGAGAACCTCCCCCCTTCAATCCTTAAAACTCATAGTAGTTTCCTAGAAAAGGTAACACAGATTAAATCCAAATTGAACATTCCTAACACCAGAGAAAATCTACTCATAAGAGAAAATCCATTGGAATTATTGCAACCTACCTTCAATTTGGAATTAATAGAGGAAATAAGTAAATCAGACACACCAAAAGAAATACAAAAACTTCTAGCTCTGGAAACAATCAATACTAGGTATCCCACAGAGGAATGGCTGCACATATATACTGATGGATCCTCGAAGGAAAACCTTACTGGAGCTGGAGTTACGTGTTCACATTTTTCCTTTTATCATTCTGTTGGCAGAGACACAACAAATTATGATGGAGAAATAGAGGCTATATACATTGCTCTCCGACAATTATTAAATCTTCCCTTAAATAAATTTAACAAGGCAGTAATTCTTTCAGATTCTAAAGCTACAATTCAGGGAATATGTTCAAATACTACAAAGAAGTCAACAAAAATTAGAGAATGCTACAAAATGTTAACACAACTCCAAAAAGTTAATAAGACTGTTCATCTCCAATGGATTCCAGCACACTGTGGAGTCATGGGGAACGAAGCTGCAGACTCACTTGCAAAGAAAGCCACAACAATAACACAAAAGTCTAAATTCAATTTCTCATATTCCTCAATAAAACGCTTGATCATTAAAAATTTTTGTCATTCATATCTACAAGAAATAGAAACAAATGCCAAAGATACAAAATGGATTACACTACTTTCCAATCCAGATATAATCTCCCAGAGACCAAGGAAAACAGCTGTTGCAGCCTTCCGACTATTGACAAATCATGACTGCTTAGCAAGTCATCTCTACAGAATTGGTATCTCAGCCTCACCAATATGTGTCCTGTGTAACGATCCAGCAGAAATGAATGAAGAACACTTGAAGACCTGTGAAGCATTAAGATCAGAAGAAACTACAGTTCAAAAGTATTGGAAAGCACGAATGCTAATGGCTTCATTGCCAGATGCAAGGCACTAGAAAACAACAACAACAACAACAATTAAAGCCTGTCATAACAATTTCTCTCTCTTTAAAATGAGACAATAGTCTCTCTAAATCTGTAATTTGCTTCAAACATAAATTCCTCATCTAAGCAGATAATTTTCATTTGCAATCTAATGTTTCACCGGAGTTCACATCTTTTGGACCTAGGTGATAAAGCATTACAATGTTGAGTTTTTAATTTTTTTTATTATATCAGATTCTCTAGGAACATTTTCGTGTAAATATTTCTGTTATCGGAGTGAATATGAGAGAGTTACATGACAATTTGAATAAATCTAAACAGAGGTCATAGTTGCACAATTTGAAGCATTTTCTGATAAGTATTGCTCTCAAAGTCAGAATGAGTTGGACACAGCTTGAAACCCAGGGTCAGTAAAAAATAACAGCATTACTAAGATAAGTGAAGTTTTTAGTTTCTAATTTGTTCTTACTTTAGGAAAAATATGCAGTGTTTATAAAAAATTGTGAACACTGTATCGCAAAGAGAATTTGCCATAAAATAGCTCACATTTTTGGTTTAAAACACATAATCCCGGAATAACTTAACATATATGCACCAAGCTTTGAAGCCTACTTGTTTATACAGATTCAGCAGTACATTTTTCTGAAAGTCGTCCAGATCCGAAACCTGATTTCTGTCTCACGGTATTTTCCGGGGGATTTAAAAAAGGGCCACCCTGTTTCAGAAGAGATTATTTTGCCTTGTTGCATTATGCGTGACAATGAATGTTCACTTACATTGCATGCTTTAGCTATTAGTGCCCGGCTCTGTTTAAATACAATGTTCGCACGCACTTCTTCTGAGGACAACACTTTTAAAAAAGTGTAAACACTGAAAATAATAGCCCGTGCATCTGAATACAATACTTTGCCTTTTGGTTTACTCATCTGTAAGCCACTTGTACCATGTTTGGATAATGCCATGTTTGTTAGCAACAAAACGAGTTACAGTAATGGTAAGAGACAGGTAACGCTGTACATATACGTCAGACATGGAACACACATAAGAATTAACTAAATTCCATTTCCTTTGCTGCAGACATCTCACTCCTTGAGAAGAAAGATATTTAAGACGATAAATAAACAATAATGATGCAAGGCAAGTGTCGTTTGATATCGCTGAGCGCAGCATTTGTTCAATCACTCATATCTTGGGCTACAGGCCACCTAAAATATTGCTTCTTGGACAGTCAGCTTCAACATTTCTAGCTCTTTGCAGCCGTTGCTGGATTTGATGAACACAAAGAGAAAAGTGAAAAGCAAATATTGCACTAGACAGCGCGTTACCGAACTGGGCAAAGTCGCCTCTCTAGGATTGGCTACCTGCTCTCACACACCTTCTTCTAGCTCCGCCTCATGTGCCTTCTTATTCCATATGGTCTTTAGCTGTCAACGGGCCCTTAAACACTACGCACTCACTCACTCTTCTCTAACTCGCCAAACCAAGATTCCTCGGAGCTATTTTTGTAATCTAATTCCTCATAAACTTCTGCAAGTATTTCCTCATCTGTTACCAATACCTTATCACTGCAACACTTTCTAGCCCATGATGTACATGAAGTGGCCTTCATGATACTGAATTAGACATAAGTGTGTCAGGAAACTGCTTACTTACACAACTGCACTCAGCTCTAAGAAGTGTTATTTTAGCTTGGTTTTAGTTTCTTTCACGTTGCAATCATTGTAACAGAGCAATAAAAGAACGTTTACAATGACACAGCTCCTAAAAGCTGGGGTCAGCATAAGCAGAACCCCTGTGAAACGATGAACAAGGTTACTACGTTATACTACGCTGTTCGCAGCATGCTATTTATCATTTCACTGTGCCTTACTACGCTATGTGTCACAAAAGCTGGGGTCAGCATAAGCAGAACCCCTATGAAACTATGAACAAGGTTACTACATTATACTACGCTGTTCGCAGCATGCTATTTATCATTTCACTATGCCTTACTACGTTATGTGTCACAAAGGGTTAAATAAATAATAAAAGGGGCCTATTGGAGCGGAATAAGCTACTTTTGACATGCATTTCAATATTTTTAAAACTCTGTTAATTCAGGAGCTGCATAAATTAGGGTGACAAAAGGAAACACTTGGGCTTTAACTAAACTCGGAACAGTGCAGTCTGATCTACAGCTATTCCAGCACATGTGCAAGTATCAGAGGCTCAGTTGGCCACTTTTTACACTCTTACCAAGTTCAAGAAATAAAAGATCGATAAAGAAAGACTAAATAAGGCCAACTGTAACCCAAGAATTCTACTGCATAGCTTGAGGAACAGGAGATAAATTGGCTCAACCTGACCTTGTACAATTGTTTCCTATTTTACAAAGCTCAAAATCAGGAGACAGGCAAGGATATGCTGATCAAGGCCCATGTTGTTTGGTTTGATCCATCTCATGTTATATGTTATATTATAGCCCCTATATTGCATATTTTAATGATTATTATAGTATTTTTATTATTTTTTCCCTCTGGATAATATTTTTCATATTGGTAGTATTGCACATGATGATGCAACTCACGAGGTGGCGAGAACTAATGCCAAGTCATGTTGTCATACAGTGAATCCCTTGTTTCCATCCTTTCATTATATGTATGTGCATAGAGAATAATCAGTGCATTATCTGAGAGGTTTATATTAATAAAGATAAAGTGCAGGTCAACGTTTTGAGCATCACGATTATAGCAATGCTTCCCTGCCCACCAGTACTTGTTGTGGTCTTCAAATGTAACAGTGTTGTGAACTGATTCCCATCAAATTAAATTAGGCGTATAAAATGTTAAAAAGCTCTTCAAGTGTCGAAATTAAAACCAACTTCGAGTGCTAGATTAATTAATTTACAGAAAGAGTTTCCGGATGATTTAATATTTACAGATAATAGGGTACTGTTTCATGGAGTGTGTGAGAAAAATGTAGAGAGTGAGAAAAGATTTCAAATAGTTCAGCACATAAACACAGCAAAACATAAGGCAAATTTAATAAGAAAACTCGCAAACCAAGAACCTGTTCAAAAACAGCTAGTAGAGTGTTTTGGAAGTAGGGTTACTGAATTTTCCTATGACTTGTGCCAAGCATTTTTAGCTGCTGATATTCCCTTATTCAAAATTAATAATCCGACATTTAAAAACTTTCTTGCCAAGTACACTCGACAACATGTGCCTGAAGAAAGTACACTGCGTAAGACTATTGTAGGACATTGTTACAGTAACGTATTGTCAAATATACAAAATGAATTAGCGGATCAGTTTGTGTGAATGTCTGTTGATGAAATCCCTGATTCTGAGCAGCATTCTATTGCTAATATAACTGTGGGTGTTTTAAATAGTGAACAAAAAACTACACCTTATCTCATTAATGTGTGTGAATTGTCAGCCACTGACAATGTAACTGTGGCCCAGTTAGTGGTGGACTCTTTGAAATTACTATGGCCATGTGGAATCAAATATGACCGGTTACTTTTATTTGTTACTGATGCATGTCCTTATATGATAAAATCAGGACAAACTCTGAAATATATTTTTCCTAACTTGATTCATATAACTTGTTTGGCACATGCTCTTCCTCGCATTTCTGAGACAATATGTGATTCTTTCCCATTGGTAGATAGATTTGTGTCCAGTTAAAAAAGAATTTTTTTTAAATCTCCTAAAAGAGTTAACCTCTTGAGCGATGGCTATTTAAAATGTCCGCGACCTGAGAACTGCTAGCATTATATTGTTAAATGCGCTAAAAGTGCTTCGTATATACACAGCTGTATTTTGTGCAAATATTAAGTTATTTTAATGAAACAAAAACTGGTATAAAACTTGTTATATGCAGTATAAATGTATGTTATCAGCAAAGTTGAGTTGTATTTACAAAACGTTGAAATGGAACAACTTTGTTTCACTGTGGTGAAAAGTCAACTTTGCTCTGTCAAACGCATCTAATATAAGTTCTCGGAAAGAAACAGTACAGAAACACCCATTATATGTGTGGCTTATGCGTCAGCATACTGTGTAATAAAGCGCTACTGTTTGCGTGGTCTCTTGAGTCATCAGAATAGATCAGTAACTTAGTAGAGTCCGTGTCTTTCTTTGTTGAAATACATACGTATTCTTTCCTGCATGTAGCTGAAGGGAGAAGTGGTATAAAAAGATATTTTTGCACCAACTGGATATAACCATATACAATTGTTTGGTAATTTGGAGAGCTCTAAACCCACACAGGACAATGACCGACCTTGACTTCCGACTATAAATAGCTCACAGCCTAATTGAACAATACCACGTTGGGGGTTGAAAATCCAAAATCCTTGCACCCCTCAGACTTCAAGGAAATCATTATCCTAAAAGGATACCACCAACAGCAAAGAAGTCCCGCCCATCTCCAAAGTGTTTCGTGTGCCGCAAGAAGGGAATTCGCAAATGTGGAGATGTACGTACCCTTGTGTGTTTATCCCTGTTTTGAGGTAAATCACTGCAGAACGAACATATTAAGGTAAGCCAATAAAGTATATAGATCTTACTAAAATGTTTCATAAAGGGAAAATTATAATAAGTTGAGTTGTATAAGGGATAAATAAGGGTTAAATGCTTAAACGCACAGGACGTGCATACACGTCCATATCGCTCATCCGTCATTTTAAATGGACGTGATTTCACGTCGATATCCCTCAAGAGGTTAAGTTGTTTAGATCAACAGCACCCAATATCTGACTTCCTCCTGCACCAGTGCTAACTTGATGGGGAACATGGGTCAATGCAGTTTTACATTATGCTGAGCACATAGTAATAGTCGAAGAGGTTGTTAATTTGTTGGACTCGAAAGATGCTTCATCAGTAGAAACTGTGCAAAATATTCTGCCAGGCACTGGGTTAAAAGAGGATCTTAGTTTCATGTCTGCCCATTTTTCTTTCTTACCAACAGCCATAACGGCATTGGAAGCTGTAGGATCTCCTTTGTATGAATCACTTACTGTCATTGACAAAATGACATGTGATCTAAGTTTGGGTTCTGGTAGCATAGGACAAAAAGTGAAAGAGAAAGTGAATTATGTAATTTAAAAAAATCCTGGTTATATACAGATGTTCGATATTTGAGACATCCTCGAAAGGAAACCATCTGTCACACCAAGAGACTTGACTCTCTCTGTGAAGCAGTTAAGATCATTTAAATATGCCTCGATAACATCTTGTGACGTGGAGAGAAGTTTTTCACATTACAATGTTTTACAGTTGAAAATTTGTGCAAAGTTTTGGTTGTGAACCACAATTTTGCAGTTAATACTAGCAGTGGGACCACTTCTGCTTACTGATCCCTAGGTCGTAGGCTCAAATCTCGCCCAGGCCGATGGTTTTTAAGTGTGCTTAAAAATGACAGCTCCATGCCAGTAGATTTACTGGTATGTAAAAGAACTCCTGCGGGGTAAAATTCCCGCATACTGGCGACGCTGATGTGATCCCGGCAATTGACAGTGTCGTTAAATAAGAAATAAAATTCAACCTCTAAGGAATAAGGTAACTTTATTATTTATACTAACTCGTCTTGTATACTGCAAAAGAATATTAATTGTTTTAATCAAATAGTGCATATTTCTTGGCATATTTTCAAGATTTTAAGAGCTAATTTGGAGGCATATTTCAGTGTTTTTTAGGGCATAAACTTCCGAGCCATAATCATTAGGTATACTTGAAATGTTATAGTTAAAAAAAAAATTAAAAACATGGTGTGTGGTACGCAAAAATGGAACGTAGATTTGAATTCAGCATACCAAAATTCAACATAGCAAAATCCATGCTGCAGAAAAAAGGTTTAAATTCACAGGCCGGTGTTAGTCGTGAACATTGAGATTGTGCTGAAACAGGATAGTTAATACAAAGGGCCTACTGATGACTCAATGCATTTATAGACTGGAAATTTTATATCAAATTTGAAAATATTTGTTTACATTGTTCAAATATGCTTGTAATAACAACAGAATTAAGAGTTATTTATGAATACCATCCCAAAATTTAGCATTTTTAGGTGAACCATAATGGGTATGGAGTTACATTGTTACACATAAGAATGAAGAATTTTTGTTGACTCATTTCAAATTTATTTTAAATTGCTATGAAATTGTGAAAAGTAATATGAAATTTGTGCTCCCTTCTAAAAGTTGTTTTTAAACTATGCACAGTTTATATTGAGTTGAAAGTTTATATGCATGCAGGAGTTTAACATTCAAAATTAATCAAAATTGGTGCAAAATTAAAGGTAGTTTATATGAATACTCCATGATGGTGTTTTAAGACACATCTGCTAGTATGATGATACAAAAAATGTATTGGTGGGAAGAGCTGAGCACTCGAAGCTTACATTTGGGCAACATTAGATATTCTCTTGCACATAATGAGTGTCACCAATAGAAAGCAGCAGTAATCAGTCACTGCCAAACTTCACTATGGTGGAGATCTTTATCAATTGCTAAATGAAGGAGGATGTAGGTTATATCATCATTCAAGTTTGCACTCAATTTACTAGGTTTTTTAAGTTTTTTTCTGTGAGAAACTGGGAGGGGTTTTAATCCTGAAAAAACAAAGAACTTATCTGTAATATTTTTTGTTTCCATTTAAGTATATAGCATAATAAAAATATTTAACAAACATAGTTATTCGACACACTGTACTTAAGAACCTTAAAACTTCAAAAATGGAATTTATAGATTTGAAATAAAGTTCAGGCATTCCAAAATTAATTGTTATCTGAGACTTCAAAGTAGTACAGAAGTACAGAAGCAGTGTAATTTTGGTGTTTCTCATTACTTAAGTAAAAGTGTTATCAAATACTTATTTTTAAAAATCTTTAGTTCCTTTTTTAACTGCATAGTCCAATAGTCTATTACCTAGGTTAAATAGTACAAAGAATAAATTAATTCCATCAAGCTATTACAGAATTTCATTGTGCTGAAAATGTATCATCCAGAGTGAATTCCTCATGTGTTCCTTTACAGCATAATGCCTTCTTATGTCCTTCTTTACACCTGAAATATTTAAGAAGCATCATTTCAAAACATATTAAGTGCACAGAAGAAAATTTTTCAGAAATGAAGAAAAATATTTCACTCCCAAAGAAGAAATTTTAGATATGGGAGTAACATTTGAGAATTCTCAAAAACTATACTTTTTTTTATCATCTAGCAATTTAATTCAATTTAAAATTTTCATTTAATACGTTTTGAACCAATTTACTGAATATAATGTTTTGAACCATTTAGTCAGGAAACACTAGAATGGAGATCAAACATAAATATAATTCTAAAGAAATATTGCTCCAGTTTATTTTAAATTTATATTCCTAATTCTTAATCACAAATATAAACAAAGACAGAATATATAGAAAAATAAATAATATGAATAACACTGATATCATTTAGCACTTAACATAATAGGTATACACATTTTGAGGTTACAAATTCTGCTCTTTACGTTTACATAGAAGCAACACCTTGAATTGTATAGCAGAGCTAGAACAACATAGAGTCCTTCAAGTCCCATTTCCTTGTGCAAGCAGTCATAATTTTCAGGATTGCAATAATGAGGTGCTGCAATGAAATTCAGCGCTACATTACACATCTTGAAACTATCAACCTCTCTTCAGTTATCACCAAATTTTTCTTTCAGAAGATTATCTGTGTCTGTCTTCATTGCATCCAATAAAGCTCTCACTTGGTCAATCACAGGAGTCATGTTTGTCCCTCATTCCAGTAATGTTGTGAAATTTTTCAATAGGCCTCACATATTTACATTGGCTCCATCTTTACCCTGACAAGAAACTTCCCATTTACCATACTTTTCTTCAAAATTAACCTCTTCATATCCTTTATTCCATCCAATTTCCTAAATTGCTTTGAGAGTATTTTGAAATCTCTGAAGGTCCAATCATTTCCAAATGGACTCACTTCTGAAATTCTTTGTATTCTTTAGGAGTGAGAATGTTGGAGATCCTTCTCTACAACCCCAAATAAGCAATCTACAGGTAAATATCAATACCCTCTCACAGGAAAAAATTTAATAATATTTCTGAGGTAGGTTGGTGCTTTCTTTTGGAGCCAGTACACAAGAACATGAATGATATGCATGTTTTTATTTTGACCCATGTAGCTATGAGTGAAAAGTCTAATGTTAGTGGCTGAATCCTCAAAATGGGCTTTATCCAAATAAGAAATTACACCTCTGTCACCTTGTTTGCCCCTCTGTCACCTTCAGTTTCACTCCATATAAAGAATGTTGTATTCTTATTGCTGATGTCAGTGACACAGAACGAATAAAGTGATATCTGATGGGAATAGTGCACTTTGCTAATTGATAACTTTGGAAGGGGCTGTACCTGTTGCATATCGAAGCAGAATCTTCTTGTATCAGCAGCATGCTTCCTCATTAATCTGTGGAACATTTTGAAATGAAGTTTGTGTGCTCTCAGATTAGCCAGTAAGTGAGTCTTTATTTGAATATCTGTTTCATATTTAATTTGAAATGCCATGCGAGCACAATAACTAAAAGCAACAGTTGCACGTGACCCAAAGCCAATGTTAAATTGTGTGCAGAAAATGTTCTGGAATAAGCACTTTTTGACCATAAACTGGGCAGAAACACTCACAGTATACATCTTGAATAATTTGTTGATGCTTCTATCAGCTGATAAATAAAGCCTTTGACTTTTGTTTCCACTGTAATGTGATTCTGCTGCCCTCACCTTAGAGATAAACTCACTTCTCTAAACAGAGCCTTCTTCCTATCCATACCGCTCCTCTCTTTAACACCCTGACCTCCCTTGACAGTCTTTGCTATCCTATTATTTCTGATTTGCCCTGTTCCAAATAAATGTTGAAAAAATTTTGAGTGGATTGATTGTGTTTAGTCTCCTGTTTTCCCTTGAAAGGAGATAACCAATTTAACAAAACATTCTTGAGCTTTTAAGATATATAAAAAATGAGATTAGCTGCACAACATACATATTTGAAGCCCAACAGTGAAGGCATATCATTAGTAAACTCTATGTAGGTTATGTACTATATAAGGTGCTATATTGTTATCATTTTAAGTGCTTAAGGAAGTATCAACTAACAGCTAACACGTGAGCAAGAGATGTCAAAATGCCTCTACATAGATGCCAAACACACAAATTTTTGTGTGAATTTTATATTCAAGCCTAATCAAAACCACAGAATGTATTAATTCTAGAACTTCATAAGACACAATGATTGAAGAATGACTCTGATTTCCTCCATAATGCTTAGATGTTCTCCAAGGCCTAGGAGACCTAACTTTTAGCATGTGGCTTAATTGTCAATCTTGATCTACCTTATTAGGTATTAAATACACTAAGTCTTTGCTTTCACTAGAAATTATACAGGAATGCTGCGACACTTAAACCTTCCTTCTTTGTAAGAGTATGGAGGTTCAAAGTCTTGTAGATCTGGATCACAGTTTGTGTACCTATAAATATACTGTAACAAATGAAGAAAACACCAGTTACTGCTATTCACATTTTATTGCCCTTTAGTCAGTTAGCGTAGTGCTAACGTTACACTCAGATTACTTTTGTACAAGCTCAGAGCAACAGAACAACTGCCAAATCACAAATAAAAACTGTCAGACTCAACTGCTAGTCGGCACAACTCCTCAATGCTTCGTATACGTCTTTTTTTCCTCCTGCCCAGTGCTTGGCAGTGACTTATATGGGTCCTTAGACAGAGGGAAATTTCAGGAGGTAGAATATTCGGGAGTGCCTGTGGCAGAACGGTCCAGAAACTGCACCGCCATGTAATAGCTATTGTCTCGTACGCTCCTATTGTTGTCGGTGGCCTGTGGCGGAACGGTCCAGAAACCGCACTGCCATGTAATAGCTATTGTCTCATACACTCCTATTGTTGTTGGCAATTAGATGCGGTGGGCGTGGTGACACTACAATGTATCCAATGATTGTTATAAAACTATTACAGACATAGTCATAACCCTGTTTAATTAGGCTAGACTTTCCCTTCGGAGGGTTGGCACAGGAAGAGGATGAGTTCACTCACACATGACTGATGTCAGCCTTTAACCTTGACTAACCCCCCCCCCCCCATTGGTCTAGCTATTGCCAACCTGCCTAACCTTAATCACTCTCTGTGACTCTACAGATGGAAGCCACATCTCTCTTTGTGCACATGTTGAGCATTCAGGTATTTGGTATATAACTGGTTCTAATAATTGTAACTTAATCTGTTTAGTAATCCAAATTAAATGTTCTGTTATTGTTTGGTAGAATGCAGTTGCGATTGATCTAATAATGGAATGTAATCCACTCTTTCTAGTTCCCCTGGTACCAAAATAGCTTTACCTCTGAGTTTATTGCTCCTAGTCTGGCCTAATTAAATAGGGTTATGACAATATCAGATAATACAAAATTCCTTTAACAATATGCCTTTTGCTATGTAATTTACTGTTAGTTATAGCATTTCATACCAATTTAACTCAAAATATACACTTCAAAAACATATAATAGAATAAAGAATTGAAGCTATAATAGTCTTTCTTCGCTTCCTGATGTATCGCTGTATCGGCCGTTGATGCTTAAATGTCGTTGGTGACGTGGTGTTGCCCTTTGATGTGGTTCGCTCCGGCTCTGCAAGAGATCTCTTTATCTCGGGTACGCGCAGATGTTTTCAAATAGACTACCCAAGGAAACTTTTTATATATTATTTATTGTATCTTAAATATTTTCGGGAGCTATGCCGATTGTATATGTAGAGGAATCACACTCACGTCCGCACAGCACAACCTACCGTACTGGTCTCTGGTTGAGTAGTGACCAGACGCTTTCTCTCTTACCCACGCTAAGAAAACCGTTCTTCAATTTGAATGTCATGACGTCATCCAAGAAAGCCTCGTATCCAAAATGCTATTTCCTTTTTCCCGCAATTTAGAAATGTCCCTTTCTATTATAACATTTTCTTTTATGAATTTCGAATATATAATTACCTTTTTAGGATTAAACGATGTTTACTTTATATTTTATTAAATATATCGCGCGACTTTTAAGGTTTTCAGACCTGACTTTCGAACGTGTATTTAAACTATGTAGTATGACGTCATGACTCGTTAATTTCAAACCAATAATGTGTTTATCCTACAAATTTAACGACTATAATTTACTCATATCTTGCTCACCTTACAACACTTCCTGCTCTATTATCTATTTATGTTATTACTTAACACTTATCGCAAATCTCATATCCGGCAATTAAATTAAAACGTGTCTTTCTCAAAAGCCCATTCGATCGGAAATCTAAATTTCGGTATCAAATGCCCCCATTTATGTTATTTTATTATTTTATAATAAAATAATGTAAATGTCTTGCCCGAAAGAAAAATTAAAAATTACTCCTGTATTTTGAATAATCGGCAACACTCCCATTATATACAATTTTCAATTACACTGTTTTTTTGAAATTGGTTATTAACACATTTTCTCATTAATCTTTTTAACATGACAAACAATTGTACACTTGACTAAACATTAATCCTTAAATACTAATTACAATATGTTATGGTTTCTTCTGTGAAGCTTTTATATAAAGGTTAAATTTCAAGAGTCTTTCTTTATACTTCCTTCTTTTAGTTCATGTTTGCTCACTTCGCTCTCACTATCACTTGCACTGTGATTTTTCACTTTTGTTATTGTAACACATATCTGTACTATATCCTTTAAGCACTAAAATGTACATATATTTATATAAATCCATTACACTCTTCAGACAAGTTCTTTCTTTGTCTTGCTGTGATAACTATCTATACATCTAAATATTTTAACAAATGTTTACAAAGTAAATATTCTGTTTTCTCTCTATGCGGAGATGAACAATTTAACAATCTTTCTGAAGCTGTTATTGTGAGCTCTATACAATATATTTTTAAGCTCTTTGTAGTAGATAGCAATTCACATTCTGCATTTTTCATGAATATGTAAGTACCTGACCAATATATGATTTTCAAGTAAGCTAACATTTACATTTTATCTCAAAGCTG
Source organism: Tenodera sinensis (assembly GCA_030765045.1). Classification (NCBI taxonomy): domain Eukaryota; kingdom Metazoa; phylum Arthropoda; class Insecta; order Mantodea; family Mantidae; genus Tenodera; species Tenodera sinensis. The sequence goes on along the minus strand of CM060961.1, from coordinate 96,455,828 downwards.
ATTGGGCGCCAATAGACAAATGACACTTCCAATTTTTTTTTTTTTTTTTTTTTACATTAAATCAAGGTTCCAAGGCACCACACGGTTTCTTGTATGGTCGAAGGAGTCGTTTATGCCATCTTCCCAGACATTTTTCATTTTTAACATCTTTTAATTCATAAGTATGATAACCAAATTTTGATATAATTTCTGCAGGACCTTTATATAACAATTCCATCCTTTTGTTCCTACCTCGCAACGCACTTGATAACTTATGGTCTTTAACTAGTACCCAATCGCCTATCTTAGGTTCCCATTTATGTTTTCTACTCTTTTTCTTTAATTTTCGCTTCTCTGCCTTTTTCTTGATTCGTTCAAAAGCAATTTTCGCTCTTTCTTCTTCACTTAACTCAATGTCATTAATTTTCAGTGTTTTTGGTTCCCCGATCAATATTGGTTCTGGTTCAATTCCTAGCATTAATTTTATTGGTGCAAACCCAGTAGTTACATTAATGGTATGATTGATAATCTTTTCTATCAATGGACAATATTTCACCCAATCCTTGTGATTATGATGTGTAAGTACACGTAAATAAATTCCTATATCTCGGAGGACACGTTCTGTTGGATTCCTTGATGGAAAGTATGAGGAACAATAATATAACTTTCTCGCATCTAATGTCACCCTAATCTTTCCATTGGCCTTATTTACAATACATAGGGGATTCACAAATTCTGAATTCGAAATTTCAATAACCTCATCTTCTAACATTGACTTTATAACTGCATCTACCTCTTCTCTTATTGTACTAGGGATAGCTCTCGCTTTATGTGTAAAAGGTTTGATAGGTGTCATCTCAAACGAATGAGTATAAATATTACATTTACCAGGTTTCTCAGAGAATACTTCTTTATTTCGGATTAATATTTCAAACAGTTTATCCCTCTGTTGTTCATTTAGTTGATCAGCCTGAGTTACTTTTTTCCTCAACAATTCTTCTAAGTCTTCACTACTCTCCCTATCATAGTACCTAGTTGCGTCAGAAAACCTCAAATTGTCTATGAAATCATTTTTATCCCATTCTACATTTTCTTTATTATCGACACTGTACTCTTTGACATTTACTTCAGTTAATTCCATAGCTCCTACTTTAACATATTCTACAAAGAATGTATCCCCTTGGATTTCTTCTTCCTCTTTTTCTCGTACAATAGTTTCTGAACTACTATCTTCCACAAAAGGCACTATAATGGTCTCATCTTCAACTTTCATTTCTAGAATCATGTTTTTAAAATTCACCACAGCTTCCCAGGCATAAAGACAATCACAACCTATTATAATATCTGTCACAAGTCTTCCTACAATCAGAAATAAAATTCCTAGTATTCTCCCATTTATTTCAATATTTATCATTGCTTGAAATTTTACTCTCTCTTTTCGTTTTCCCACAGCTAGCGAGCAATATATCCCATTAACTGGTAAAGACATTACTTTAAAACCACTACTTTGTAAATTATCATAAAAATTTTGTGAGCATACTGTGCTATTTGATCCCGTATCTATAATTGCATTGTATTGTTTTCCATTTACTCCAATTTTGATTTTAGGTGGATCTCCTACTTTTTCGTTTTCGTCAATTCTATTTTTACATTCTCTTTTCTTTTGTATCATCATTTGCCTTCCAGGACTATTTATTTCCGAGTACTTATCACAATCATTACTAGGATACCCAGTTCTCACTGAAGGCGCGTTTGACCGGGTCTGGCGTTTCCCTGATTTTTAGGTATTGCTCCTGTACTATGTCCAAAATAACGTCCCCGTCTACCTCGATCAAATCTATTTGTATTCATATAATTCACCCTTATATTTCTTCCCCTTAGATTACCATTTCTATTTTGGTGATGCCCTTCCTGGTTATATCTACCTTGATTTTCCCACCGGAACGATTCCATCCTTGGTACTGGTCCTTTATATCTTTCAGTAACCTCACTTAACACTTATCGCAAATCTCATATCCGGCAATTAAATTAAAACGTGTCTTTCTCAAAAGCCCGTTCGATCGGAAATCTAAATTTCGGTATCAGAATGCTATGGTGTTCAATAAAAGTTGTAAATATAATAAATTTGATACTTACCTAGTGTTGACTTTATGCTGGCATTTGGTTTTTACATTCTTGATTCTCTTTCTACTTCCTTTAGATGATCCTCCAGTAGGTTCACTTCCCTCCATGATCACAACTTCTAAGCAGACAGAGGCATTAGCATAAAATTTAGTGGGAAACATAAAAAGCATGGCTTTAATGCAGAGTGTAAAACTTAACAGAATAAAAGTTGTACATAATACATTTTGAACCAATCTCCCATGTGCACATAATATGATTTGATCTGATGCGTCTACTTGAACAGTGAAATAGTATAATACGAAACATTCCAATCTGAATGTTGATGAATGAGTTGATAGCATTAAAGAGCATACAAATAATAGGGGAAAATCATATCAAACTCACTTTTGACCAAGACTCCACTTAATATCCTTTGAGGGATACTTCTCACTTCTGTCCTGGGGGAAATAAAAAACAACTAATCATACTTAATAGGTACCTATTTCTAAGGTCTTGTTCTTCACAAATATTTATAAAGGAATAATAAAGTTAAAAATAACACATTAACTTCACTTTAAAGGCTATTCAATAACAATTAACAACCATATAAAAGTTGGTAGCAAGTACTTAACTTTGATTTCATATGTGTAATGAAATGAACACATTTTTGTTTTCCATTGCATCATTTAGAGATTCACATGCTTTTAATTCTTTCCATGTCTTGTGTTTATCTCTGAATTAACAATGAGATATCAATCACAACAAATAATAAACTTTATGTTACAGCCCCGAAAGTACTTCACAGGCACCAGATTACCTCCAAATGACTGGAAACCCAAAAGACATCTTTAGTCCAAGAATCTCAAATGAAGTCTTTGAGTTCCCTTCAGATTATCTCAGTATGACTGCCAAACCACTACAGGATAATGGTAAAGAAATAGAAGTAGTTAAATGTATTATTTACCTAAATAAAAACTTCATTATTAAACTTTCTTCTATTCACCTTAAGTATGACTAGAAATGTTATGCTCTTTTAAGTGATTAAAGTGATATAATGGAAAAGCTGATGCTATTAACAGTGAAGTAAGATTGTTAAAATCACTTACTTCACTGATAGAACTGAACATTTGGGAAAAAATATGCATAATAAAAAACAGTAATAGAGTAATAAATTTTGAAATCACAACATTGAACGAAGTGTTAAAACTTTGTGCCCCTAACACCACATGACAACAGGAACATAGCAGCAGAGAGGCGGTGGAGGAAGTGGTGGCTTCAGTCACCCAGTGGAGGAGAGATCAAATGATCTTGAAAACATTCCAGCTTTTCCAACATTTTATAAGTGAAAGTGAGTATAAATAAGGTGACTCAAAAACCGGATTTATACTACTTACACTACTCTAATGATTCTTTAAAATAAGATTTCCCTTAAGACTATGATGTCACCCATTTGTGACTCAGCTATCAAATATGCAACAATTTAAAGACATCCATGTTTGCACATATCAGTTGTAGTAATAGCTACAAAAATATTGTGAAAAATATTGGAGAGCAAGAGGATAATGACTTCATTGTCAGAAATCCAGCATTACCTAACAACAACATATCAGTTGTCTGTCTACAAAACTGAACAACAAATAGAGATGGGAGGGAGGAAGCTTAAATTGCAATTGAGAATCTAATAGACAGAATCTCAAATGATTTATAAGACAAAGTATAAATTATAATTACACACAAAGTATCATTACAACATATCAGTTGTCTGTCTACAAAACTGAACAACAAATAGAGATGGGAGGGGGGAAGCTTAAATTGCAATTGAGAATCTAATAGACAGAATCTCAAATGATTTATAAGACAAAGTATAAATTATAATTACACACAAAGTATCATTACAACATATCAGTTGTCTGTCTACAAAACTGAACAACAAATAGAGATGGGAGGGGGGAAGCTTAAATTGCAATTGAGAATCTAATAGACAGAATCTCAAATGATTTATAAGACAAAGTATAAATTATAATTACACACAAAGTATCATTACAACATATCAGTTGTCTGTCTACAAAACTGAACAACAAATAGAGATGGGAGGGGGGAAGCTTAAATTGCAATTGAGAATCTAATAGACAGAATCTCAAATGATTTATAAGACAAAGTATAAATTATAATTACACACAAAGTATCATTACAACATATCAGTTGTCTGTCTACAAAACTGAACAACAAATAGAGATGGGAGGGGGGAAGCTTAAATTGCAATTGAGAATCTAATAGACAGAATCTCAAATGATTTATAAGACAAAGTATAAATTATAGTTACACACAAAGTATCATTACTAGCAAAGCTGTCATAGGTGAGAATGAAATGAAGTACCATTTTTTATCTTAATGTTTCAGGCACAGAGAGGAACTCACAGGCAGAAAGAAAAGCAAGCGGCTCTCAATATGTAAATATTGAAGACAAAAGTACTGCAGTCTCGAATCCCAACTACAGATAATACCCCTAAAAACTCCAGTGGTCAATTCTGTGGTGGCCATTCCTGAAGTTTGAACTGCAGCTCCTGCAATGGGAAATATATGAAAAGTAACATGAGCAAAATGTGGAAAGCATTCATTTCTGAGTGTTTTGCTTTGGAGGGATTGGAAGGATTTTAAGTCAGTACAAATTACTTCTGCAGTACTGATACTTACAGTGTAAAGTATTTGAACTATTTCATGTCTTATAAAACTGAACAAGCAGAAATATAAAGTTGTAATTAGCATATTCTCATCCTTTCTTTTATCATTTATCTTTCTTTATTTTCAGTTCAATTAGCTCACAATGAATTTGTTGGAAATAATAAGTAAATAAGATAGAATAAACATTTTGTCATATAAAAATACAAGTGTTGTTTTTCTTTCGCCCAAAGCATAAAAAATTCCAATGAAAGTTTTTAACAATTAATGATTTAAAAAACGGAATCATGCCAGGAAAAAAATGAATTGTGCAATTCTTTTCTGCTATTTTAAATGGGGAGGACATAAAAAGAGATGACTAATTTAGTTTAATTCTTAAAGCTACAAAAAAGTTAATTGAAATAAAAATAAAATTATTTGTTTTGTGTAGTAAACATTTGTCTGTTGCTTAAGCTTTAGAAGATTATATAAAATTCCTTCCAAAAGAACAGGGCTTTACAAACCATTTCAAGAAAATTTAACATATAGATTTTATTTGCCATGTAAATATTTTAATATAATATATTTTAATCAAAATTTTAAGAACCATTTTTTCCGGAAAATAAAAAATTTACAAAATTGTTCTATGTATGAGTGGGGCCAGGGATTTTCCTTAAAACATTATGTTGCAGCTTTGGTAGATAAACTTAAGTACCAAATATGGTTGAGAGGTAGAATTGGAACTGAAAAATTCAGTGCCACAGCTGGGATTTGAACCACAGACCCTCCTCTTACCTGGTGGGTGCTCTAACCATTAAGCTACTGTGACAACCTGCCAGAATGACATTGAATTCTCCAACCAATTCATATTTTTCTCCCACTAAATCACAAAGGCAGTCTCACATCAGACACAATTACCCCAATGGTGACTTACTCTCATAAGTACTTTATGTCTGGGACTAAATAACCTTCAGATGGTAATTATTATTATGCCAACAAACTTTTTCACACAAATTTGCTGTTTTTAATGGTTTAATTTACTGGTTAATAAACATACCCCTTAATAAGGAGGAATTTAACACAGAGTACAAACACATTATCAACACTGCAGTAATTAATAGTTTCATATAGATTTTATACATAAAAACAGAGAAATTTAAAAACCAAAAAGCTCTTAAGGAAGTTTCTGCCCTCAAGAAAATAAAAGGTGATTGTAATTTTAACAAGTTTACTTACCCTCCTTAGGCTAATACAAAATTTATAAAAATGTTTAAAGAACATTGGTTCCTCAAAATAAGTATAATATAAAAGATTTGCTTAATTGTTCTAAAAAGGATATAATTCCAAAGTATACAAATTTGGCATTTATAAATTTAGCTGTTTTAATTGACAGGGTTTATATTGGTAAAACCAGACGTCATTTGAAAACCAGAATAAAGGAACATTTTAGAAATATTAAATATAAGCAGATTGATAAATCAGCTGTGACAGATTATTTTTGGTCATTTAAATGTGAAATAAATTCAGAGGTTAAATTATTAAAACAATTAAATGGACCCATAAATTTAATAGTTTGGGAAAATATATTCATTTTGAAAAATAAAGACCATGTAATGAATTTTGAAATAGTACCGATTAATCCTAATAACAAATATGTTTTGTTTTCTTTGTTTGGTAATAATAGAAATATTAAGTGATCTGCTCAGTGGCATCTACTGTACAGAAGCACAAAAGAACTTGAACATCCAACCTTTTGACACCTTGCACACTTTTTAGTTACATTTTTACTTTCTCTACTGGTAAGTAGGGGAAATATTGTATTCCACCCAAAAATTTGATGTTGATATTTCACCGGAAATATATGTTTTAAGACACCCTGTGTCAAAAAAAGCATTTTTAGAAAAAGGTCCGTCTGTGTGTCTGTGGACAGCATAACTCAAAAACGAAAAGTCGGTTAAAAACCTAAGTTGGTACTTAACCCTCCATCAGGCACAATACCTATTGCTATGTGTTCGGGCGCAATATATCTGAGAGATACCATGTACATATCTGCCTCTGTGCTGTCTGATATTCCTACTAAATGTGAAATATTTGTATTTTATTGTGTTTTAATTATGTTATTTTTATATACCAAATTTTATTTTTGAAGTATTACAATACATCGTACTACATTTCAAAAACATAAGTTATGTACATAAGTTGCAGAAAATAAACTAATACTGCGAATGTACAAAATGTGAAAGGTTAATTATTCTTACATTTAAACATAAAATTAACAATAAACATCAGCAGTTTTATGAAATTATAAACGTTATTACAATGAAACAGTTATTTGTGTGTGTCTGTAATATACTTGAGAGTTTTCGTTGCAAATTTTCAACACACTTCTTGCAAATCTGTCCGGCATGCTCTAAACAATAGTACATTTCACATTTCTTGTAGCAATATCTTGAAAGTCGCTTCTTTTTTGAGTCTACAAGGCAAGTCTTGCAAACTTTGTGCTTATTTTTAGTAGAAGGACCTGAAGAATCTTCGTTAATTTCTGTAGGCCGAAATCTTTTAAGACCTTGAAGCCCACTGCCTATCCCCCTTGTAAAAATGATCCTTCTAGATAGATGATCGAAATATAGTTCTCAGGATAACGACTTCAGAAATAACCTCCTGCTCTTGATTTCACTTCCATTGCCTAGGAAGAGAATTTGAGCATTTATTGCAGATATGTTGAGCATAGCAAAAAGTACCACTAAAGGCCATCTGTGACAGTTTCTGGCAACATCATATGTGGCACACAGTTTGTCTACCACATGCAGCCTGGATTTTGTTTCATTATAAAACGTTATCATCTCTGGTTTTTGCTTTTTCACCAGAGTTTTGATCAAATGACATTGTCAAAATGTTGACTTGATATCACAAGGACGTTCTTGCCTTTCTTAGCTGTATAAGAAACAAGGATAGCCTCTTCTCTAAATGCAAACACACTGGAATACTGAGCTCTGCCTTTTATATTGACTAACTCAAGTGGAAGCTGTGGTTTATTTTTCTTCAGTGTTCCGACAAAGGACAATCTCTCCTTCTGCAGATCTTTCACCAAATTGTAGTCACTGAACCAAGTATCTGCAGTAATGTTTCTTCCACTTCTGTAAATCAGTTGTGCCAATTGTTTCACAACATCTGAGGGTTTGTTACTGGTGCAGAATGGACCATCAGGTTGCTTCCCGGCATAAATTTCAAGATTGTGAGCATAGAACATTTTAGCATTAGCCAAAGTATGGACTTGAATTCCATATTTATTAGGCTTAGATGGAATATACTGGTTGAAACTGCATCTGCCTCTAAAGCCTACCAGCATCTCATCAATTGTGACATTTTCTCCAAGAGTAGCATTTCTGGCAATTGCTGATGAATGCTGTGAAAATGTCTCTCAAGCTGCAAGGCGATCCAATATCTTTCTTTCTTCATGAGAAGATCTGTCATCAAATCTAAGGCAGCGAAGAAGAAACTTGAAATGCTTCAAATTCATTACCAATCAAAATATCTCTACGACTTCTCCATCTGTACTCCATAGTTCTTCTAAAGATTGTCTGCTACTGCATAAGACTCCTGCCAAATACAGAAGACCTATGAATGCTTTCATGTCTTCTTTCGTTGTCAAATTAGCGTCTCTTTCATGACTGAATTTGTTTTGTGTAAGCCCAATATGCTGGTTTGTATATGTCACGATTATTTCTAATATGTCATCTATAATAAGGCAACTCCAACAATCTGTAGCTGTTCTGGCAGCTCTAGCTTGACCTCTAACTCCAGGTAGATGAATAAGCAAATTCTGTGATCTGGTTCTTCTTTGCTGTAGAGGCCTCCTCTTTTTCCATTTAGTGATCCCATCTTTTCTAGTAAACTGAGCATTAATATCTGTATGGCCCTCTTCATCTGTGCCACTTTGAGAGGAATGAGAATGTTCCTCACAGACTTCTGTCACAGCTTCACAATCTGTGTCACTTTCATAATCAACAAAATCTTCATTATTATCTTTATTTCTATACCAGAGTATTGCCAGGGCTTTCTGTAGGTCGTTAGGGTTACACAGATTGAACATTTTATGCTTCTTAGACATTATGGTACGTAAAAACGTGACTAGAAGAAAAGAGGGCTACAGAAACAATTAGGTATGTGAGCGGGCACAATGTATCTCACAGATACCTTTGCTTGATAATAGAATGAAACAACAAGCAGCTGGCTAATAATGAACCAAGAAGTCCTACAGTGTGTTTTAGGAAGCTACAATGACTTACATTAATTTCGCATAAACAGTTGCATCATATTGTTGAAAAAAGTGGGAGAGGTATCTCTCAGATACAGAAGGTTAAGTTTAATGTCTTTCAAGGATGCGACATGAAGATTTTGAAGAAAACAGTCCCACCCTAAACTACCCTTAACATGGAACATTTTTAGAAAATTTTGATTTTCTTGAAAATGGCTCGAACGATTTTGATTAAAATGTCATTTGTTTGAGATATTTTGATGACAAATGAAGTGTATATCTTGAATTTTCTGGCTATAGCACCTGTGGTCGTATTTACTCTGGATGACTTTTGCATAACTGGTAAACTGTTAGAGATAGACCAAATTGTACTATAAAAAATGTAGATCTTGCTAAAATACACAATTTAGGTCTGAACAAATTTTCTTGTAGAGTGAACCATTTCAGAGATATCCCTTGTTATGTGTGTGAGTTTCAAAAAACTTAAAACTTTCGTGAAATAGAACATCGTTGTTCATTTTTTTATATGTTCAGTGTGCAAAGAGAACGGAATCTCAAAGCTTTAAAAGATTTGACTATGGCACAAAGCTTACTGTATTCTAATGTTCCCTTTGCACCTACAGGGAATAAGCAATAAGATAATTTGTACAAGCGTTTATCTTAGCTAACAAGTTGATATAGCAATTAGAGTTTCTAAGAATGGTTAGTACAAAAGTAGAGAAGGTCATGTGAGTGCAACAAATCAGATTTTTTATAAATGCTTTTAAATGTAATGTCTTCCTCTTCTTCTACAATCATGGATTAGGCTACTACCTGTTCCCGTCTCACATCATATACTGCTTACTGCATTTACCCATAAATCTCCCGTGCTACTCTAAAACCAATGAGAGGTAGCAACAGGGTGAGTAGCTCATTTTTACTTGTGCATGTTTTAAATGTCTCCTGCACATGTACAACTGCCATGATGTGATGAACTTATGTGGCCAAATACATAAGGGTTGTGCATACTTGAAGAAGTGCACTAGGGTTCAAAGCTCCATTTATATTATTACTGCAATCTTACAGCAGTATTACAATGTTGTAGGGTAACACAGCAAAAGTTAGGCATTGCATTAGAAGTAGGTAACATACAAAAGTGCAGAAACTTTTCCAGATTTCTCTATATCTTCCACAATTTTAACTACAATTTAGCTTAAATGTTACTTCATTCTTGTCCTATTATAGTGTATTTAATTATGTACACAACAATCATCTACAGAAAAACTGTTTCATCACTGATAGGTTTTTCTTCTTCTTCTTCTTCTTCTTCTTCTTCTTCTTCTTCTTCTTCTTCTTCTTCTTCTTCTTCTTCTTCTTCTTCTTCTTCTTCTTCTTCTTCTTCTTCTTCTTCTTCTTCTTCTTCTTCTTCTTCTTCTTCTTCTTCTTCTTCTTCTTCTCCTTCTTCTCCTTCTTCTTCTTCTCCTTCTTCTTCTTCTTCTTCTTCTTCTTCTTCTTCTTCTTCTTCTCCTTCTTCTTCCTGTTCTTCTTCTTCCTCTTCTTCTTCTACATCATCATCATCATCATCATTGTTGTTGTCATCATTATCGTCATTGTTATCATCATTATTATAATTTTTTAGCATTTACTGAATATTAAAGATGTTAATTCTAGGGCTATCTTCCTTGGAAATCAAAACAAACATTCCACAAGACATGAGTGTTTGAAACCAGCATCTCTTGCTTTGTAGTCCAACAGCTACAAAGAAGAGCAATGCTATCAAACCTATCCAATGATTTGAAAAGTCTTCTGACAAATAAAAACCTGAGTAACCGACAGACGACTTCTCAAATAAAGCACCAACCTTATTAAAAAGGAAGTGATGTGAACTTTGTAACAAAGACAAAAAAAAACTGTGAAGCTCAAATGCATGTGATAAAAGCAATGCTCCCCTCTATTTGAACAAACATGTCAAAATTATTTGTGATAGTTGCTTACTGATGGAAAACACAGAAGAGGTAGCAAATAATTCTAAGTAACTGAAGAATTCAGATTACAAGTTGTGTACCTGAAAGTTAAAATTTATTTTCTTTACGTGTATTGCAATACCAATTGTGCGTGCTGTATTCGTAAAATATTTTAGCTGATCTATTTAGTAAGAAATTACTAGTAAACAACCACGTGTATTTAACCTAAATAAAGCTAAACATAGGAAACAATGCAAAGAAAAAGAAAAAAATTGAATTCTGGCAGATAACCACAAAAACTTAGTGAAGGCCTAGTGGGCCCCTCACGACTAACCATAGTCTTCCAAACTGCATGCCTAATAGAAGGTTAAGTGTGCTGAAATGCCATCATTTTGTGTCTGTGTAAAACCTGCAGCCTATATAGGAAGTCACCACTCAAAATATAGCCACTAAAGTAAGAGACAAATAACTGATGTCCTTATTGATCCTTTTTAAATATGCTAATAACATTCACTTAGTTTTCAAGTAACAAGTTGCATTGTACCAGGGCTTATCAACAAAGACTGAGATTGATTTTTTTCCTGTAACTTCCATGATAGTTTCGTATCTGTAACATAAATATTTGAGAAGAACGAGTTTTTATGTATAATGTCGGTAGGCAGCAGCACTCGCGTATTGGTAGGTTAGTAGTAGTGCTCTATTTTGTAGACCCTACGTGCATTTAGCATGCCAGACAATGGAGGTGATGTGAGAGGAGCAGTATGGCGCAATTAAATTCTGTTTTTGTTTAAACCATACAGCCACTGAAACTTATGAAAAGCTAAAGCAAGCATACAGTGAATATGTACTACTTCGTGCAACAGTGTTTAGGTGATTCAAGGACTTCAAAGAAGGCTGACTTGTCAGTGTTAAGCAAGGTGGGCCTGGTGTTTCGGCTTCTGTTGTGTCTGAAGTCAACATCAACACAGCTGCTGTGGTTGTCCAAGAGGATCGGTGTATAACATTATATAACCTCAGTGAAGTGTTTAGAATTTCATATGCCAGTGTGTTTACAATAATGCATGACCATCTCCATATGACCCACGTTTGTACTCATTGGGTGCCATGTCTGTTGACTCCCGAACAGAAGGCTGTGCGAATGGAGACAGGCCGTGAGGTGCTGTGTCTCTTTGCTGATGGAGGGGATGCATTTTTTAAATCAATTATCATTGGTGATGAGTGAAGCTGTAAAATCGTTGTGTCCTAGTTATTGGATCGCCATTTGAAGCTGAAGTCGTTGGTGACGTGACGTTGCCCTTCGATGTAGCTCGCCCCGGCTAGTTCTGCAAGAAATCTCTTTATCTCGGGTTTGCGTAAGTGTAATGGACAACCCAAGAACAACTTTTCATATCCTTTATTTCCTTTTTAAATATTTTCAGGAGTTATGCCGAAAATATTTGTATCTGTAGAGGCATCGCACTCACATCCGCGCAGCGCGACCTCCCGTACTGGTCTCTCGTTGAGTAGTGACGCTTTCTCTCTTACCCACGCTAAGAAGACCGTTCTCTTCCCATTTGAATGTCATGACGTCATCCAAGAAAGCCTCGTATCCAAAATGCTATTTCCTTTTCCCGCAATTTAGAAATGTCCCTTTCAATTATAACATGTTCTTTTATGAATTTCGAATATATAATTACTTTTTTAGGATTAAACGATGTTTACTTTATATTTTATTAAATATATCGCGCGACTTTTAAGGTTTGTAGAACTGACTTTCGAACGTGTATTTAAACTATGTGGTATGACGTCATGACTCGTTAATTTCAAACCAATAATGCGTTTATCTTACAACTTTAACGACTATTATTTACTCATATCTTGCTCACCTTACAACACTTTCTGCTCTATTATCTATTTATGTTATTACTTAACACTTATCGCAAATCTCATATCCGGCAATTAAATTAAAACGTGTCTTTTTCAAAAGCCCATTCGATCGGAAATCTAAAATTCGGTATCAAATGCCCCCATTTATGTTATTTTATTATTTTATAATAAAATAATGTAAATGTCTTGCCCGAAAGAAAAATTAAAAATTACTCCTGTATTTTGAATAATCGGCAACACTCCCATTATATACAATTTTCAATTACACTGTTTTTGAAATTGGTTATTAACATATTTTCTCATTAATCTTTTTAACATGACAAACAATTATACACTTGACTTAACATTAATCCTTAAATACTAATTACAATATGTTATGGTTTCTTCTGTGAAGCTTTTATATAAAGGTTAAATTTCAAGAGTCTTTCTTTATACTTCCTTCTTTTAGTTCATGTTTGCTCACTTCGCTCTCACTATCACTTGCACTGTGATTTTTCACTTTTGTTATTGTAACACATATCTGTACTATATCCTTTAAGCACTAAAATGTACATATATTTATATAAATCCATTACACTCTTCAGACAAATTCTTTCTTTGTCTTGCTGTGATAACTATCTATACATCTAAATATTTTAACAAATGTTTACAAAGTAAATATTCTGTTTTCTCTCTATGCGGAGATGAACAATTTAACAATCTTTCTGAAGCTGTTATTGTGAGCTCTATACAATATATTTTTAGGCTCTTTGTAGTAGATAGCAATTCACATTCTGCATTTTTCATGAATATGTAAGTACCTGACCAATATATGATTTTCAAGTAAGCTAACATTTACATTTTATCTCAAAGCTGATTGGGCGCCAATAGACAAATGACATTTCCAATTTTTCTTTTACATTAAATCAAGGTTCCAAGGCACCACACGGTTTCTTGTATGGTCGAAGGAGTTGTTTATGCCATCTTCCCAGACATTTTTCATTTTTAACATCTTTTAATTCATAGGTATGATAACCAAATTTTGATATAATTTCTGCAGGACCTTTATATAACAATTCCATCCTTTTGTTCCTACCTCTCAAGGCACTTGATAACTTATGGTCTTTAACTAGTACCCAATCGCCTATCTTAGGTTCCCATTTATGTTTTCTACTCTTTTTCTTTAATTTTCGCTTCTCTGCCTTTTTCTTGATTCGTTCAAAAGCAATTTTCGCTCTTTCTTCTTCACTTAACTGAATGTCATTAATTTTCAGTGTTTTTGGTTCCCCGATCAATATTGGTTCTGGTTCAATTCCTAACATTAATTTTATTGGTGCAAACCCAGTAGTTACATTAATGGTGTGATTGATAATCTTTTCTATCAATGGACAATATTTCACCCAATCCTTGTGATTATGATGTGTAAGTACACGTAAATAAATTCCTATATCTCGGAGGACACGTTCTGTTGGATTCCCTGATGGAAAGTATGAGGAACAATGATATAACTTTATCTCATGATTTTCTAGGGTTTCTTTAAAGATTTTGCTCCGATGAACTGTAGCATTATCTGTTAAGATTGCCTGAATCTTGCCATATTTAGGCACATAATCTTTTATTATCTTTCCTACACATGTTTTGCTGCTGATATTCCTAACAGGATAAATTTTAATAAATTTACTAAAAACATCATGAAGAACAAACATATATCTACATCCAAATTGTCCTACTGGTAGCTCCCCATGTGCATCAGCAGTAACTAGTACATTTTTCCCTTCTCTTATGATTGTCTGAGGTTCTATATCAAATTTGATATTAAATGGTTTGGCCCTTTGACATAAATCACAGCTTGAACATATTTTTCTCACTTTCTTTGCCAAATGTTTTATATAAAAATGGTCACTAATTACCATGATTAGCTTTTCACTACCTGTATGAGCTAGTGTTTTGTGATAAGCAAGTATAAGTTTCTCTTGTAAAGCTTTTGGTACCATTACTTTCCATTTAGGTTCAATTCTTCCATGAAATTTATAGATTTTTCCCTCATAAATACCTATATTATCTTTTAGATTTTCTGTGATTGGTTGTGCTTTTTCTCTCAATTTCTTAAGTTCATCGTCCTCTGTCTGTAATTGTTCCAAATTTCGAAATTCTTTAGCTAATTGAGTCCCTTCTAAGGTTTTCAAATATAGTATGGTTACATCATGTTTGTTGTCACTAATTGTATCTGGTATTGTATAATTGGTTTTCATCCTTGATAACAAATCACTAAAAATATTTTGACTTCCTGCTATGTGTCTGATTTCTATGTTATGGGATGTGAGCTCATGTATATATCTAGAAATACGTGTGCTTGTGAGTTTGCAAGAGTTCATAAATGCCAAACTAACATGATCTGTGTAAACTATTACTGGGTTGTTATATACATATTGCTTAAATTTTACAAGTGCAAAGTAAATAGCTGCTATTTCTTTTTCTGTAGTGCAAGCCTGTGATTCAGTCCTTGAAAGCCCCCTTGAAGCTACAGCAATGAGGTGATCTTTTCCTTCCTCATCTTTTTGTAATATGACACTACCATAACCAAGTCCTGAAGCATCTGTATAAATTATGTAGGGGAGATCTTCCCTAGGTTTTTCCAATAAAATTGACGCTGCAAACAATGTTTTTACCTTTTCGAAAGATTCTTGTTCTACTGATGACCATTGCCATTTTACATCTTTTCTCAAAAGTTGTCTTAATGGGGCTACTACGGTTGCATATTCCAGGATAAATCTTGACTGATAATTTAGAATACCAAGAAATCTTCTCAATTGCTTTATATTTTTAGGAGCTGGTATTTTATTTATGCTTTCAATTCTGTCGGGATTAGGCCTGATTCCCTTATTTGAAATAACATAACCTAAAAATTCTGTCTGTTTTACAAAGAATGCAGTTTTACTTGGCTTTATTGTCATGTTTGCTTTCTTTAACTGACTAAGCACATAATTGATATGATTTAAATGATCCTCTATATTTTCTGAAAAAATCACAAAATCATCCACATACTGAGCTACAAATTTCTTTATGGTTTCTCCAAAAATTTCATACAAAGCTCTTAATAGTGCACTACCACTGGTATTCATACCAAAGGCGCAAACTCGAAACTGATATAATATTCCTGAATGTAAAAACGCTGTATATTTTCTTAAATCTTCTCTAAGTGGGATCTGCCAAAAAGATGCTGTAAGATCTAAAGTAGAAAAAATTTTGCCCTTCTGCAATTTGTTCAATATTACCTCTACACTTTCTGGTCTAAATCTATCAGGTTTACAATGTTGATTTAGTTTTCTCGCGTCTAATGTCACCCTAATCTTTCCATTGGCCTTATTTACAATACATAGGGGATTCACAAACTCTGAATTCGAAATCTCAATAACCTCATCTTCTAACATTGACTTTATAACTGCATCTACCTCTTCTCTTATTGTACTAGGGATAGCTCTCGCTTTATGTGTAAAAGGTTTGATGGGTATCATCTCAAACGAATGAGTATAAATATTACATTTACCAGGTTTCTCAGAGAATACTTCTTTATTTCGGATTAATATTTCAAACAGTTTATCCCTCTGTTGTTCATTTAGTTGATCAGCCTGAGTTACCTTTTCCCTCAACAATTCTTCTAAGTCTTCACTACTCTCCCTATCATAGTACCTAGTTGCATCAGAAACCCTCAAATTGTCTATGAAATCATTTTTATCCCATTCTACATTTTCTTTATTATCGACACTGTACTCTTTGACATTTACTTCAGTTAATTCCATAGCTCCTACTTTAACATATTCTACAAAGAATGTATCCCCTTGGATTTCTTCTTCCTCTTTTTCTCTTACAATAGTTTCTGAACTACTATCTTCCACAAAAGGCACTATAATGGTCTCATCTTCAACTTTCATTTCTAGAATCATGTTTTTAAAATTCACCACAGCTTCCCAGGCATAAAGACAATCACAACCTATTATAATATCTGTCACGAGTCTTCCTACAATCAGAAATAAAATTCCAAGTATTCTCCCATTTATTTCAATATTTATCATTGCTTGAAATTTTACTCTCTCTTTTCGTTTTCCCACAGCTAGCGAGCAATATATCCCATTAACTGGTAAAGACATTACTTTAAAGCCACTACTTTGTAAATTATCATAAAAATTTTGTGAGCATACTGTGCTATTTGATCCCGTATCTATAATTGCATTGTATTGTTTTCCATTTACTCCAATTTTGATTTTAGGTGGATCTCCTACTTTTTCGTTTTCGTCAATTCTATTTTTCCATTCTCTTTTCTTTTGTATCATCATTTGCCTTCCAGGACTATTTATTTCCGAGTACTTATCACAATCATTACTAGGATACCCAGTTCTCACTGAAGGCGCGTTTGACCGGGTCTGGCGTTTCCCTGATTTTTATGTATGGCTCCTGTACTATTTCCCGAATTGTTACTTCTGTTCTCTTGCATTAAATCGGGGTTACTTCCTACCATGTTTTTGACCGTGTTAATGGCCTCAACCATTTCCGCATTTTCGGGGGAATTTCGTCCATTAGAATACCTTTCTTCCTGTCTTGGTGACCTCGGTCTAAACTCATTATCTCCGTTTGTCCAATACCCATCATTTGAATTTCTACTATGTCCAAAATAACGGCCCCGTCTACCTCGATCAAATCTATTTGTATTCATATAATTCACCCTTATATTTCTTCCCCTTTGATTACCATTTCTATTTTGGTGACGCCCTTCCTGGTTATATCTACCTTGATTTTCCCACCGGAATGATTCCATCCTTGGTACTGGTCCTTTATATCTTTCCCTAACCTCACTTCTATTCTGATAATACTGTGCCCCTTGCCCGAAAGAATTGACAGTTTCTTTTCCTTCATATGTATTTCCAAATGCGTGTTTTGGCTTATTGACTTCTAAGGCTGATAATAATTCGATCATAGCTGCAATGCTATCGGGTCGGGCTATGATTAGGTAGTGTTGAAGCGTTTCCGGAAAATGTGGAGTAACTATATTTATTAGATCTTTTTCATCTAAAGGAGGATCCAACATCTTCGATTTTCTCGCTATTCTCATAAAATAGTTTACCATCGATTCCTCCGATCTAGGATTAAATTTTCCATTGCTTAATTCAACTCTAATATTAGCCTGCCTACTAGCTCCCCAATATCTGGTTAAAAAGATGTTCCTAAAGGTCCTGTAATCATTATTGTTACCCATAGAAAGGCCTAGCCAATTGGCAGCATTACCCTTTAAGCATTTTCTTACTATCACCATCTTGTACTCCTCTGGTATACGTTTCACCGTGAAGTACTCTTGTAACCCTTCTAAAAAGGCTTTAGGATCATCTGAATCTTCATTTTCAAAAACTGGAGGTGTCATTTCATTTAAGACATGGTTAGGCCAATGTAAATTTGAATTGTCACCTATCCCTGAGCTATTTCCGAGATCAGAATGAGAATTACTGTTACCCCTATTTTGCATCGAAATGTCAGCTGATACACCTGGTATTGCCTCGTTTCTTGCAACTTCATTACTAAGATTGTTGTGATTACATGCATTTTCATTTAATTTCAAATTTTCTAAGGCCTCTTTTACCTGAGTAATTTCTGTTACTACCCCTTTTATTTTGTCTGTAACATCCTCCAAATTTCTAGCCTGCCTTTCACTTTCTACATTAGATCTTTCCATTCTAACTTTACACCCCTGTAGCTCTTCTCTAATTTCTTCCCTGTCTTTATCTAACCTTTGTACTACCTCTTCCCTTTGTTTGTCTAATTTATATGTTACTCTTTCCCTTTCTTTCTCTAATTTTTCACTAACTTGTTGACCTAATTTCTTTTCAGAATTCTTTACTTCTTGCCTTATTGTCTCTAATTCTCCCTTAACCTGTTCTCTGTTTTCTTTTACTTCACTACTAACTTTATTAATTTCCTCCCTAACTTCTTCCCTAAAGGTTTCGAAAGCTCTCTTCTGATTTTCCAATTGCATTCCCAATTCCTGTTGTCCCTTCTCTACTTTCTGTCCTAACTCTTTACTATTTTCATCTATCTTTTGACTTAACTCTGTTCTTAATTCTTTACTATTTTCATCTATCTTTTTACTTAACTCTGTATTCATCTTTTCCACTGTTCTTAATTCTTTACTATTTTCATCTATCTTTTGACTTAACTCTGTACTCATCTTTTTCATTATCGTTTGAAACATATTCTCTATTTCTGACATAAATGCTGGCCTTTCTGAATTAGTACTAAACATTTCTGAGCTATCTCTAGGTGTTTCTCTAACGTTCTGATCTTCTAATTCTTGGCATATTCTGCTACCAATTACATTCTGATTAAATTCTTCCATCCTACTTACACTTTTCTCAATTTCCGGACTGTCAAAACCTATAAACTCGCTATCACTGTCTTCCATTTCTAAGCTATTTACATGTGTTTTTCTACTCACCAAAATTTTCAATATTTTCACTATTTCACTTTAACTGCACTTAAACTTGTTCACTACACGTTTCACAGATGTTGACACGCTGGGCACCTTCTTGTCTGCTGGTTCGATGCTGGCTCGTTCGTCTTGGGGGTTTGGTCCATTCTTTCGAGGCCACACGTTGGGACGCCAATTTGAAGCTGTAAAATCGTTGTGTCCTAGTTATTGGATCGCCATTTGAAGCTGAAGTCGTTGGTGACGTGACGTTGCCCTTCGATGTAGCTCGCCCCGGCTAGTTCTGCAAGAAATCTCTTTATCTCGGGTTTGCGTAAGTGTAATGGACAACCCAAGAACAACTTTTCATATCCTTTATTTCCTTTTTAAATATTTTCAGGAGTTATGCCGAAAATATTTGTATCTGTAGAGGCATCGCACTCACATCCGCGCAGCGCGACCTCCCGTACTGGTCTCTCGTTGAGTAGTGACGCTTTCTCTCTTACCCACGCTAAGAAGACCGTTCTCTTCCCATTTGAATGTCATGACGCCATCCAAGAAAGCCTCGTATCCAAAATGCTATTTCCTTTTCCCGCAATTTAGAAATGTCCCTTTCAATTATAACATGTTCTTTTATGAATTTCGAATATATAATTACTTTTTTAGGATTAAACGATGTTTACTTTATATTTTATTAAATATATTGCGCGACTTTTAAGGTTTGTAGAACTGACTTTCGAACGTGTATTTAAACTATGTGGTATGACGTCATGACTCGTTAATTTCAAACCAATAATGCGTTTATCTTACAACTTTAACGACTATTATTTACTCATATCTTGCTCACCTTACAACACTTTCTGCTCTATTATCTATTTATGTTATTACTTAACACTTATCGCAAATCTCATATCCGGCAATTAAATTAAAACGTGTCTTTTTCAAAAGCCCATTCGATCGGAAATCTAAAATTCGGTATCATGAGTCATGGTTGCATCATTATGATCCTGAAGGAAAACAAGCCAACACAGTGTGGAAATTGCCAGGTGGTTCTCCAACACCAAAAAAGGCAAAAGTTGTTCCATCTGCAGGGAAAGTGATGGTGATCACACTTTTTGACTGTAATGGAATGATTACCAGCATGAAGTTCCCCCTCACACTACTGTTACAGCAGCATACTACAAGTCAGTTTTGGCTATACTGAGAAAGCACATTGTAAAGAAACAACCAGAGCTTTCTCAGACTGAGTGGCGACTTCATCATGACAATGCACGGCCTCACGTCGCAAATCAAGTCATGCAGTTTCTGGCTCGATTCAACATTACCTGTGTATCACATTCACCTTATAGCCCTGATCTTGCACCCTGTGACTTTTTTTTTATTCCCATCACTAAAGGCAAAGCTTAGGGGTATTCAATTTGAGAACTCTGAAGTAGTGCTAAAGAAAAGTGAGGCGATTCTCAAGGACCTGACAAAGAATGGTCTGTAGCACGTGTTCAAGGACTGGCAGAGACGCCATAAATAGTGCATTGAAGTAAGAGGGGACTACTTTGAAAAAGATCATGTAAACATTGAATTGCAGTTATAAACATCTGTGATAAAAAGTCAGTCTCAGTCTTTGTTGATCAGCCCTCATATTTGCAGCAAATAAAAGTTTTAGAGCCTTAATTAAAGCATGTAAAACAAACACATTTATAGAACACCAGCAATAACAAGCACAGTCCTTGCAACATAGTTCTATGTTTCATAAGTTTACACTGAGGTCGCACACATATTTGTATTTTTCTTTTACAATAATATCTAAGCTTGCTCCAAAAGAAAAGTTATAAATAAAAAATACTACACAGTTCTACACAGATTTGATTTGCTGTACTAATCTTGTCATGCAGCTTCTCAAATTGAATCCTCTCCAATGGCTTGGTCAGAAAATCAACTAACTGGTTTGCTTCCTTGATGTACTCTGATCATGATCTCCATCCAAAAATGATTCTTTTACTTAGAAATGACAAACTCCTACATGCTTTGATTTTCAAGATATGCTGCATTTTTGGACATTTTCACAGCACTAGCATTGTCAGTGTAAAGCACAGGAGATTTGCCTTTGATGCAACAAAGGTGACAGGAATCCAAGTCTGGATAGTTTTCTATCACTTTATTATTCTCTAAAATTGTACCACAAATACACAATTCTTTCTTGTAGTTAACACACTCTGTCTTTCCTGCTATCAGAACTTACAACAATTCTTCTCATAGCCTTGCGCTCTTAGTCTTTCTTTACTTTTTCTTTCTCTTATACACTGAACTATGGCATTATAATCACTTGTGATGACCTGTATCTTCCAGGATGACACTATGTGCTCAGCGGTCTCACACACACTGACACATTGACCAAATTATTCCTGTAGTGGTGCTCTCAAACTCACTCACTCACTGATTCTGCTGCTCTCTCATCTCCTTTTATACTGGGGATGACATCACACGACCTTTGAAGAAACTCTTCACACACACACAACGGGATAACTCAGCTAGAAGCCTTACAAATGTTCTCAAACCCGTTTTGTTTCTACCACCCATTGTTACTAGTCACATGCATACACAGTCATGGGAGGCAGCTCGGTCTTTAATGTCTCTACCCACTCACCAGCCCAGTTCTCTCTCTCAGGTTTTATTAAATGCACACCATTTAAGTGCAGCCATTTTAATGATTGATAGATGTTTTTCATTTTACTGCATCGTATGAATAAAATATAATACTCATGAGCAAAAGCTCATTAGCAATTTGAGAATAGAATATCAGCTCATGCTTTAGCATAAATAAAAATTTACCCTCTTCGTTGAGTTCTTGTTATCAACACTAAACTTTTGTTCAGCAACCGCCACCATGAAACACCAACTGAGAAACAAACACACCTATTTTTACTTTCTCTACTATGTATAGTAAGTAGGAGAAGTATTATATTCCACCCAAAAACTTGATGCTGAGATTTCATTGGCAATATATGTTTTGAGGCCACCTGAATAAAAAAGAAATACATTTTTAGAAAAAGGTCCATGTGTGTGTGAACCTGTCTATCTGTGAACAGCATAACTTATGAACAGAGTTGGTATTTAAGTTTAATATCTTTCAAGGATGCGACACAAAGATTTTGAAGAAAATTCCTCAATCCTAAACTACACTTTATGTGGAAAACATATCAAAAATTTGATTTTCTTGAAAATGGCTCTAATGATTTTGATTAAAATACTATATGTTTAAGATATTTTTATGGCAAATGAAATATCTATTTTGAATTTCCTGGCTGTACCCCAGGTAGTTCTATTTACTCTTGATGACTTTTGCAAAACTGGTAAACCATAAGAGATACACCAAATCTTACTGAATGGAATTTCAGAGCACTCGCATAGCGACCAGCTTTAAAAGATTTGACTATTGTTCAAAGCTTACTGTATTCCCATATTCCCCTTACACCTACAAGGATATATGCAATAAGATAATTTATGCAGATGTTTATCTCAACTAACATGAAGAACTTAGAGGAATAAGAGCTTGTAAGAATAGTTTGTACAAGAGTAGAGAAAGTCATGTGAGTCCAACACATCAGATTTTTCAGTAAAGAGATGATTTAATATTTTCTGTACTTAAATTTTGTATGCTTATTCATGTAAAACCTACTCTCTTTTAATAATCCTAATGGAGATACAGACTTTAAATAACAGAAATATAACTAAAGATTTGGCAAATGAAGTAGAATTCATTCTCTGACTTCCTTAATTTAATAGCATTAAGAATATGTGACAAACTAATAAGTGAAAGTAGATAATTTGTGTTTTTTGGGCCATTATATTGATATCCTCTACATCTGTATAAAATATCAATAATTCCAAGATTTTACAAGGCGTTATCATGGATTAAACCTGTACTGGATGAACTTTCATTTCCCTGAAAGTTAAACTTAGAGTCAGTTTTATAAGGAAATCTTGAATTATAATTCTGTTTTGTTTTGCATGAACATTGTGCTCTACATATGTGTACACATATTTTATACATCATTTTGATTACATTATAAGTCAGAGCAGAACACTATGACCTCATTCATATTCTGTTTAGCATTAATGTGTCCAAGCAAGATGAAAACACCTCAGGATTTTTTGAGCACCATTGAAAGATGCACTTTGTGTTTCATATGCCTCTGGAAGAAAAAATTGCTGAAGCTATTCTACATTTTATCTTCTAACAGGGTATAATTTTTTATATCTGCTCACGTCTGAGTTCCTGTGTGTACGAGTGCATGCATGTGTGTTTGTATGTGAGAGTGTGTGTGTGTGTGTGTGTGTGTGTGTGTGTGTGTTTGTGTGTGTGTGTATTTGTGGGCCATGTGATCAGCATAACCCAAAAGAGTCACTTAAATACCAAATTTCATATTTAATAGTTTAGTGCCCTCCAAGAATATGACACAATTTTAAAGAAACACCATCTGCAAAACTGTCCTTAACATAAAAAATAGTCATAATTTTTGGTTTTCTCAAATATACTCGTACCTAGTCACTACAATTTGGATTAAGATGTTATCTGTTTAGATGTTTGCCTGACAAGTAAATGTACATATTATTTATTTATGCCAACAAACTTACTGTTGGTGTTTTTAAACACACAAGCCTTTGTGGTTTACCACAAGAAATATGAACTGGTTTGAGAATTTAATGCCATTCTGGCAGTTTGTCACAATAGCTCTGTGGTTAGAGCAGCCGCCCGGTAAGTGGAAGGTCTGTGATTCAAATCCCAGTTGTGGCATTGAATTTTTAAGTTCCAGTTCTACCTCTCAAATGTACATATATTTTTGAGAACAGCTTGTGAAGTCTTCTTCTTTCTGAATAACATTTTTATGACTGATAAAGTGTAAGAGACAAAATCTCACTATAAAAATATGTAGATGATGTTAAAAAATATAATTTACATTTTTTTATTTTACTTTATTTTTTTAAAGGAGAGAAATTCATTCCCTTTCTAATTTGATACTCTCATTTCCTTAATTTGATGGATTAGGAGTATGACTTAACAAATGATATGTAGGTATTGATAATATATTATTTTGCTTGTGCTTTTGGATCATAGGTGGCACTGTGGCCAAGCGGTTCGACCATTCACCTATCACCAAGGTGGCCCACGTTTGATCCTGGGGATCTGTACTGAGAAATAATGTCTATTTATATTGAATACGTTGATGCAAGAGTTTAAATTACACAATTTCTACTTTCTCAGAACCTTGCCAAGCAAAGACATCTATCTTACTTGAACACTTCATTGCAAGAGAGTTTGGAAAATTATTTTATCCGTTATTAAGACAATATCATTAGAATGTCTTACTCAGCAATGCCCTCTCATGACGTTATGATAACATCATATTTTGCATATAACATTTGATGTTATAATTATCTCAGGCATGCCAAGAAATTAACGTTGATTCACATATAAAACTTTTAGCACAAAACAATAATCAATTACATTAACATTAGCCACATATTGATAATGAACCAATTCACAAAAGAATAATACTAAAAAAACGAAGTCAAATTAATGTTTGATTTAAATATTTCTTTGGATACACATTAACTGTCTCAGCTTGTTGAATCTTCCTATGATGGACAGTTGTTTTGCATACACTGACACTGACAAACTTGTGCCCGTAGCTCAATTCTAAAACTCACTCTCTGGCCTCCTGATATACTAGGGATGACATAACATGAACCTTTCTTGACTTCCACACACACACACACACACACACACACACACACACACACACACACACACACACACACACACACACACACACACACGCGCACACACACACACACACACACACACATATGCACCAGAAATGATGCAGCTAGAAGTCTCAAGAACATTCTTAAAAATCCCTTTGTTTTTTCTGCCTTGATTGTTGATGGTCATGTGCACATAACAGTTTCGCAAGGCAGCCCAGTCCTAATTGTCTTTGCCTGCTTGCCGGCACAGCATGTGGTGTGAAGTTGGTCCCGTCCATCCTTTGTTGAGCACCAAGCCCAACATCACATTATATGATTAAAAAACAAAAATTTTCTTATTTTCAGCTAAAAACAGTATCAGGTCCCCAAACACACATCACTGACTGGTTGAACAACAGAAGCAGAACACTCACATACACTCCTCTGTGCTGTTCATGCGCTCACTGATAAGGTTGGTAAAATGCCATCTGAAACTATAAGGATGACTTATGTATATGGACCCAAGTATACAAAATGAAAGGAATATTCTTTGTTGATGGCTTTGTTACACATGAAAGAAAGAAATTGAAAGACAACAAGCAAACAACACAGGAAATGATTATTAACTTACAGTAAGGTTGCAAAATAATATACATAGCAACAGCTGTAACATTTATATCCCCGATCCTGTGCTCCAATTTTCTCATCATATGATGCATCAACATTTTGGATGTTAAATAAAGGAAAAATTGAAGCTATTAACAGTGAAGCAACAAGATTCTAAAGTAAGAACAAATTAGAAACTAAAAACTTCACTTATCTTAGTAATGTTGATATTCTTTTTCTCTTTTGCTAACCCAGGGGTTTCAAGCTATGTCCAGCTCATTCTCAAAGCCATATAAACAAACTCGTTGCTTGGCTGTTTCCTCAGCCATTTTAGAAACCTGTGTACTGAGAGTTCTGCAGTTACTGTTCAAATTTTTAAAGCCTTCAAGGTTTTGTGGATTTAGAGAAATAGGAAACTTGCACAGTGATTGCAATGTTAGTGCCATAGGTGTTTCTAATATGTATCTTAGTCCAAGAACCATTTTAAGCATGTCATACAATAACTGTAGATTCTTCTTCTATTATTCTGATCATCCTTGAAGTTTTCAAACACAAATAACATAAATAAATGAGAATTTATCATCCTTTGGTATGGTTATTTTTGCTGAATGCACTAAGGTAAATTATCTGCAAACTTAGATAAAATAAAAGTGGTTAAATTTATAACTCATCAAACATCAGATACTCTGATTGAAATTAGGATTAACATGTTAATAGAACAAATAGACAACATAGACAACATGAAATTTCTGAACCTTAAAGTAGACAAATATTTAGATTGGTAGCTCACATTAAGTATATCTTACCCAAACTCAGCTCTGCCTGTTATGTTATCTGAGTACTGGCAAATGTGAGTTCCATAGACACACTTAAATTAGTTGTGCACATATTTTAACTCTATAAGGGAATATGGAATTCTATTTTGGAGCAAGAGAGTAAATGAATATTCCTTATGCAAAATAAGCTTATAAGAATTATATCCAACACCCATAGGAGGTGCTCATGCAAATATATTTTTAGAAGACTGAAGATACTAACCTTGACTTGCATGTATATATTCCCAATCCTAAAATTCTTTATATGCAACTAATCCACATTTATAACAAGCAATGAAATTCATAAGATAAACACTAGCACCTATGCTCAAAATTGTTTAATTCTGTTCAGGATTATCTGATTGACAAATTATCCTGTAGCTCTGTAAGTAATTTCTAGCTATTTTAGTGACAAATCACTATTAATTATATTTAATGCCTGCTTGATATTTACTTAAGTCTGTATGTATTGAACAACTGACAAAAGTGCCATTCATTGCTAATATTATAGGATTATAAGAAGTGGCTCTGCAGCTATCCAAGCTAACCAAGATTTCCCTGGGGACAGGAATTCCGGTGGTAGCACTGGCCGCCATGATTGTATGGCTATAATGTTCTGTGAAATCAAAAATCTGATAGATTCAAGTATGTAACTCATGAAAGGTAATGCAATAAACAGGATACCAATGATATATTGAGCAATAGGCACTGGCACGGTACAGAGGAACTTGTTGATAACCCTTTATAACTAAATAATGAGACATGGCAGGAAAAGCCCAGTGAAAGTTTAACACAAAGTTCAATTTGTATTTGTAAATATTCATTATGTTAATTATTATTAATTTAAGCCAACAAGCTTGTTGGTGGTGTTTTAAACACATGAGCCATGTGTGGAAAATGTTTGAGAGGTAGAATAGGAACTGAAAAATTCAATGCCACAGTCAAGATTTGAACCACAGAACTTCTACTTAATGTGCGACTACTCTAACCACTGAGCTACTATGACAACTTGCCAATATGACATTGAATTCTCCAACCAATACATATTTTTTCCAGTAGACCACAAAAGGAGTCTTACATCAGAGGTAAATACACCAAGGGCCGCTTACAATCTTAAGTACTTTATGTCCCAGGATTTAATAACCTTTAGATGAAAATTATCATTTACTTATGCTTCTCAAACATTGCCCACATATGACTTGTGTGTTTAAAAACACCAGCAGTAAGTTTTTTGGCATAAACACTGAGGTTACTTGTAAACTCACTGAACGCAATCTAGTCTAATCTAAATGGTAATTTTTGCTTAAAATACTGTAGAGAATGGTTATTTTTGTTGAAAATACTGAAAGCAAATGTTTTTGCTGAATTCGTTGTATTCCAGAGCCTTATATCTCACAAACTATGGTAGCCTTTTGCTATAATAGCTGGTTCTCTGGATGCCTGCCAGGGAACACCACAGGATGGATCAAAAGATGAATATTAAGCTTCTGGGATTACTGTTATTTTTGTCAAAAGCTCTTCAATTATATCATCATCCTCATCAACATCATCATCATTGTCGTCATCGTCGTCATCCCCCTCCGAAGGAGTGTCGCCCTGTCGTGGCGGAGGGGCTCAGTACCCGATCCAGACGGCCTACTAAGTGTCTTTGTGACCACTGGCAGGCAAGAGGTGAGGGGAAGCAAAGAACATTCCAAACGGGTAGATGAGGCTCGTTAGTCTTGGTCGACGACTCATCTAGGAGAAGAGGACTCCAAAATCAAACTCCCCCAGGGGAACCTACCACGGTAGGTCCGGGTTTGGTGCACCCGGGGCCCTGAGCTGCGCACAATCATTTCACCCCCTCCACCTTCATTAACTGTGCCACGTGCGACGTTTTATGTTGCTTTTTATATCACCCTCTTCCTCTTCTAGGTTTATTCTGGTTATTAGTTTGTAAGTTCCTAGATTTATAACTCCTGTTTCACCAGCAGGGATCTTTCCTATCTCCGTGGTCCTGTCCCGCGGTTTTCAGCGCGGCCCCCGACTTGTGTGCTCTTCGGTGGTCTCAGGCGCGAAGGTTGTGCGGACCCTTCACACTGCCCCCATATGTAGCCTTAGGTGCGGAGCCCGTCCACACGTCATGTACACCCACGTAGCTCCTTGAGGGCACGGCCGGTGTTAATCTCC
Organism: Tenodera sinensis; assembly: GCA_030765045.1. Lineage (NCBI taxonomy): Eukaryota > Metazoa > Arthropoda > Insecta > Mantodea > Mantidae > Tenodera > Tenodera sinensis. The sequence goes on along the minus strand of CM060961.1, from coordinate 96,427,259 downwards.
CGACGGCCGCGTTCCGTCGGGTTAGTATCACCGGCCGGACGTGTTACCGCTGACGGAGCCCCGGTGTAATCAACCCAAAGTCCCCTGAACCCACACTGACTCCATTGAGGCAGCGTGTGCTAAAGCGGGGAGCCACAGGCGGCTATTCCTGTGGTGGGGGCATAAAACCGGGGTGTCATGTGGTGAATGGTTACCCATGCGGACAAGCAGTGGAGATCGGAGGGTAGCTCCTCTGAAGTACGCCTTGAGGTCAGTCATGGAGGGGTCTCCATGGCGGCACAGACCGTGGAGATTTTGGTGTCTTTTATCCTTTGACCCCCGGATGGCAGGCTGACGCCGACGGTTCCGGATGGGGGTCCAATTCATAATGCATCCGCGTAAAACCCCTTTGTTTGACTCTTTTTAGTTCTGACATTGTCCTGTGAAGGGAAGACGATTAAAGATATCAGTCCATTCTACATAAAACGCGAAGTAGACAGGATATGTGGCCCGGTGAAAAACGCGACGAGAGTACGAGACGGTACGTTGTTAATTGAGACCAACACGGCAGATCAGTCTCAGAAACTTTTGAAAGCGGCTTTGTTGGGGTCCTACCCAATTCGGGTAGCCCCCACAAGACGCTTAACACCTGTAGGGGAATGGTAACCACCTCCAGTTTGGACAATCTGACGAACGAGGAGATCGTCAGCTGCCTCTCTGACCAGCGTGTCTGTCAAGCCTACCGTCTTACTCGTAAGCAGGATGGCAAGGAGCAAGCTCTGCGTACGGTGTTTCTGACATTCAAAGGCACTCAATTACCTGAATTTATCTTTTGTGGCTACGAACGTGCCGCCGTACGCCAGTATGTACCGAACCCCATGCGCTGTTTTAGATGCCAGCGGTTCGGCCATACTAAAACCTCCTGCAACAATCCCGCCATTTGTGAACGCTGCGGTTTACCCGCCCACGAGGATACGGCAAGCACAAGGAATCCTGTATGTGTGAACTGTGGCCAAAGCCATCCATCTAGCTCGCGCCAGTGTTCCACGTTTATGGACGAGAAGGCGATACAGGAGTTGCGTGTGAAAGAGCGGCTCACATTTTTGGAAGCGCGTCGCCGCTTCGAGCAACTGAAACCTGCGACTACCCTAGGTTTCGCTTCAGCAGTTCGCCGCACTCCTGCCCACACTGTGGCCGTGCAACATGTACCGGTCGCTGATGCTGCCACACAAACGGATTTACCGAACATCTCTCCACCAACCCGTGACGCTCCTGCACCGGAACTGCATCTTCCGCCGTGCAGACACAAACTCACCAAGCATCCTCAAGCAGTGGCCACACTACTTTGCCTGTCCCTGTCAATCGTTCGCGCCATAAACAGCGGGCGAGTAGCCGTTCCTCCTCAAAGAAGTCCCGCTCCCGTTCAACGAGCCGCCGGGGATCTTCAGACTCCCGCACGTCAGCGGAGTCATTAGAGGACGGCGAATTAAACATTCCAGGTCCTAAGTCGGTCAAGGTAAGAATGAAAAAGAAAAAGATGAAGACCGTACGCTAATCTCTTTACCATGGAAATAATCCAGTGGAATGTTAATGGGTACCGTGCACGTGTTCCGGACATACAGCACTTAGTTTTTCAACGCTCTCCATCAATCGTCTGCCTACAGGAAACCCACTTACAGCCTAATCACTCTCTCCACCTTCGTGGATTTTCAGCATTCCGCCACGACTCTGTCGCTGATAGGAGAGCATGCGGTGGTGTTGCTACGCTGGTAGCGCATAACATCTCTGTCACCAGTATAACCCTTAACACGCCACTGCAAGCTGTAGCTGTGCGTGTACAGCTGCAGGGCCTCTGTTTCTCCGTTTGCAACCTATATTTGCCACCGGTCAGTGTCGTACACGAGAATGACCTTCGGGCTCTCTTGGCACAGATTCCGCCACCGCTCATCTTTCTCGGCGATCTGAATGCCAAGCACTCTCACTGGGGCTCCAGCACTGACGATGCTCGTGGGTGCCTTGTAGCAGACGTTTGCGATATATCCGGCTTAATCATACTAAACACTGGCGTGCCTACTTTCTTATCATCTGCCTATGGTACACACTCCGCGCTTGACGTTTCTTTCAGCAGCCTGTCACTAGTACCTAAACTTGATTGGTCGGTACTGTCCGACTTATTTGGCAGTGATAATTATCCCATTAGCATTCACATATCGGGCCACCATTCTGTGCCAACGCGATATCCTCACTGGATTATTTCCAAGGCGGACTGGGGGAAATTCCGTTCCCTCATTCACTTGACTGACAATGATTTTACCACCATTGACGACATGGTGGAATATTTTACCGGCTCTATCCTTCTCGCAGCAGATTCTAGCATTCCTCGGGGTTCATCTACACCACGACACGTTCCTGTGCCCTGGTGGTCCGAGGAATGCCGTTTGGCTATTAAAGCTCGTAAGCGTGCTCTGCGTGTTTTCCGAGCACACCCTACGGAGGCGAATTTTACTGCTTTTAAACGCTCTCGTGCAAGGGCTCGCTTTGTATTGCGCAATGCAAAACGCACATCCTGGGAATCTTACGTGTCTTCCCTTTCACGTCGCAGTTCGGCCCAGAAGGTGTGGACTGCCGTCCGGCGTATGTACGGTAAGTGTCGCCGGACGATCATCCCCGGTCTTGCCGTACAGGGCTCCATATACACCAGCGAGCAGGATATCGCCGACGCCCTTGCCGATTCCTTCGCCACTGCTAGCCAAACTCAAAGCTACGACAGAGCTTTTTTACCGATTAAGGAATCCGCGGAACGGATAAGCCTAAATTTTAATAGTGATTGTAGTGAACCCTACAATGCATCTTTTACTGAAGCGGAACTGGCGCATTCTTTGTCCCTCGCTCACGACTCTTCTCCTGGTCCTGATGACATCCATCGCCAAATGCTGCTTCATCTTCCATCTGCGGCTCTATCATTCCTGTTGAGCATCTATAACCGCAACTGGCTTCAGCAGGTTTTTCCGTCTTCCTGGCGAGAGGGTGTTGTAATCCCTATCCCTCGACCCGGAAAAGACCGTACACTCCCCTCTAGCTACCGTCCTATATGCCTGACGAGTGTCGTCTGCAAGACCTTTGAACGGATGATCAACACTCGCTTAGTATGGTGGCTAGAAACGAACAACCTGCTGACCAATGTTCAGTGCGGTTTTCGTCGCCATCGCTCCAGTGTCGACAATCTGACACGCATGGAACCCTACATCCAAAATGCCTTTCTTTTGAAGCAGCATGTCGTGGGTGTCTTCTTCGATCTGGAGAAGGCCTACGATACCACATGGCGTCATGGTATTCTCCGTACTCTTCACGGGTATGGTTTGCGAGGTCTTTTAGCAATCTTTCTTTTTAACTTTTTAGCCCTGCGACGCTTTCGTGTCCGCATTGGCAATACGTTCTCACAGGAGAGGATCCAAGAAAATGGTGTGCCCCAGGGGTCGATTATTAGTGTAACTCTTTTCGCCGTTGCCATTAACGGCATTGCTAGTGTCGTTCGTAGGGGAATAGCGATGTCGCTGTATGTTGACGATTTTGCGATCTATTATCGATCTTATAGTCTCGAACATATAGAACGTCAACTGCAGCTGACCATATCCTCTATCGCCGACTGGGCCCTTCGCGCCGGCTTCAAGTTCTCCCCTACGAAAACACAATGTGTCCACTTTTATCGACTTCGCGGTTTACATCCTCCTCCAGAACTCCGTTTGCGTGACACACCCCTGCCGTTTGTTTCGCACATCAAGTTCTTGGGCCTTTACCTAGACAGCAAACTCACATGGGAGCACCATATTCGTCAACTTCGTGGCTCCTGCGATCGTTCGCTCCGGGTTTTATTTGGAGTGTCTTGGGCTGGCGATCGCACTGTCATGTTGAGGCTGTATCGTTCATTGGTGAGGTCCAAACTAGATTACGGCAGTTTTATTTATGGCGCGGCGTCCGCCTCTAAACTCCGTCTTTTAAATACTGTACATAATGCTGGTATCCGTCTGGCTACTGGAGCTTTCCGCACTAGCCGTGTAGAGAGTCTGTATGCTGACTCTGGCAAACCTCCACTTTCTATTCGGCGCTCGTTTTTATTGTGCTCTTACGTGTCCCGTTTGGCGGCCCATCCTGGTCACCCGTCTTTTAATCCTGTATTGCGCCCGGAACTCGCTCACCGTTATCTTCGGAATAGCACGATCTCTCGCCCAAGCGGTATTCGGTTTCACGAACTGCTTAACGCACACGCGCTGCGCATGCCTGCTGTCGAACGGTTTTCCCTTGGCCGCTGTCCTCCATGGCAATTACAGTGTGCCCAGTTCGACCTGGAGCTTTCGATGCATGCTACGTTAGTTACCCCTCCATCGGTGTATCGTCAGCTTTTCACCGAGATCCTGGGACGTTACCGGAATTACACTCCGGTATTTACCGATGGTTCCCAGGTGGATGGGGCTACAGAGTGTAGCTTTGTGCATAACGGTGAGACTCACAAGTACCGTCTGCCAGACTTGAGTTCCGTTTTTACCGCCGAGCTGTTTGCAATATTTTATTACGTCCTTTTTATCTCCAGTTCCGTTCATGGAAGTTTTATCGTCTGCTGCGACTCTCTGAGCGCACTCCAGGCATTGCAACAGTTTGTCGGCACGTCAGCGCTAGTTGTGAAAATACAGACACTCGTCTCGCAGTTGCTCTCGCGTGAATACCAGATTGTTTTTACCTGGACCCCAGGCCATGTAGGCATTCCCGGCAATGAAGCAGCGGATGAGGCTGCTAAGTCTGCCTGCCGTTTGCCGGAGATCTTAACACGCTGTCTTCCCTACACTGATGTACAATGGTACTTCCGACGTCATATTTTATCAGTCTGGCAGCAATCGTGGGAAGCGTTGGATGTCCACGCAATTGCGGACAATCAAGGAAACGCTGCAGCCTTGGATAACATCTTCAAGGGATACCAGGCGGGCAGAAGTCATCTTGGCCCGCCTGAGAATAGGTCACACGCGCATCACGCATGGACACTATCTGCGTGATGAGCCGGCGCCGGTATGTTCCACCTGTAGCGTTCAGCTCTCTGTGGCCCATGTCCTAGTTGATTGTCCGCGCTACAATCGTGAGCGCCAGTTGTTTGGCCTGGGTTCTAGTTTAAAGACGATGTTAGGCGACGACCCGGTAGCTGTGGATTCAGTGCTGCGGTTCGTCGGCAGCATTGGCTTTGGTAAGCAAGTTTAAATTTTATTGTGTGGTTTTACTTTTTACCTTTTACATTTTATCTGCTTACCTTTTTAGATCATTTTACACGCTTTTAACTATTTTGAGCATACTTTTTAGACAAGTTTTAAGTTTTAACTGTTTTAGCTTTTGGCTGTTTTAGCTTGCGTTTTAATATTTAACTTTGACTTTTAAGTGGTGGTGAGTTTTATCCATTTTTTATCTTTTGACTTGGGGCTCTAATGACCTAGCTGTCGACGGGCCCTTAAACCCTAACCACTCACTCACTCACTCGTCGTCATCATCGTCATCATCATCGTCGTCATCATCATTATCACCATCCTGCAAGTATTAAGCCATGTGGTCTGTTACAGCCTCAAACAGGAGTATTGCTACCAGTGCTTTTTGGGACGTCCCAATGATTCTTTGTCTTGAGGGTGGTAATGAAACATAACTCTTGGAATTCTATGAGGTGACAATTGATGAAGGTGGGTCATCCAGTTGTCTGGTAGTTTTGTGTGTGATGGAGAATGGCTCTAGATTTCATTTCCTTTGTGGTCTCTTTCCATATTACCTTCTGTACGGCACATAAATAAATCTCATAACTGTAACCCTACATTATTCTCTTCTTTGTATTATCCAGGCTTCATTACCATAGCCTTACACTGGTCTTACAAGAATCTTATATAGACATAAATAGTTGTGTCCTTTTGGGGTAAACTCCCAAGGTTGCAAGTTCAAACCAATGCAGACCAAATTGGTTTTTAAGTGTGCTTTAGAGCCACAGCCCAATGCCAATAGATTTACTGGCACCTTAAGGAACTCCTACAGGACAAAATTCCGGCATATTGGCAGTGCTGATGTGATACTTGTTTTTTAGTGTTGTTACAATAAATATTTTTTCTACTAAGTATGATTTCATGATACTATTAATTATCCCAATGTTTTCATAAGTTTTGCTTTTTTTGTTTGTTATATCAGCTTCATCCTCAAAGGTAAAATTATAACACAAATATTTAAACTCATTTTATTCTTTTTAAAATATGATTCTCTGAACTATTTTGTTAGGCACAGGATATTTTCCACAAAAGGCTGTCTCCCTGGTTTTATTTTTATTCATTTCTATAATGTATTTCCTACCAATGATGTATAAATTGAGTATAGAATAGTGCAAATTGTTGCTGTTATTCATCTTCTTCATCTACCCTTTTTGCCACTTAGTGCAGTGTCAGAGGATTGCCTCATATCCATCTTTTAAAATGTTCTCTGTCCCTGGTCATGTTGCAAAGTTGATGCATTGTTCTTTCCCTTCTTCCAGCAACCTGCTTCACAGCATCTTCCAACGTCATCCTTGGTCTTCCTGCAGGTCTTTGACCTTGGGGCTTTGCTTCCACAAACTGATGCAGCTTCCAGTAGTCCTCTGTTCTAAATGTCTATACCAGGCAAGTTGTCTCTCCTCTGTTGTCCTACTTACTGTCTTCTGTTGCAGTTCCTCTGATTCTCGCTTTTCTCACCCTGTTCCTTCTCATTTTCCCACATATTCTCTCAGACACTTCATCTGTACTGTGCTTACCCAACTTACATCATTCTTTCTTGCTGTCCAACTCTGACAATAGTAGTAGTATTGGTTCCTAAACTGCATTATAAACATGTGTCTTTGTCTTCTTATAGTACAAATTATTTAGTAGTGTATTTTCCTCTTCAGTTACACTCTGGTAAGATATGCATAGCCTGTGGTAACCATTACACATAGAGGTGAAAAATAATAATATTTTGTATTGCACTAGGAACATACGTCATAGAATTTATTCTGTGAAGTATTATCCAAACACAGTTTAAAAATCAAAGTGCATCTTTTCCGAAGATATACGAAACTATTTAAGTTGTCCGGATGTAAATAAATTATTTACAAACCAGATCACATAAAATGTTGGCATGCGATGTAGCGATGTTAACAGCATATCTGCGTGTAAATGGTCGTCCTCCGTAGTCTAAGGGTAACGTGCTAGCCCCTGGGTTCCCAGGTCGTGGGTTCAAACTCGGCGGAGTGCAATGGATTTTTTTGGGCGTAAAAATCTGTAGCATGGAAGTAAAGCCGACGTTTTCGGCACGTTAAAGAACCTCGAGCCTGATAAAGATGCTTTTGAGTAAAATTAAGCGGTCTTTCACAATCAATACACCGGCAGAGCAAAACACCTCCGAACGGGCTGCGCAGTGTTTTGCTTGTCGGCATCCTCGGCGCTCGTTGCCGTTTGCCGCTGTCATAGAAAGGTATGGATGAAACCATATGGCATTTTTAAAACTACTTTTATAGGCTTTACTGACCAACTTTATGAAAGAAGATGCTGAAACAGTCACCGTCACCCATATGTACATATATACATTTTTGGCACCTCTTTAGGAAACCATCCATCACTCGTCGTAGTTCATGTTGAGAAATGCTAGCAATTTCTCGGCGTATATTTTATTCCAATTCTACCAGGATGTATGGTTTTGTCTTGTACACCTTATGCTTTAAGCTACCGAAATGCAAAAATTGCTTATTGGAGCTCCGCTAATGGCGCATCATGCATCAAATTTATCGTTATGAAGGGGTATTTCATGAACATTAGGTTCTGAGTTAAAGGCCCAATTTTTTTCGAGTCAACAGTTGACATCCGTACATACGTGAATAACATTTTGCTCCTATTTTTAGATAAAACCGACAGGGAATGCGATTTTGCCTTTTTTCAACAAGACTCTGTAATAGCTCATACGACCAATCTCTCGACGAGAACAGTTGAAAGTGTGTTTCAGGACAGAATTATTAGAAGAGATTTGTGGCCCCCTCAGTCCCCCGACCTAACGCCCTGCGATTTCTATTTCTGGGGTAACTTAAAACATAAAGTGTATAAGACAAACCCACATACCCTGGAAGAATTAAAACAAAATATTCGCCAGGAGATTGCCAGCACGTGAATATGGCGAGTGCTGGTAGTTTCCTAAAGATTTGCCAAAAATGTAGGTATGGACGATGGTGGCCATTTTCAGCATCTCCTTTTGTAAAGTTGGCCAGTAAAGCTTTTAAAAATGCTTTATGGTTTCATCCGCGCCTGTCTATAACAGCGGTGGACGGCAACGAACGACGAGGATGCCGACAGACAAAACACCGCGCAGCCCATTCGGTGAGTTTTTGCTCTCCTGGTAAAATGGAACTTTGAGAACCATAGCAGTTGAGGGTCCATTAAAAAAAACTCAATTTCAAGTGCGTATAGATAAGCTGCTTACGTCCCGGAGATGGAATACAATAAATGAGTGGGAAGCATGCTGAACTCAACCAGCTTCCTCCATCGATAAACTCTGGAGTATTTACGTTGTGACTATCACGGAGTAAGGAAGAATGCGATTACATAGCCTGCTTGTACTAACAGGGATATTGTGCATCTGCAACCGCGTTTTAGCTGACAACTGTGGTTCAGGTAAGTGATAGTTGCACAGGTAGTGTATCGGTATCACATAGTGCATTCATGATGCTCACTTTGGTGGAGATAAATAGAGGTACCTACTTAAAATGTGTGAATTTTAGAGCTGTAACATTTACCACAAAAATGCCATTAATCTATCTTCCCCACAATAGCCGTGTAGGACTACAGAACATTAATTGACCTTATAGTTGATTCAACTAGAAGCCCGCGACTTAAGTACTTACAACACTGTAAGTCGCCATTAAGGTATGTTATCTCATATGAATTGAGATCTTGTGTGGTTAATCGGGAAAAATGCGAGTGTGTTGGAGAATTTAATGTTGCGTCGGCACGTTGGCCATGGTTGCTTAATGGTTAAGGAAGCCTGACGGTAACCTGCAGATCCGTGGTTCAAATCCCACCTATGCCATTGAATTTTTCAGTCTCATTCTACCTTTTCCTTGCCACAAAATATCTCTATGGTATGAGCATTTCAGATCATTTTGTATAGTTTGTCTTGCAATTAATATAGTCTAATAATATTACTCGCACAGACCAATACTGAACCAAGCTTTAGGGTTATGTCCACAGTGGTTATTTTATAGATTCTATACCTGCTTATAACTATATGAAATATACCTCATCTGTCTCTTTCTTGTATGTAGATGCATTGTGAACATCACGCGTATGCTACAGTTGGAGGGCAGACAACGGTAATTACTAATTAATAAAACAAAACCCTGCTCTTGTAGTCATTTCATACCAGCTGAAATACCAGACTTTGCCCATGGTTTAACGATTTATCCCTACAACTTGTAGACTTAGGTTGCACTTGTCCAATAGCCTTGTATTTCTTTGGAGACGCTTAAAATAATATTACTTAATAGGTACGCTTAAAGAAAATTAATCCCTTAGGATACTATAAAGAAGAAAAAATAAATAGAAACTCGGGAGATGCAGTATGCAAATCAGGAACCAATCAGGAATACTGCAGGAAGAAAAGCGAGTAAAAGAACTGTATGAATTGTTTGTAGAGGAGGAAGTAGAGAAGGACATGTGAATATGTTACGCAAAAGAAAAGCAGGTCTCTAAACCATGTGAATGTAATACTTTACATTTATATTTCAAACATGTAGAAAATTGTATTGTATGCTTAAGGGCGAGTCGGTAGAGAATGGCGTGTGATTGTATTGTAAAATAAAAGTGAGCAGAGAAAACGATGTAATGTATGTAATATATATTTCTATTTCAATCATAGAAAATTGTATGAATTACGTATATTCACCGAACCCCAGGGTGAGTGGAACGGCGTGATCCTTTGCAGTGGTGGGATGACTTCTGGTTGGACTCCGTGGGGAGAACTTGGGGATGACATTTTTCATTTATTTCTATGGCAACACATACAAAAATCTGATGTGTTACTCACATGAATTTCTCTACTCTTGTACTCGCTATTCTTACAAACTCTTATTCCTATATCTTCTTCATGTTAATCGAGACGACCATTTGCAGAAATTATCTTATTATTCACTTGTTTATAGACGCAAGGGGAATAAGGCAACACAGTTGGTTCTGAGCGATTGTTAAGTCTTCTAAAGCTTTGAAATTCCATTATCTCTGCACGATTAACCCTTTGAAGCACGCATTTAGGGAAAGGTAAAGGAAAATGAAATTGAACTAAAAAAACATTTATTGTGATCTAAGGAAGGGATTGACATTGAAATATTTTCAAAACTATATATTTTGGTTTTTGAAAAATGGTGGTTACTTGGTGAAACCACTATGCAACATAGCACTGCAATTAACACAGGCTCGCTTTGAATTGTACAGTAGGAAACAGTTTCTTGTCTCATTTAAACATAGTGCCACTTGACAGATACTGCAGGCCCATTTACTTCTGTGTGGTTCTGCTTTAGTGCTAGACTGAGCACAGTATTTGGATGATCCACGTAGTGGCGTGTGAGCTGCCTTGTCGAATCTCTTCTCATAGGGAATAGAAGGTTTGAAGTAACTTACAGGTTTCGGTAAAGGTTTTCTTCCTTTTGGTGTTAGCAGCGTTACACCAACTAAACCATCAGCAACAACTACTCTGAATTCCTACAGGGTTACTTTTTCACCTTTGCTGTTCATTGAATAAAGAGTAAAAAGCATTTGTCAGTGTGACATAAAAAAGTGCCAAAATATACAGTGTCACCACTTTCTACATTTTCTGCCTACCTCGTACAATGATTTCAACATATCAGCTTTGTCCACATACCCCATATGTTGATTGTAGACCCTGACAAGCTGTGGACATGCAATTTCAGTTATAGAACCATTTCTCTGTTTTCTCGGAACAATTGTATCAATAGAGGGATCGTGGAAATTTGAAAGGAAGAGAATGCGCCTCCAGTCCTTCCATTTCAACCAGGAAATACCAGTATAAGATGTGTGACTTTCATGTTCCCCGCGTTCCATTCTGCTATCTTTCTTTTCTTCTAGTGGCAGACCTAGGCGCCCACGTCTAACTATTCCACATGCATGAGTGTCGGCAGACTTTTTTCCAAGGGGGGGGGGTACATGTCGGAAGTTTGTTTTCAGATAACATTAATTATTTTATTGTCAAAATTTATATTTGTTGCAGATAACCGTATTAATTTGTGCTAAATAAAAATTGTTTGCATCAAAATTAAAATAATAGTTTAATGGTCATGAATTTATTGCACATTAAGTTCACCAACTTCCAAAGGGGGCCGCGGCCCCACTTGCCACCCCCCCCTTCGCGACATCCATGTTCACATGCATAAATTGTTTGCTGCTTCAGGGAGAGGATCAGCCCCGCACTGGTAAAAAAGTTGACAAAGAAAACTTTGAAATTGCCACCAACCAATTCTCAAGTAAGGTCTTGTACTACCCTTTTACATAAGTTCAACTCTCTGGCATTTTCTACTTTTCCAGTATAAATTTGAAATTCACAAACAAAGCACTCTCATCAGCACGAACCCAAACTGTGTAGCCTCTCTTTATTGGTTTGTTTGGCATATACTGCTTGATGGCACTACGATCCTTGAACCTTATCATGCTTTCATCCACAGACTGGTATTGACCTGGGCTGTAAGATTGTTTGTATGTTCTACTGAGGGTATCCAGTAGTGGAAGGAGCTTGTAAAGCTTGTCCTAACCTAGTTCTCCCGATTTTGACTGCAGGATATTATTGTTCAGATGGAAATTTGTCAGAAACCAGCCAAATCTATTTACTGAAATTACGGAAGCAATGTATAGATCCCGAAGTTGCAGAATACTGGACCAATAGGCTCTATACGAAGGCTTTTCATTCCCATCATTGTGTTTATACCTAAAAATACTCTAATTTCACTCAAAGAAGCTGGTTCAAATTGTTACCCGATTGAGTAGCATACAAATTAGTGTGATATGTTAGATGTTCCAGCATTTCCTCGGTGAACAAATGTAAAACGATAACAGTAGGTGACTCCACAGTCATGGGAATATTTGGGCCACATGCCTTTACAAACATACCGGTGTCAAAACTCTGCCGTTTCTTTTCCCATATTCCATCCATACCCAATAACCGCACATTCAATGGTGTCTCGTCATCGCTGTCTTCTGTATTCTTAATGAAAACAGGAACTTCTGCTTGAAAAGCTTCATTTTCATTATCCTCATTTACAGAAACAGATTCATTGACTATTTCCCTAACATCTATTTCTTCACTATCTGAGATAAAATTGTCCAGAGAATCAGTATCACTGAGAATTTCGTCCAATATTTCATATATATTTTCTTACAAATTCTCCAAAATGACATGTCCATGCACATCCCACTTCTTCTTGGTAGACATGACTGAAACAAATATTCATTTTATAGGTTATGTGCCTCCTGTAACCTGCTTGCATAGTAGTTATGCTGTGAAACCACACAATTATTCCAAACCTGAGTGAACGTGACACATGCATACCCGTTATTTTCATTATTGAAATATATTCTGTGATTTCTAGGCATATATATTATCACATAAAACTTACCTGGTTTTAAAATTTTATCAATGTTATTCAAATACCAATCCTTGGCGTGATTTTCAGGCGCGAATGCCACACCATAACAACAGCCATCTTTATTAATTGTCCGCTCCAGAAGCGAAGAACTGGACAACAAAAAATTTCCCCCCATTCACCAGCGTCCAGTGATTGCAGCGCAGTGGTTGTGCTGTGTAACCACCGTGCAAGTGGAAAGGAACAGTTTTGAAAAGGTAGTTACATGTTGTAACTACTATGCTTCAAAGGCAAAACTCACACCAATAACTAGGAATACCTACCTCCGAAATGGTTCGCTGGACCCCCCCCCCCCAAAAAAAAAAAAAAAAAAAAAAAAAAAGCATTGGGACTTGACTTGTGTGTTTTAGCGAGCTCTATATACGTTTTATAGTAAGATTATAATAAGTCTATTTCTTACGGTTTGCCAGTTATGCAAAAATCATCAAAAGTAAACAGGATTACATAGGCTATAGCCAGAGAATTCAAAATAAAGATTTAATTTGCCAACAGGATGTTTTAAACATATGACATTTTAATCAAAATTTTAGAGCCAACTTTGAGAAAATCATTTTCGGAAAATTTTCCATGTAAATGGTAGTATAGGGTGGAGGAATTTTCGTCAAAATCCTCGTGTTGCATCTTGAAAGATATACTTAAATACCAACTTTGGCTTTTAACAGAGTTCTCGTTTATTAGTTATGCTGTTCACAGACGAATACACGTACAGACACACACACACACACACACACACACACACACACACACACACGCGCGCGTGTAACCTTTTCTAAAATTGCTTTTTTTTTATTTAGGGGACCTCAGAACGTATATTTGCGGTGAAATTTCGACTCGAAATTTTGGGTCTACTTCAATAGTAGAGAAAGTAAAAATCTTAAAGAGTACCTATTGGAAAAGAAGTCGAGTCTTGTGATCCTCATTACTAAACTAATTATTAATAGAACAGAGGAAGGTAAGAAATTTACCCCGGTGAATTCATTTGTCATCCACGAGGGTCTTGACAAAATAGCTGTCCCAGTCAAGTCTTGCACTAGATCACGAAATGGCACCTTCCTGGTCGAAGGTAATTCAGCATCCCAGCAGCCAAAATACTAAAAGTCAATGTGTTAGCCGGTTATCCGGTACAAGTAGAGGTGCACCGGAACTTGAACTCCTCGCGCGGTGATCAGCACCTGATCGGAGATTGGACGGTATCTCCAACGAGGAGATTCAGGAGAACCTACAACATCAAGGCGTCACATGTGAGTATCGCAGCGATGTCCAACGTTTACGAAAGAGGAAAGCTTCCATTTACCCCCTTCCACTATACACGGACTTTGCGTCACTTTAACCCCCAACCGTGCATTGTGTTGCAGTGACGGGTTGGTTACATGTATGTTTCGTTTGATTTACGAAAACACTTTCAAATCTTATGCGCTACACATCTATTTATTAGTGACTTCTTTGGTAGGGTAAATCAGTATTTGGCGACAAAGTCGAAGAGCATAGCCTTAGAAGATACACCAAGTGCTCGTCGCATAACCTACTGCGATACAGATTTTTAATATGATTCAATTTGGAGAAACTCTGTTTACAAATATGTGTAGAGCTATACTCACTCTTATACACACTATTGCAAGTGCTACTTCATCTACTTCTTTTTAATCGACATAAACATTTCGAGAAAGTAACTCATAGCTAATTCTCTTGTAGGTGCAAGGAGAATATGGTAGATTTTAAGCAATAGTTAAATGTTTCAAGAGCTGGTTACTATGCGATCCCTCTAAAAACCCCGTTCTCTTTGGAAGACCAAAAAAAAAAAAAAAAAAAAAAAAAAAAAAAAAAAAAAAAAAAAAAAAAAAAACATTTAATGACATTCATATTTAAAAAAAGTATAAGTATTGGAAAATACCAACAAATAAGAATGACTATCTCGGAAATGGTTGACTCAAAAGAAAAACGCAGTATTTTGTGTTTCAACTAGATCCACATTTTTTATTAAGTAAGCTTTTGTTTGCCTCTAACTGTTCACTATTTATGCAAAAATCATCCGGAATGAAGATATCTTCTGAGAATATTCCCAGAAAATTCAAGGTATGACTTAGAAACTTCCATGGAATCGCCTGTTTGAGTCCGTCACTGGATACTGACTGCCTGCCCCTCCGACTGAAGGAGTGGAGTGGAGTATAGCCTTCATTACGCAAGGTTCAGCTGAAAGAATGAGGCAAGTATGTGCCCATCCGTACCATTTCCTTATCTTTGATGAGGTAGATCTGCCGCAAAGAATTAAGGCAAGAGAAGGGCAATTGAAGTTAGGCCGTATGATACACCGAACCCACTCCGATGCTATAAAGTTTCAGCGCTTTGATCATACTAGTGATTTCTGTAACGGTGAAGCTACCTGCGTCAAGTGTGGACGTGACGTGCACGGCGGTACCTTCCAGTTCTGATGGATGGTCACCGCTGAATTAACACAACTTTATATATTTTTAGCATAATCCTTCTTTCTGTTCGCCCGCCTCGGTAGCGTGTCTGCCTCACGTTCAAGAGGTCGCGAGTTCGGATCTCGCTTAGAGTGAGTTATCCGGGTAAGGTTTCTTCCGAGGTTTTCCCTTATCCTGAGAAGACGAATGTCGGGTAACTTAAAGCTCTATGGACCTCGGGCTCATTTGAGCATCATTTCACCCGTTTCATTCACTCACCGTCCGATATGGCATTACGTTGGAGGACGTTAATTAAAAAAAACTTCATTCTGTAGTCTTTAGTATTTTAAAATCTAACAGCGGAAATACCCGGCGATGCGCGTGGTTTGACGCTTTACCCCTACAACTTTTAGGTTTATGTTGGGCACTGCACAAAACGAAAACAAATAAATAAACAGCATCGGGAAAACACTATGCAAAAGCACGGTTGAACAACAGCAAATACCACAGAAAGAAAGCAAGTAGAGAAAGCTGTATGAATGTAAATCTTATACTTCTATATCAATATTATAGAAAATTGTGGGAATTCTATGTAGAAGACTTAGAGAAAGAAATGCGATTGTGTTTCGTAAAAGAAACATGAGTAAAGATAACCATGTGAATGCATTTCAATTTCAGACACATGGAAAATTGTAGAAGAGGCACTAGAGAATGAAGTGTGATTATGTTAAATTAAAGAAAAGGGTTTAGAGAAAATCGTATGAATGTAATGTGCTAAATTTCTATTTCAATCACAGAAAGCTGTATGAATTGAATGTTGTAGGGAAGTAGAGAAAGAAATATGATCGTGTTTCGTAAAAGAAAAGCGAGTAGAGTAAACCTGCGAATGTAATATTTGTGTAGCAAAATGCAAGGGATATAAACCTACTCCATGAAAACATAGATATACGTTCCGATTTTAGAGTTGATCGGTCGAGCAGTTTAGGGGCGCATAGAGGACAAACATAGGTACTAACATTTACACTCGCATATGTTTAAATATATCAAATGACGTGTATGTAAATTACACAGAAAGGGTTAGAGAATATTGGAGGGAGACAGAGGAGAAAATAAAAGTGTAAGATACAATAATAAGTTGTAGAGAAAAATTAAGCAGTTCAAACAATAAGAAAACAGAAAGAAGATGCAGATATGGACTCTGCTAGTACATAAATGAATAACATAAAACTCATTGCAGTTATACGTATTCCCTACTCATTTATTCACACCTCTTGAAATCGAGGAGAGTCGTTTCGCAACCCCAATAATAACCTTATCCACAATTTAAAGTTTTCCTAATGCAAGAGAACAATAAAAGTATGTAAACCATCAGAAAAACGTACCGCCTTTATTATCCCTGTTATTGAAAGCTTTACAGAAAACAAAAGAATGGTAAATGAAAAGGAAAATGGTGCATTTGGCACGCAAACATTCTTTCGGTGGGATTGGTTATAAGGCAAAACCTCTTGATGCCACTTACTAGGATAACGGATTTCCTTTGGGATTGGCTGGCTTCCTGAATATTGTGATATCTAAGGCAAACGCAAATATCTATTCTTGATAACTGGGAACTCACAGCTCATTTAAAACATGAGAAATATAAAAAGAGAGCAGCAAAATTATGATGCTGTTTTTGATATCCTTGAAGCAGACACATTTAACAAAACAAACTTCCTGTTATATTCACATGCCTTTGTCTACCCTGTTTCATTTATTATTGAGGATAAGAACTATTCCTAGTAAACTTTATTTATTTTAATCTAGACCTATCTAGTAAACAAACTAACAGACCGACCGACCACACCGACCGACCGACCGCACCGACCAATCACACTGACCGACCACAACGACCGACCTCATGGACTGCCTCCACCTATCACACCCAGCTCCACCAACCACACCGACCGACCTCATGGACTGACTCCACCAACCACATCCAGCTCCACCAACCACACCGACCGACCTCATGGACTAACTCCACCAACCACACCCAGCTCCACCAACCACACCGACCGACCTCATGAACTAACTAAACCAACCACACCCAGCTCCACCAACCACACCGACCGACCCCATGGACTGACTTCTACCACACCCAGCCCCACCGACCACAACGACCGACCTCATGAACTAACTCCTCCAACCACACCCAGCTCCACCAACCACACCGACCGACCTCATGAACTAACTCCACCAACCACACCGACCGACCTCATGAACTAACTCCACCAACCACACCGACCGACCTCATGAACTAACTCCACCAACCACACCGACCGACCTCATGAACTAACTCCACCAACCACACCGACCGACCTCATGAACTGACTCCACCAACCACACCGACCGACCTCATGAACTAACTCCACCAACCACACCGACCGACCTCATGAACTGACTCCACCAACCACACCGACCGACCTCATGAACTGACTCCACCAACCACACCGACCGACCTCATGAACTGACTCCACCAACCACACCGACCGACCTCATGAACTAACTCCACCAACCACACCGACCGACCTCATGAACTAACTCCACCAAGCACACCGACCGACCTGATGAACTGACTCCACCTACCACACCCAGCTCCACCAACCACACCGACCGACCTCATGAACTGACTCCACCTACCACACCCAGCTCCACCAACCACACCGACCGACCTCATGAACTGACTCCACCTACCACACCCAGCTCCACCAACCACACCGACCGACCTCATGAACTAACTCCACCAACCACACCGACCGACCTCATGAACTAACTCCACCAACCACACCGACCGACCTCATGAACTAACTCCACCTACCACACCGACCGACCTCATGAACTGACTCCACCCACCACACCGACCGACCTCATGAACTAACTCCACCAACCACACCGACCGACCTCATGAACTAACTGCACCAACCACACCGACCGACCTCATGAACTGACTCCACCTACCACACCCAGCTCCACCAACCACACCGACCGACCTCATGAACTAACTCCACCTACCACACCCAGCTCCACCAACCACACCGACCGACCTCATGAACTGACTCCACCTACCACACCGACCGACCTCATGAACTGACTCCACCTACCACACCCAGCTCCACCAACCACACCGACCGACCTCATGAACTGACTCCACCTACCACACCCAGCTCCACCAACCACACCGACCGACCTCATGAACTAACTCCACCAACCACACCGACCGACCTCATGAACTGACTCCACCTACCACACCCAGCTCCACCAACCACACCGACCGACCTCATGAACTGACTCCACCTACCACACCCAGCTCCACCAACCACACCGACCGACCTCATGAACTAACTCCACCAACCACACCGACCGACCTCATGAACTGACTCCACCTACCACACCCAGCTCCACCAACCACACCGACCGACCTCATGAACTGACTCCACCTACCACACCCAGCTCCTCCAACCACACCGACCGACCTCATGAACTAACTCCACCAACCACACCGACCGACCTCATGAACTAACTCCACCAACCACACCGACCGACCTCACCACCAACCACACCGACCGACCTCATGAACTGACTCCACCAACCACACCGACCGACCTCATGAACTAAGTCCACCAACCACACCGACCGACCTCATGAACTAACTCCACCAACCACACCGACCGACCTCATGAACTAACTCCACCAACCACACCGACCTCATGAACTGACTCCACCTACCACATCCAGCTCCACCAACCACACCAACCGACCTCATGAACTAACTCCACCAACCACACCCAACTCCACCAACCACACCGACCGACCCCATGGTCTGACTCCACCTACCACAGCCAGCTCCACCGACCACAGTGACCGTCCACACTGACCGACCTCACGGACTGAGTCCACCTACCACACCCAGCACCTCCGACCACAGTGACCGTCCACACTGACCGACCTCATTGACTGACTCCACCTACCACACCCAGCACCTCCGACCACAGTGACCGTCCACACTGACCGACCTCACGGACTGAGTCCACCTACCACACCCAGCACCTCCGACCACAGTGACCGTCCACACTGACCGACCTCATTGACTGACTCCACCTACCACACCCAGCACCTCCGACCACAGTGACCGTCCACACTGACCGACCTCACGGACTGAGTCCACCTACCACACCCAGCACCTCCGACCACAGTGACCGTCCACACTGACCGACCTCATTGACTGACTCCACCTACCACACCCAGCACCTCCGACCACAGTGACCGTCCATACTGACCGACCTCACGGACTGAGTCCACCTACCACACCCAGCTCCTCCGACCACAATGACCGTCCACACTGACCGACCTCACCGACTGACTCCACCTACCACACCCAGCTCCACCGACCACAGTGACCGTCCACACTGACCGACCTCACGGACTGAGTCCACCTACCACACCCAGCTCCACCGACCACAATGACCGTCCACACTGACCGACCTCACGGACTGACTCCACCTACCACACCCAGCTCCTCCGACCACAGTGACCGTCCACACTGACTGACCTCATTGACTGACTCCACGTATCACACCCAGCACCTCCGACCACAGTGACCGTCCTCACTGACCGACCTCATTGACTGACTCCACCTACCACACCCAGCTCCTCCGACCACAGTGACCGTCCACACTGACCGACCTCACGGACTGACTCCACCCAGCACACCCAGCACCTCCGACCACAGTGACCGTCCACACTGACCGACCTCACGGACTGAGTCCACCTACCACACCCAGCACCTCCGACCACAGTGACCGTCCACACTGACCGACCTCACGGACTGAGTCCACCTACCGCACCCAGCACCTCTGACCACAGTGACCGTCCACACTGACCGACCTCACGGACTGACTCCACCTACCACACCCAGCACCTCCGACCACAGTGACCGTCCACACTGACCGACCTCACGGACTGAGTCCACCTACCACACCCAGCACCTCCGACCACAGTGACCGTCCACACTGACCGACCTCATTGACTGACTCCACCTACCACACCCAGCACCTCCGACCACAGTGACCGTCCACACTGACCGACCTCACGGACTGAGTCCACCTACCACACCCAGCACCTCCGACCACAGTGACCGTCCACACTGACCGACCTCATTGACTGACTCCACCTACCACACCCAGCACCTCCGACCACAGTGACCGTCCACACTGACCGACCTCATTGACTGACTCCACCTACCACACCCAGCACCTCCGACCACAGTGACCGTCCACACTGACCGACCTCACGGACTGACTCCACCTACCACACCCAGCTCCTCCGACCACAGTGACCGTCCATACTGACCGACCTCACGGACTGAGTCCACCTACCACACCCAGCACCTCCGACCATAGTGACCGTCCACACTGACCGACCTCACGGACTGAGTCCACCTACCACACCCAGCACCCCCGACCACAGTGACCGTCCACACTGACCGACCTCACGGACTGACTCCACCTACCACACCCAGCACCTCCGACCACAGTGACCGTCCACACTGACCGACCTCACGGACTGAGTCCAGCTACCACACCCGACCCCACCATCCGACCTCAATGCACCAACTAACTAACCAATCAATTAACTCATCTAACTCACCGATTAACTCACTAACACACTACCTACCTAACGCATCAATTCACAACCGAATGTACTAACTAAACTAACATAAGTGAACCGCAATTAACTTAGTAACTCACTATCTATGCGTTATTTGGTTTATCCTGTCTCATGCCCAAAGAAAGAGATGTGTTGGAAAGAGATGCGCATAATCACATAAGTTCTGTTGTTATAGGGAATGTGAAGAAAGTTCAGCTCTTTCTATCTAATCAGTTTTTTAATTAACGTACTCCAGCGTAAGGTCATATCGGACGGTGAATGAATTAAATTGGTGGTATGATGTTCAAATAAGCCCCAGGTCCATAGTACTTTAAGATGTCCGACTATTGTCTTCTCAGGTCAAGGAAAAGCCTCGGAAAAAACCTTATCCGGATAACTCACTCTAGCGAGATTCGATCTTGGGACCTCTTGGACATGAGGCAGACATGCTACCTCCACACCGCGGAGGCGGACTATCCAGTCAGTGATAGACTCAAGTGGCAAGTATGAATGGCGTTATGACGTTTCTGCGCGCATAATATATTTTCTAGTTCTTGCCCCTAACTGGCGTGTTGGGAGTGACCTTCCACTTTTACGGTCCTAGAGTCAAGCTAAACTACTTTATAACGAACTAATTAAACTAACTACACTAACTAAAATCTAAAATAAGAACAAATTAGAAATTCAGAGCCTTGTGTTGGAAGTGACCTTCCACTTTTACGATCCTAAAGCCTAGAGACAAACTAATCCACCCTATACCTAACTAATTAAACTAACTACACTAACTGAAATCTAAAATAAGAGCAAATTAGAAATTAAAAGTTTCACTTATCTTAGTAATATTGTAAGATCTTCCACAGTTTACTAGTTTCAAGTTGTATCCAACTTATTTTCAAAGCTATCCAAACAAGTTGTTTCTAAAATATGTTTTACTCGTTGGCATTGGACTGGGTAAATTAATTATTCATCAGTTTAATCACTCTTTCATTTCTGTGGTTAAATTCTTATTCTATTATTCCGATTGTTCTACCGATACGTGACTTGATTGAAATTAACCAATCATGTTCATAAACCCCTAAACTAAACCCCAGCGCAACAGCCTATGAAGAGCCAAAGCTTGCCGCCCGGCCGCTATGTCCCCTACCTCTGGCCACTTCAGGCGTCATGAGTGGAGTGCAGTACTGGAGAGTGAGACGTGACCAGTGCCCCGATTTCTCCCGGCCGGTTATGCGGCTTTCACGACCTGGGTTCACTATTTCGTCATCAAGTAGCTCCTCAAATGGCCCTTCCGAGATCTAACAAGGCTAGGTGCACCCCGTTCCGGGTCTTCCAGCGGGGGAAGAATCCCCACACCGGTATCGGGTCCTCCGCGCCAGAGATACTACCACTGCGCTACGGAGGCGGTCAATCGTGTGCATAATAATTTCAAATTTCAACCAATGACAGCCTTCATTCGCAAAAAAATTATGAGTTTTCACAGCACTCCTAGACGGGGCTTCATCCACCCGTACACTGTGAACCCGTACACTATCCAACACAACAGAAAACGGGAGCAAATTAGGAAGCCAGCTTTTCTCATAGTTTTCAAAGTTCACATGTTCTTGCCCATGATAATCGCCTGCGTGTATCCCGGCCTTGTAAACGAGAAGAGAATTTCGCAGGAACCTGTTTGTACTACCTGCATAAAATATCAGCCTATTCCCTGATTATTGCTTATATGAATGCCAAATTCATCCTCACTTTACCAGCACTTGTGGAATGTGGTGTTACTATCCACCCACATTTCATCAATATAGAAGATACTTCTCCCACTTTCTCGCAAATGCTTCATTTTAATTATATAATCCACTTTCCAAGTCAGGATGTGAGGATATTCTGTGAGTACCTTTCTTTTGTTTTGACATTTCCTCCATTTAAACCCCCACTCTGAAATTACTTTACAAAGTGAAATTCGTTCCCATGGAAAATTTGTTTTCCCGAACAACGGTAGTAATTTGTGTGTATAAGGAACACGCTTCTGAACAACATAAAGTGATGTACAACTCTCCGAATCACACACCTATCAAAATCATCCAGATCACTACAGTGTGTGCAGGTCTTGTTTTCCGATGCTTCTTTGGCGTCATTAGAACACTCTTGTCACCACTTACACTTAAAACTTGCACCTGTTTGCGAATTCTTTGGTTGTTTCCGAAGCCCAGGTATAAATGGCAGTTCTTACAATTGCTTTACTCATTGGAAGTTCTATATACTGGTTCTCAACTTCATCATATTCTTCAATCACTTTCCTAATAACTTCCGTACTTTCAGAATGTATCTCTCTTTTTACTTTCTGTGCTGGTAAGTAAGGGAAGTATTGTATTCCACCCAAAAATTCGATGTCGAGATTTCACCAGAAATATATGTTTTGAGGCTCCCTGAATCCAAAAGAAAGCATTTTTAGGAAAAGGTCCGTGTGTGTGTCTGTGTGTCAGTCTGTGTGTCAGTCTGTCAGTCTGTCAGACTGTGGACAGCATAACTCAAAAACGAAAAGTCGGTTAAAAACCAAAGTTGGTATTTAAGTTTAATGTCGTTCAAGGATGCGACACGAAGATTTTGAAGAAAATAGCCCCACCCTAAACTACCCTTTACATGGAACATTTTTCGAAAATTTTGATTTTCTTGAAAATGGCTCTAACGATTTTGATTAAAATGCCATATGTTTGAGATATTTTTATGACAAATAAAATGTATATCTTGAATTTTCTGGCTATAGCCCCTGTAGTCGTATTTACTCTGAACGACTTTTGCATAACTCGTAAACCGTTAGATAGACCAAATCATACTATACAAAAAATGTAGATCTTGCTAAAATACACAATTTATGTCTCAATAAATTTTCTTGTAGGGTGAACTATTTCGGAGATATTTCTTGTTATATGTGTGAGTTACGGAAAACTTAGAACTTTAGCGAAATGCAATAACGTTGTTCATTTTTTTATATGATAATCGTGCAAAGAGAACGGAATCTCAAAGGTCAAAAAGATTTGACTGTCGCACAAAGCCTTCTGTATTCTAATATCTCCCTTGGACCTACAAGTACATAAGCAATAAGATAATTTGTACGAATGTTTATCTTAACTAACATGGAAATATAGGAATAAGAGTTTGTTAGAATGGTTAGTACAAGAGTAGAGAAAGTCATGTGAGTGTAACACATCAGATTTTTTCCCTTACTTCCAACATCCAGAGTAAATATGACTTCATGGAGTAGAGCCAGAGAATTCAACATATACATTTCATTTTTCATAAAAATATCTCAAGCATGTTATTTTAATAAAAATCGTTAGAGCCATTTTCAAGTTCACAATTTTCGAAAAATTTTCTATGTAGGGGGTAGTTTAGGGTGGACGAATTTTCTAACTATATATTTTCTAATATATGAACGACATCTCCAGAACGGGAGATACCAAAGTACTATCTATGACACTGCCATTGTAGCAAAGTCATGGTAGCTGGCGGCGATAGGCCGAAGACTGCAAAATTCGCTAACTGCAGTCGAGCCATGGCTAACAAAGTGGAAAATTAGAGTTAACACCAACAAATCACAAGCTATACGCTTTACTAAACAGTTCTCTCATGTAAACAAAACACCAACAATAGCGTTATTCAGAAGTTACATTGGAAAAACATGACCTAGTACCTCGGAGTTGCTCTGGACTCCAAGCTCACATTTGGTGAGGTTACAACCGGAGTAAAACAACTAGGCACCATTAATCCCATTCTCAATCGTAAAAGCACGATAAGCATACAAATGGGATTGACTCTATACAAGAGCCTAATTAGGCCAGTAATGACATACGCTGCTCCTGCGTGGGGCTATTGCGCCAAAAGACACATGAAGAAACTATGACTGATACAAACCAAAGCCTTGAAAATCATATTCATAACCAAAGTCCTCAGGACAGTCCCATTGCACATACTCCATCAGGACACAAAAATGCACACAATCGAACAGTTTATTAACATGGTTCACTGCCAACAAGTACAAGTAAGCCTAGAAAAACCACAACACAGCCATCAGTACATTAGGCAGATACGACCCAAGGACAGATAAACGTAAGGCCACTATTGCTGCTCTATAGAACAAATTCCCGAATAGGCCCAGTACAGATGATGGTGAAGCCAAACATCAACTGTTTACGCAGTAAACGTATGGTTATTATGTCCTGTGGTGCACACAAACAAGCGATGTTGAATTTATTATGCCAATATTACCTGGATGCATAAGAGGTAAGTGTTGAGTACCTAGTTTTCATAGGTCCCCATTACGGTTACACAATAATACCAATAAGAGAGAGAGAGAGAGAGAGAGAGAGAGAGAGAGAGAGAGAGAGAGAGAGAGAGAGAACTGGTATTATTTTTCATTTTGCCATTAATGCCTAACACTTGAATGCCACCCTAATCGCGGAATAATTTCTGCATTTTTCAACAATGTTGACTTCATAAATGTCAATATGCCCTCTGGTAGCAGACATCGCATACAACGTGAGACCTTCATCTTGGAAATACCTTACTTAAGACATTAACACAGTTGATTATAGATAGCGGGTGACCTTAACTGTGTATGTAACAGTGCACGCTGGTCACCGAAGGCAAGCGATTTCGGATTTACTCACTATTGTGTCATAGTGGTAGAAGTCGTTAGTTATACATTAAGCCTTTATCCAATTAAGTAACCCAGTACAAAAGACGTAAACATGTGATATTTTGTTTAAACCTTCAAAATTGCTCTCATGGAATTCAAAGTGTGAAAGCAGCGCGGAGGCTAGACACAAGCCGAGCACCTACAAGCGCCCGGTTATTAGTGGTATCAATTATGTCAGTGCACAGAAGCAGTAGATCAGGCAAGAAGGGAGAAGGATAGACGCAGAGTGGAACCGGCATTTCGACCTCAGAGATCTTTTGTGCCTGTGCTCGGAAGGGACGACCCCGGAGGGGGTGAAGCTAGAGGAGGCAGAGGGTGGCCAAAACACAGAAGAGCATGCACAACAGAGGGTAGGGTCCCTACATTTTCCCTGTTACACACTCCCTGACACCAGCCAATACACCGGTCCCACCGGTTCGCGCAGAGCACCGCCTGCAGGGGCCCCTCCGTGGCTCAAGCACCTCGGTGTGGACACCATCCGGAGCCGGCCGGCGTGACAGGGAACGGAGTCACTCAGAGCATTTCGTCCCACTAGGCTGTATCCGAATGCCCACTGACACTTTCAGTTCTGAAATAGACCAAACGGATGAAAGGTTGAATGAAATGATTAGTGAAGTGACACGGGGGGAGAGGAAATTCGGGGGATGAAAGTAAGCTAGTGACCCGGGAAAACCCATGAGTCAGGTAGGTTGGTCACGGGAATCGAACCCACGACCACGGGAATGCGAGCCTCACACGTTACCGCGGAACCATCTCGCTTGGTAGATGAGGTAAAGTGAGAAGCTTGGACTTCTGTGCTGTGGAAGTGCTGTAGTGTCGCTTCTCAAATTTCTATTAAAATTAATGAACACTTTGTTAACTATGCTATTAATTGCCAGGATTATATTGGCGCTGCCGGTGTACCGGAATTCCATCCCGTGGGAGTTTTGTAGCATTCCAATAAATTTACTGACTTGCTGTTACATTTAAGCACACTTAAAAATCATCGGTTTTTGCCAGTTTTGAACCCACGACATTGATACATTGTTCCCTGTCAGTAAACATTGACAAAATTATTTATTTTTTACAATTTACATTGTAGTGTTTTTTTTTTTAAGAAAAGAAGCAAAATCCATGCAACCGCAGTCATGCACAACAGAGGGTAGGGTCCCTACATTTTCCCTGTTACACACTCCCTGACACCAGCCAATACACCGGTCCCACCGGTTCGCGCAGAGCACCGCCTGCAGGGGCCCCTCCGTGGCTCAAGCACCTCGGTGTGGACACCATCCGGAGCCGGCCGGCGTGACAGGGAACGGAGTCACTCAGAGCATTTCGTCCCACTAGGCTGTATCCGAATGCCCACTGACACTTTCAGTTCTGAAATAGACCAAACGGATGAAAGGTTGAATGAAATGATTAGTGAAGTGACACGGGGGGAGAGGAAATTCGGGGGATGAAAGTAAGCTAGTGACCCGGGAAAACCCATGGGTCAGGTAGGTTGGTCACGGGAATCGAACCCACGACCACGGGAATGCGAGCCTCACACGTTACCGCGGAACCATCTCGCTTGGTAGATGAGGTAAAGTGAGAAGCTTGGACTTCTGTGCTGTGGAAGTGCTGTAGTGTCGCTTCTCAAATTTCTATTAAAATTAATGAACACTTTGTTAACTATGCTATTAATTGCCAGGATTATATTGGCGCTGCCGGTGTACCGGAATTCCATCCCGTGGGAGTTTTGTAGCATTCCAATAAATTTACTGACTTGCTGTTACATTTAAGCACACTTAAAAATCATCGGTTTTTGCCAGTTTTGAACCCACGACATTGATACATTGTTCCCTGTCAGTAAACATTGACAAAATTATTTATTTTTTACAATTTACATTGTAGTGTTTTTTTTTTTTTTTTTAAGAAAAGAAGCAAAATCCATGCAACCGCAGTCAAATGATACCCCGTCATCATCCACGCGTGCCATCACACCGATTATTTTACGTGGGCCCTCCCCGTCCTTTACCACAGGCACATTTGACTGCGGTTGCCGAGACTTGAACTCACGACCTCAGGCTTTGAGTGCATGGCCAGTGCACTACGTGTTGCCTTAACGATCATGGCTATCCAAGCCAGCAAGCTGAAGGTGTCCCAGACCACCTAATCTAAACCGGTTTCGAATTAGAGGAAGAACGGCATAAGTAGCAACATTTAGCATACATTTTATGGTAGGGTCATTCCTGCCTTCTGCTATGGCCCTCCCCGTCCTTTACCACAGGCACATTTGACTGCGGTTGCCGAGACTTGAACTCACGACCTCAGGCTTTGAGTGCATGGCCAGTGCACTACGTGTTGCCTTAACGATCATGGCTATCCAAGCCAGCAAGCTGAAGGTGTCCCAGACCACCTAATCTGGCCATGCACTCAAAGCCTGAGGTCGTGAGTTCAAGTCTCGGCAACCGCAGTCATGCACAACAGAGGGTAGGGTCCCTACATTTTCCCTGTTACACACTCCCTGACACCAGCCAATACACCGGTCCCACCGGTTCGCGCAGAGCACCGCCTGCAGGGGCCCCTCCGTGGCTCAAGCACCTCGGTGTGGACACCATCCGGAGCCGGCCGGCGTGACAGGGAACGGAGTCACTCAGAGCATTTCGTCCCACTAGGCTGTATCCGAATGCCCACTGACACTTTCAGTTCTGAAATAGACCAAACGGATGAAAGGTTGAATGAAATGATTAGTGAAGTGACACGGGGGGAGAGGAAATTCGGGGGATGAAAGTAAGCTAGTGACCCGGGAAAACCCATGGGTCAGGTAGGTTGGTCACGGGAATCGAACCCACGACCACGGGAATGCGAGCCTCACACGTTACCGCGGAACCATCTCGCTTGGTAGATGAGGTAAAGTGAGAAGCTTGGACTTCTGTGCTGTGGAAGTGCTGTAGTGTCGCTTCTCAAATTTCTATTAAAATTAATGAACACTTTGTTAACTATGCTATTAATTGCCAGGATTATATTGGCGCTGCCGGTGTACCGGAATTCCATCCCGTGGGAGTTTTGTAGCATTCCAATAAATTTACTGACTTGCTGTTACATTTAAGCACACTTAAAAATCATCGGTTTTTGCCAGTTTTGAACCCACGACATTGATACATTGTTCCCTGTCAGTAAACATTGACAAAATTATTTATTTTTTACAATTTACATTGTAGTGTTTTTTTTTTTTTTAAGAAAAGAAGCAAAATCCATGCAACCGCAGTCAAATGATACCCCGTCATCATCCACGCGTGCCATCACACCGATTATTTTACGTGGGCCCTCCCCGTCCTTTACCACAGGCACATTTGACTGCGGTTGCCGAGACTTGAACTCACGACCTCAGGCTTTGAGTGCATGGCCAGTGCACTACGTGTTGCCTTAACGATCATGGCTATCCAAGCCAGCAAGCTGAAGGTGTCCCAGACCACCTAATCTAAACCGGTTTCGAATTAGAGGAAGAACGGCATAAGTAGCAACATTTAGCATACATTTTATGGTAGGGTCATTCCTGCCTTCTGCTATGGCCCTCCCCGTCCTTTACCACAGGCACATTTGACTGCGGTTGCCGAGACTTGAACTCACGACCTCAGGCTTTGAGTGCATGGCCAGTGCACTACGTGTTGCCTTAACGATCATGGCTATCCAAGCCAGCAAGCTGAAGGTGTCCCAGACCACCTAATCTAAACCGGTTTCGATAAAGTCCAACCTAGTACAAGTACATACTTCCTTGTAGGAGCCCTCCTTTCGAGGATTTGAAACAAATGACATAACATTTTATGGTAGGGTCATTCCTGCCTTCTGCTATGGTTTCCCAAACATTCCACATTTCTATTGCTGGCAAAAGCATTTCTTCAGTCAGTGGATTAGATGGAACTGCAATGCCAGAATATTAGCTGCCAATTATTTAAAGAAATAATTGACTGTATATACTGTATTGCAATTACTGAAAGAGGAGCCTTTGCTTCAGAAAGTAGCCTAGTAGGCTTCTATTTTGTTTTTCTTCCCATGTTATATGTTCCATGACATATTCTTAAACACTGAACTACATTTCAAAGTGCTGTAGTGTCGCTTCTCAAATTTCTATTAAAATTAATGAACACTTTGTTAACTATGCTATTGACTGTATATACTGTATTGCAATTACTGAAAGAGGAGCCTTTACTTCAGAAAGTAGCCTAGTAGGCTTCTATTTTGTTTTTCTTCCCATGTTATATGTTCCATGACATATTCTTAACCCTTTCAGTCCCGGTGTCCATTATAATGGACATAGGCATTTTTTGCCTACTTGTAATACTTTTAACGGTTTTTTCTGCTATATTCTTGTTATACTGTTCGTCACCAATTAAACCTATGTAAAAACATGTTCTGAATTGTACAAAATTATTTATTTTTTACAAGTTACATTGTAGTGTTTTTTTTTTTTTTTTTTTTTTTTTTTAAGAAAAGAAGCAAAATCCATGCAACCGCAGTCAAATGATACCCCGTCATCATCCACGCGTGCCATCACACCGATTATTTTACGTGGGCCCTCCCCGTCCTTTACACACTCCCTGACACCAGCCAATACACCGGTCCCACCGGTTCGCGCATATTCCATGACATATTCTTAAACACTGAACTACATTTCAAAGTGCTGTAGTGCCGCTTCTCAAATTTCTATTAAAATTAATGAACACTTTGTTAACTATGCTATTGACTGTATATACTGTATTGCAATTACTGAAAGAGGAGCCTTTACTTCAGAAAGTAGCCTAGTAGGCTTCTATTTTGTTTTTCTTCCCATGTTATATGTTCCATGACATATTCTTAACCCTTTCAGTCCCGGTGTCCATTATAATGGACATAGGCATTTTTTGCCTACTTGTAATACTTTTAACGGTTTTTTCTGCTATATTCTTGTTATACTGTTCGTCACCAATTAAACCTATGTAAAAACATGTTCTGAATTGTACAAAATTATTTATTTTTTACAAGTTACATTGTAGTGTTTTTTTTTTTTTTTTTTTTTTTTTTTTTAAGAAAAGAAGCAAAATCCATGCAACCGCAGTCAAATGATACCCCGTCATCATCCACGCGTGCCATCACACCGATTATTTTACGTGGGCCCTCCCCGTCCTTTACACACTCCCTGACACCAGCCAATACACCGGTCCCACCGGTTCGCGCAGAGCACCGCCTGCAGGGGCCCCTCCGTGGCTCAAGCACCTCGGTGTGGACACCATCCGGAGCCGGCCGGCGTGACAGGGAACGGAGTCACTCAGAGCATTTCGTCCCACTAGGCTGTATCCGAATGCCCACTGACACTTTCAGTTCTGAAATAGACCAAACGGATGAAAGGTTGAATGAAATGATTAGTGAAGTGACACGGGGGGAGAGGAAATTCGGGGGATGAAAGTAAGCTAGTGACCCGGGAAAACCCATGGGTCAGGTAGGTTGGTCACGGGAATCGAACCCACGACCACGGGAATGCGAGCCTCACACGTTACCGCGGAACCATCTCGCTTGGTAGATGAGGTAAAGTGAGAAGCTTGGACTTCTGTGCTGTGGAAGTGCTGTAGTGTCGCTTCTCAAATTTCTATTAAAATTAATGAACACTTTGTTAACTATGCTATTAATTGCCAGGATTATATTGGCGCTGCCGGTGTACCGGAATTCCATCCCGTGGGAGTTTTGTAGCATTCCAATAAATTTACTGACTTGCTGTTACATTTAAGCACACTTAAAAATCATCGGTTTTTGCCAGTTTTGAACCCACGACATTGATACATTGTTCCCTGTCAGTAAACATTGACAAAATTATTTATTTTTTACAATTTACATTGTAGTGTTTTTTTTTTTTTTAAGAAAAGAAGCAAAATCCATGCAACCGCAGTCAAATGATACCCCGTCATCATCCACGCGTGCCATCACACCGATTATTTTACGTGGGCCCTCCCCGTCCTTTACCACAGGCACATTTGACTGCGGTTGCCGAGACTTGAACTCACGACCTCAGGCTTTGAGTGCATGGCCAGTGCACTACGTGTTGCCTTAACGATCATGGCTATCCAAGCCAGCAAGCTGAAGGTGTCCCAGACCACCTAATCTAAACCGGTTTCGAATTAGAGGAAGAACGGCATAAGTAGCAACATTTAGCATACATTTTATGGTAGGGTCATTCCTGCCTTCTGCTATGGCCCTCCCCGTCCTTTACCACAGGCACATTTGACTGCGGTTGCCGAGACTTGAACTCACGACCTCAGGCTTTGAGTGCATGGCCAGTGCACTACGTGTTGCCTTAACGATCATGGCTATCCAAGCCAGCAAGCTGAAGGTGTCCCAGACCACCTAATCTAAACCGGTTTCGATAAAGTCCAACCTAGTACAAGTACATACTTCCTTGTAGGAGCCCTCCTTTCGAGGATTTGAAACAAATGACATAACATTTTATGGTAGGGTCATTCCTGCCTTCTGCTATGGTTTCCCAAACATTCCACATTTCTATTGCTGGCAAAAGCATTTCTTCAGTCAGTGGATTAGATGGAACTGCAATGCCAATGGTAGATGAGGTAAAGTGAGAAGCTTGGACTTCTGTGCTGTGGAAGTGCTGTAGTGTCGCTTCTCAAATTTCTATTAAAATTAATGAACACTTTTTTTAAGAAAAGAAGCAAAATCCATGCAACCGCAGTCAAATGATACCCCGTCATCATCCACGCGTGCCATCACACCGATTATTTTACGTGGGCCCTCCCCGTCCTTTACACACTCCCTGACACCAGCCAATACACCGGTCCCACCGGTTCGCGCAGAGCACCGCCTGCAGGGGCCCCTCCGTGGCTCAAGCACCTCGGTGTGGACACCATCCGGAGCCGGCCGGCGTGACAGGGAACGGAGTCACTCAGAGCATTTCGTCCCACTAGGCTGTATCCGAATGCCCACTGACACTTTCAGTTCTGAAATAGACCAAACGGATGAAAGGTTGAATGAAATGATTAGTGAAGTGACACGGGGGGAGAGGAAATTCGGGGGATGAAAGTAAGCTAGTGACCCGGGAAAACCCATGGGTCAGGTAGGTTGGTCACGGGAATCGAACCCACGACCACGGGAATGCGAGCCTCACACGTTACCGCGGAACCATCTCGCTTGGTAGATGAGGTAAAGTGAGAAGCTTGGACTTCTGTGCTGTGGAAGTGCTGTAGTGTCGCTTCTCAAATTTCTATTAAAATTAATGAACACTTTGTTAACTATGCTATTAATTGCCAGGATTATATTGGCGCTGCCGGTGTACCGGAATTCCATCCCGTGGGAGTTTTGTAGCATTCCAATAAATTTACTGACTTGCTGTTACATTTAAGCACACTTAAAAATCATCGGTTTTTGCCAGTTTTGAACCCACGACATTGATACATTGTTCCCTGTCAGTAAACATTGACAAAATTATTTATTTTTTACAATTTACATTGTAGTGTTTTTTTTTTTTTTAAGAAAAGAAGCAAAATCCATGCAACCGCAGTCAAATGATACCCCGTCATCATCCACGCGTGCCATCACACCGATTATTTTACGTGGGCCCTCCCCGTCCTTTACCACAGGCACATTTGACTGCGGTTGCCGAGACTTGAACTCACGACCTCAGGCTTTGAGTGCATGGCCAGTGCACTACGTGTTGCCTTAACGATCATGGCTATCCAAGCCAGCAAGCTGAAGGTGTCCCAGACCACCTAATCTAAACCGGTTTCGAATTAGAGGAAGAACGGCATAAGTAGCAACATTTAGCATACATTTTATGGTAGGGTCATTCCTGCCTTCTGCTATGGCCCTCCCCGTCCTTTACCACAGGCACATTTGACTGCGGTTGCCGAGACTTGAACTCACGACCTCAGGCTTTGAGTGCATGGCCAGTGCACTACGTGTTGCCTTAACGATCATGGCTATCCAAGCCAGCAAGCTGAAGGTGTCCCAGACCACCTAATCTAAACCGGTTTCGATAAAGTCCAACCTAGTACAAGTACATACTTCCTTGTAGGAGCCCTCCTTTCGAGGATTTGAAACAAATGACATAACATTTTATGGTAGGGTCATTCCTGCCTTCTGCTATGGTTTCCCAAACATTCCACATTTCTATTGCTGGCAAAAGCATTTCTTCAGTCAGTGGATTAGATGGAACTGCAATGCCAGAATATTAGCTGCCAATTATTTAAAGAAATAATTGACTGTATATACTGTATTGCAATTACTGAAAGAGGAGCCTTTGCTTCAGAAAGTAGCCTAGTAGGCTTCTATTTTGTTTTTCTTCCCATGTTATATGTTCCATGACATATTCTTAAACACTGAACTACATTTCAAAGTGCTGTAGTGTCGCTTCTCAAATTTCTATTAAAATTAATGAACACTTTGTTAACTATGCTATTGACTGTATATACTGTATTGCAATTACTGAAAGAGGAGCCTTTACTTCAGAAAGTAGCCTAGTAGGCTTCTATTTTGTTTTTCTTCCCATGTTATATGTTCCATGACATATTCTTAACCCTTTCAGTCCCGGTGTCCATTATAATGGACATAGGCATTTTTTGCCTACTTGTAATACTTTTAACGGTTTTTTCTGCTATATTCTTGTTATACTGTTCGTCACCAATTAAACCTATGTAAAAACATGTTCTGAATTGTACAAAATTATTTATTTTTTACAAGTTACATTGTAGTGTTTTTTTTTTTTTTTTTTTTAAGAAAAGAAGCAAAATCCATGCAACCGCAGTCAAATGATACCCCGTCATCATCCACGCGTGCCATCACACCGATTATTTTACGTGGGCCCTCCCCGTCCTTTACCACAGGCACATTTGACTGCGGTTTCCGAGACTTGAACTCACGACCTCCGGCTTTGAGGGCATGGCCAGTGCACTACGTGTTGCCTTAACGATCATGGCTATCCAATCCAGCAAGCTGAAGGTGTCCCAGACCACCTAATCTAAACCGGTTTCGAATTAGAGGAAGAACGGCATGCAACCGCAGTCAAATGATACCCCGTCATCATCCACGCGTGCCATCACACCGATTATTTTACGTGGGCCCTCCCCGTCCTTTACCACAGGCACATTTGACTGCGGTTGCCGAGACTTGAACTCACGACCTCAGGCTTTGAGTGCATGGCCAGTGCACTACGTGTTGCCTTAACGATAATGGCTATCCAAGCCAACAAGCTGAAGGTGTCCCAGACCACCTAATCTAAACCGGTTTCGAATTAGAGGAAGAACGGCATAAGTAGCAAAATAATTCGGGTCTGAAAGGGTTAAGAAAAGAAGCAAAATCCATGCAACCGCAGTCAAATGATACCACGTCATCATCCACGCGTGCCATCACACCGATTATTTTACGTGGGCCCTCCCCGTCCTTTACCACAGGCACATTTGACTGCGGTTGCCGAGACTTGAACTCACGACCTCAGGCTTTGAGCGCATGGCCAGTGCACTACGTGTTGCCTTAACGATCATGGCTATCCACTCCAGCAAGCTGAAGGTGTCCCAGACCACCTAATCTAAACCGGTTTCGAATTAGAGGAAGAACGGCATGCAACCGCAGTCAAATGATACCCCGTCATCATCCACGCGTGCCATCACACCGATTATTTTACGTGGGCCCTCCCCGTCCTTTACCACAGGCACATTTGACTGCGGTTGCCGAGACTTGAACTCACGACCTCAGGCTTTGAGTGCATGGCCAGTGCACTACGTGTTGCCTTAACGATAATGGCTATCCAAGCCAACAAGCTGAAGGTGTCCCAGACCACCTAATCT
Source organism: Tenodera sinensis (assembly GCA_030765045.1). Lineage (NCBI taxonomy): Eukaryota > Metazoa > Arthropoda > Insecta > Mantodea > Mantidae > Tenodera > Tenodera sinensis. The sequence goes on along the minus strand of CM060961.1, from coordinate 96,392,012 downwards.
AAACCGGTTTCGAATTAGAGGAAGAACGGCATAAGTAGCAAAATAATTCGGGTCTGAAAGGGTTAAACACTGAACTACATTTCAAAGTGCTGTAGTGTCGCTTCTCAAATTTCTATTAAAATTAATGAACACTTTGTTAACTATGCTATTATTTGCCAGGATTATATTGGCGCTGCCGGTGTACCGGAATTCCATCGCGTGGGAGTTTTGTAGCATTCCAATAAATTTACTGACTTGCTGTTACATTTAAGCACACTTAAAAATCATCGGTTTTTGCCAGTTTTGAACCCACGACATTGATACATTGTTCCCTGTCAGTAAACATGGATAAAGTCCAACCTAGTACAAGTACATACTTCCTTGTAGGAGCCCTCCTTTCGAGGATTTGAAACAAATGACATAACATTTTATGGTAGGGTCATTCCTGCCTTCTGCTATGGTTTCCCAAACATTCCACATTTCTATTGCTGGAAAAAGCATTTCTTCAGTCAGTGGATTAGATGGAACTGCAATGCCAGAATATTAGCTGCCAATTATTTAAAGAAATAATTGACTGTATATACTGTATTGCAATTACTGAAAGAGGAGCCTTTGCTTCAGAAAGTAGCCTAGTAGGCTTCTATTTTGTTTTTCTTCCCATGTTATATGTTCCATGACATATTCTTAAACACTGAACTACATTTCAACATTCTTCAGCTAAAAAGTAATAATAATAATAATAATAATAATAATAATAATAATAATAATAATAATAATAATAATAATAATAATAATAATAATAATAATAATAATAATAATAATAATAATAATAATAATAATAATAATAATAATAATAATAATAAATAATAATAATAATAATAATAATAATAATAATAATAATAATAATAATAATAGTAATAATAACAATAACAATAATAATAATAATAATAATAATAATAATAATAATAATAATAATAATAATAATAATAATAATAATAATAATAATAATAATAATAATAATAATAATAATAATAATAATAATAATAATAATAATAATAATAATAATAATAATAATAATAATAATAATAATAATAATAATAATAATAATAATAATAATAATAATAATAATAATAATAATAATAATAATAATAATAATAATAATAATAATAATAATAATAATAATAATAATAATAATAATAATAATAATAATAATAATAATAATAATAATAATAATAATAATAATAATAATAATAATAATAATAATAATAATGGTAAAAATAGTAACAATAGTGATAATAATATAATATAAAAACTGGAATTTGGGTTGGTAAAACCAAACCCAGGCAGTTTAGGGTTTAACTCTCTTCAACCTAGTCTTTTAAAAATTTTTGTCTTGTTACGTGAATGGAGAATCTTTCAGCGTGTACGTAAGGCAGATTGTTATAGTTGTTAGGATGTGTAAATATGCTTCTTGTTGTCATTATTGTGATAATAATCTCATATTACTATATTTTATATATTTAAACTAGCAATTGTTGCATATAAATATATAAATATATTCCGCGTAACTTGGAAACGGCTCTAACGATTTCCATCAAATTTTGTATTCAGATAGGGTTTTGCTTTTTAAGTTCATCTATATAGGAGTAATTCCCGAAAAAACGCGATTTAACATAAAAAATAACATTTTTTTATTCCCGCTTCACCAGTGCAATTCTTGTATATATATTCCCGGTATTTCAGAAACGGCTCTAAAGATTTGGTTAAATTTTTGTATACATATTATATTCACGGTGTTTTCTATACTCAATTTTAGGTAACACATTCACATCTGTTTCTCTACACTCTTTTATAAATAATTTTCCATAAGAAACGTGATTTTACACACGCGCGCGCACACACACACACACACACACACACACACACACACACACACACATACACACAAAAGCATTTTTACCCCCAGTTTGAAAATAAGTCATACCATGTTCTGTATGTTTGAAATAGAAATGCTATTACATTCACACTGTTTTCTCCTCGCACTTTTAGGCAACACATTCACATCTTTCTCTACGCACTCTTCTACAAATAAGTCATACAATTTTCTGTATTTTTAAAATAGAGATGCTGCATATTACATTCACAGTGGTTTCTCTACTTAAGTACTATTAGGTAACATATTCACATCTCTTTCTCTACTCGCTCTCCTATAAACAGTTTTCCATAAAAACATAATTTTACACCAAAAATCATTTTTATCACCACTTTTAAAACAAGTCTTACCATATTCTGTATGTTTGAAATAGAAATGCTATTAGATTCACACTGCTTTCTCCTCTCACTTTAAGGTAATACATTCACATCCCTTTCTCTACTCACTCTTCTACAAAGAAGTCATACAATCTTCCGTATGTCTGCAATAGAAATGCTATATATTATATTCATATTGTTTTCTCTACTCACTTTTAGATAACATATTCACATCTCTTTCTACTCACTCTTCTACAAATAAGTCATACAATTTTGTGCATGTTTAAAATAGAAATGCTGCAAATAACACTCACAGTGTTTTCTCTACACACTTTTAGGTAACACATTCACATCTGCTCACTCTTCTACAAATAAGCCATACCATGTTCTGCATGTTTGAAATAGATATGCTGCATATTACATTCTCAGTGGTTTCTCTACTTAAGTACTTTTAGGTAAGACATTCACATCTCTTTCTCTACTCACTCTTCTACAAAGAAGTCATACAATTTTCTGTATGTTTGAAACAGAAATGCCGCATATTACAATCACAGTGGTTTCTCTACTTACTTTTAGGTAACACATTCGCAACTCTTTCTCTACTCACTCTTCTACAAACAACTGTAACTGTTAATCTCTAAAACAGATTAATCGATCATCGCGAAATTCGGCACGTACATGTATTTTTGCACGGAGAAAGTTTTTATGGCAACAATTTTACTACACAATAGGTATATTACTTTCAAATGGTTTTCTACTCGCTTTTGTTTTACGTAGCACATTCATGTATCCTCTGTTTGCCCTTCAACATACAATTCATATACTTTTCTATGATTGAAATATAAATACAGCGTATTACATTCACACGATTTCCTCTACCAATTCTTCCTTTACTAGACACTTTCAGTCTTCTTTCGCTACTCGCCCTTCAACATACAGTCCATACAATTTGCTGTGTTTGAAACAGAAATACAAGGTATTACATTCACTTTTGTTTTACGCAACAATTCACATGTTATTCCTATCGTTTATCAACTTCATACATACCAACGCCTATACATGTCGTATGTTGAAGAGTGAGTAAACTCCAAAGCCGGTTGACCGATCGCCATGAAAATTGACATATCTAAGTGTTTTCATGTCGAAGATTTTTATGGAATCCATTTTACCACGCAACGTATTACGTTCACATGGTTTTCTCTCCTCTATTTGGTTTTATCTAGCATACTACTCCCTCTTCTACAAACAGTCCATACATTTTCCAATACATTTGAAATATAAGTGTAACGTATATCTAACATTCACACGGTTTTTCTACTCATTTTTCTTTAGTAAAACAATCACATTTCCTTCACTGCTCCCGCTTCCACGAACAATTACGAACAATTCATACAATTTTCTATGTGATTGAAACAGAAATGCGCAGTATATTCACATGACTTTATCAACCAGCTATTCTTCCTGTAATCTTTATTCCTCAACAGTGCTTTTGCTTAGTGTCACTCCGGTGTTTTAATAACAAATAAAGAAATAGCTAAAAAAGTAAAGTAATCACAATTGGTGTCAGGAGTGCGCCGAAAAGCACGATATGAGACAGTTGATGAACCAAATGTCAGTCAAGATGGGGAATGATATGAATTCCGGAATGCGGCAGAGGAAACAAATATGAAAGCCCAATTGGAAAAATGTAAACTACGGAATAGAAAATATGGGAACAAAAATTGACAAAATGGAAACAAAAATGGTAGCCAAATTGAAAATGTAAACTCCGAAACGGAAGAGAAGAGGGCGGGAACGTCCAATATGAAGATAGATCTACCGGAGAATACTAACGAGAAACTGGCCGGGGTTAAGGAAGCCATGGAAGAACTCGACGGAAATATGAAGGGCCTTGGCCAACGTGTTATCGCCCTGGAGTCAATCGCAGCACCAAAGAACTGAAGTCCATAGTGGAACAAATTCTCGACAAAAACCTCAAATTAGGTGGATATCTATGGGGCAGGTCTACGTTCAGCAGTAGACGTTTTTCAGCTCAAATGATGGTGTTTATGAAATATTTGTATGTATTTCTATATCTCCTGTATCTCGCAATTGTTAACAATTGAGACAAAAGTGATCATTTAGTTAACGTTTTGCCTTTCAGGTTTATCTAAGTATCTTCTCCCACCCAAAAAAAAAAAAAAAAAAAAAAAAAAAAAAAAAAAAAAAAAAAACAGAGGCGAAAAAGGCCGAGCGAAGCTCGGTCGCCCAGGTACTGGTAATAATAATAGTAATAATGATAATAATGGTAATAATAATAATAATGATGATGAAGATGATAACAATAATAATAACAACAACAACAACAATAATAATAATAATAATAATAATAATAATAATAATAATAATAATAATAATAATAATAATAATAATAATAATAATAATAATAATAATAATAATAATAATAATAATAATAATAATAATAATAATAATAATAATAATAATAATAATAATAATAATAATAATAATAATAATAATAATAATAATAATAATAATAATAATAATAATAATAATAATAATAATAATAATAATAATAATAATAATAATAATAATAATAATAATAATAATAATAATAATAATAATAATAATAATAATAATAATAATAATAATAATAATAATAATAATAATAATAATAATAATAATAATAATAATAATAATAATAATAATAATAATAATAATAATAATAATAATAATAAAGAAATAAAACAAAGTCTGTGGGAAATTTTCTTTAACAAGGATTATTCCTACCCTGCCTAAGTTTGGAGGTACGAATGGGAGTGTGGATGTGCTTGTAAATTTCTGTAATAAGTTAATTTGGAATAATAGGAACCCAAAGATCAAAAACCACAGTTAAGCGAGTGAACATCATTGCTGTTGAGCAATTGTTCCACAAGAAAAGCTGCCGATATGACCCTCGATGTTAAAGATGAGATATAAAGGAAACATAAAAAAAAGTAAAAAAGAAATGACACAAGGTTTTACAGCAATGTTGTTTCAGAATGCCTAACTTATGTGAAAGGCTTAGGAAGTGAAAATTACTTGAATGTTTTGAAATCCATAAACAGCTCAACTACAAGCTTTCACAAATAGATGTGAACTGGCTGATGAATACATTGGCAATCCACTTATATCAAAATATAACAAATGTACTTTGAGATGTTGGATAATACGATACAACACAACTGGAAACAGATTTTCAAGTTGTGCTAAATTCTCCTTCTTAAATTAGTGTTTACTCTTCAGCCAATTATGAATAACATACCGTTGTAAATCAGTGATGTCAATCCAAGCATAATGTTTTGACCTTGGCAGTACTCAAAGGCATGAGGTGCTTCAAGAAAGAGGGTGGTATACACACAGGCACTTAAGCAAAACATGGGTGTATTAAGTACAAAGGGAAAATGAAGTCAACTCTTTTTTTTATTGTGTTTCTTCTCGTTTGGTTTAAAAGTGTTTATTTGCACAGATTTTTTGATCATTAGGTTTTAATATGAACTACAATAATAATGTAATTATTCAAAACAAATTAATATTTCAAATACAAAACATTAAAATCACAAAACATTGTGGATATTTATATAACTTTTAACCTTATTACTCAAAAGGATTTAGACCTGCTCCAATGACATAAAATAATAACTCCATATTAAAACCCCTACTTGTGCTCATACTTTGAACTTGATTATGCATTTATTATGCCCATTTTGTGCTTTTCTGCCATCTTAATATTTGGGGACATTAATTACAGAAGCAAGTCTCAAGGCAGATGTAAGGGTTTCTTCAGACAATTTTACTCTTAGATGCACTTCAAGTTCATTAAAGAAAAAGATTTTTGCAGATGCATGTACTGCCAGACATACACTTAGCTGCTGCATAAAATGTGCAAAATCTTGGCTATATTTGTGGATCTATACACCTTTTTTAGATCTGAATCACAGCATAAATCAATAAGTTCTAGTTGAAGTTCAAGTGAAACATTCTTGGAATCAACAGAATAGGGCAAGGAAAAGAGTTTCAGTTTAGTTCAGAACTTCCAAATCTGAAAGTCCTCCATCAATCTCCTCTAAGAGTGTATTCTGTATGTCACAATACCTGTTAATTTTTGTGCTTATGTTAAGGGACTGCAAAAGTGGAAGTGGCTTCACTTTTCCTATGGTCTGAACGTTATATAGCCTTGATTAACACTGTCCTAAGCAGCAAGTAGGTGCTCCGGTTATGAGCAACATAGGCCTATTAAGCTCCAAAGCATGCACTTGCTATAAAATGCACTGTTTAACATCACTTGTAGATGGTCTGATTATTATTAGAAGCATATTGTGAGTCCCTCAACTGCAAAACAATAGTATTTGGCTTTGGAGAGTGTTTCCTTCCCAGCATAAAGGAGCTTTTTACTCTAGTGATTAGGTACATGAGATGTTGTCAAATTCAATAATGCTATAGCAAGAACACTTAAGGAGATATTCCTTTAGCTTAATTTTGAGTACCTTATCATTACAGGTCCTCAACTCATTAGGCAGCATATTAAATATGTTTATGCATTGGTAATGCACTCCTTTTTGGACACACATGAGGTTAGTTGATGGTATATGAAGTTCAGAACTAGATCTTGTATTGATATTGTGGATGTCAGAATTAGTAGTGAAGTAATTTTTATTTTTTTTATGAAAGGTAATCTCAGAATATTCTCCAGAAATGGTTAATATTTCTAAATTTTTTAAAATACTTCTACACGAGTGTGATACAATCCTGAGTGCCTTCTTTTGTAAGATGAAAATTCTCTTTGAGTTTGTTGAACCTCCCCGAAAGAGTATACCATATTTCACTACCGAGTGGACGTATGCAAAGCAGGCTAATTTTAATGTGTGAGCATCACTGAAGGAGGACAGAAATCGTAATGCATAGCATGTGGAGCTCAGTTTAGGGATAATTTCATCTATGTGGGTCTTCCAATTTAGATGCTTGTCGATTTGTATACCTAAAAATTTAGAAGCATTTGGATTTAGGGCAGAGTTTCCATTTATGTTGATTACAAAGTTATGCTGTGCAGCATTGACAGTAGTAAATTTTGCAATATTTGTTTTATCAACATTTAGTTTCATACCATTTGCACTGAACCAAGATTGCATTAATGTTGTTACATGATGTGAGGTTTCTTTAAGTCTATCTAAGTTTTTATGCAAAATTAATAGTATTGTATCATCAGCAAACAGAAATACTTGTGCCAACTTGTTTAAGCAGTTGGGGACACTTATTAAAAGAATCACTGAGAATGAAACATTCAAAATTATTCCATAAGCTTTCAAACTATTTGGCCTAATTCGTTCCATTGCTGTAACCAGTGCTTCATTTGAAAGGATTTTTCTTGCCTTAAATGTGCAAAAACATATTTGAAGTATAATGTGACTCAGGATCACTTGTCAACTCTTTCTTATACTTAAATTGGAAACTACTGAGAATACTAATTGCGAGGAAAGCACGAGGTAAAACGATGTCAGCAAATGATTCAAAGAGAAGGTTCATCACATGAACTCATTTTTACAAGTAATAATTCCCCAACTCCTTATTTGGACGAGTTGACCAACTAAATGTAGAAGTGTTACTTGTAAACAAATTTCACACACTGAAATAAAGAAATAATGTTTGCCAGGAAACCATTATTTTACATGTGAATAATGAATTATTTCTATTTCCAAGCAAGCATATAAGGTGTAGAGAAGGCTTGCAGGGAAATATAAAATATCTTTAACACAAATAGTGACTTCATCGACTAAAAGGGTCATTTCCTAAATTTCTATCCCAAAGGAATAAGTGAACTTCTTTATTTTTAGCGAATTAAAGTTCTTTATGTACAACAGAGTGCATTGTACTGCTAAAAACATACAGGATAAAAAGTGAAGCTGGTGAAAAAATTGCTCACATTAACAAACAAAAAAATATGGGCAGTTATTGGTCATCACCTTCCAATTTGATATAGATACTCTTTGACAAGTTAATAATATTTCTACTCCCAGAAGATGAAACCAGCTTTTTCAGTCATTTTGCAGGATTCTATGCCATTGGGCACTTTTTATTTTTTCTACCAGTAAGTAGAGGAAGTACTGTATTCCACCCCAAAAATTTAATGTGGAGACTTTATCAGAAATATATGTTTTATGGCCCTCTGAATCCAAAAGAAGCGTTTTTAGAAAAAGGTCCGTTTGTGTGTGTGTGTATGTGTGTGTGTGTGTGTGTGTGTGTGTGTGTGTGTGTGTGTGTGTGTGTGTATGTCTGTCAGTCTGTCTGTCTGTCTGAATTTCTGTATGTCTATCAGTCTGTCTGTGTGTCTATCAGTCTGTGGACAGCATACTCAGAAATGAAAAGTTAGTTAAAAATCAAAGTTGGTATTTAAGTTTAATGTCTTTCAAGGCTGGGACAGGAAGATTTTGAAGAAAATTGCCCCACCCTAAACTACACTTTACATGAAAAATTTGTCAAAAATTTTGATTTTCTTGAAAATGGCTCTAAGGACTTTGATTAAAATGTCACATATTTAAGATATTTTTATGACAAATGAAATGTGTATTTTGAAATCTCTGGCTATAGCCTATGTAGGTAGTCCTGTTTACTCTAGATGACTTTCGTATAACTCGTAAGCCATAAGAGATAGACAAAATCTTACTGTGCAAAAAATGTAGATCTCGCTAAAGTACACAATTTATGTTCAAGTAAATATTTTTGTACAATGGCCCATTTCAGAGATTTCCTTGTTATTTGGGTCAGTTTCAGAAAACTTAAACTTTCGTCAAATGTAACATCGTTGTTAATTTTTATATGTTAACCATACAAAGAGAATGGAATCTCAAAGCTTTAAAAGATCTGACTATCATTCAAAGCTTGCTGTATTCCACATTCCTCTTGCACCTACAAGGAAATAAGCAATAAGATAATTTCTGCAAATGTTTATCTCAATTAACATGAAGAAGATACAGGATTAAGAGTTTGTAAGAATGGTTAGCACAAGAGTAGATTAAGTCATGTGAGTGCAACATATCAAATTCTTTTCTCTTCAGTTTCAGATGATTTTACATTGGTGTTTGTATCAACAGTTTCAATGGTGATGTTAAACTTTTCCGTAATATACTCCCACATTCAAGAGGTTTCGGGTTCAAATCTCAATTAGGATGAGTCTGAGCAAGAGTTATTTTCCGGGGTTTCCCTTATCCCTTACTTTACTTTTGAGGGCTTCTCCACTTGTCAGTGGTTACCCTGCATTCCCAATTTTCATCCTTCTTGGTCGACCCAAGCCCCATGATGTAGGTGTCTCTCATCCCCTGGTTAACATTGAATTTCCATGAAACCCTGGTTCGTCCACTCTTTCTCCTTCTGTGCAGTGACCATTCCAGAAATGTCCTGGGACATCTCTCCTTGTCCATTCAGTTGACATGTCCATACCAGGTAACATTCTGCATATAATCCTTTCTATAACTGACTCCTCCATTTCCATCATCTGTCGCATCTCCACATTCTTCCTTTTTCAACTTTTAATACTTTTGCTCCACTCCGAATTCCATGTATCTCCATTGCTTGTATCTTATTTTTTGTCTTTCTATTGAAGTCCACCCTTCAGATCCATAAAATTGTATACTGTCTACAACTATTAGGAGAAATCTCTTTGTTTGTCTACTAATATTCGTATTCCATAAAACTCCCTCAACATGTTAATTGTTCTTCTTGCCTGTATAACTCTATGATCCACATCTACTTAAAAAGTCTCTAATTCAAGAATAATGGATCCTAATTGCTCAAACCGTTTAACTGTGTTAATAGTTCCTACAGTTGTCTTAATATATTTTCCTCTACCCCAATCATTAAATATTTTGTTTTATTCATATCAATTCTTATCCCTGTTCTTTTAAGTACTTGCATAAGCTTCCTTATCATAAATTTAGCATCCTCTCAACTTTTGGCCACTATCACCTGATCAACTGCATATAGTAAGGAATGCACTACTCCTTCTATTGGTATTCCCATTTGCTTATTCTGAAAAGACAAATATCGGGTAACTTTGAGCTCTATGGGCCCCACTTCAGCATCGTTTCATCCATTCATCATTGTCCATTTAGGTTAAAGGATGTTAAACTTAAATAATGCACTCCTCTAAAAAGCTATTCAACCGCACACAATAAGTTCATCCACCTTGACACTTCATATCTGCTCCAGAGTCAACCAGCTATGGCCTTTTTAATACTCTATGAATGATAAATTTTTAAATATGCAGCTATCCGATGAGCAAATTCATATCAACGACCTGAACTGCTCGTATTCTACTCTTATATTGAACAAAATACCTGTCATGTCCTATTTACTTCAAAGTAAGTAATGCACATTTTCTAAATATATCATTATCATTCATGTCTGGAATTCTAAAAGTGAGCTTCATTTTTTATCTTTATCTATTTAGTTAGGTACTTGTTATTTATAATTTATTGGAATGGTCACTATTATGTGACTGCCTCTGTAGCGTAGTTGGTAGCATGCTTGCCTGTGGCGCAGAGGACCTGGGTTCAAAATTCTGGTAGCATCATGGAGGTTTTTCCCCTGCTGGGACGTCTGGCATTGGGTGCACTCTGCCTGGTAAGTCCCAGGAGGACCAATTGAGGAGCTACTTGATGGAGAAATAGCGGCCCCAGGTCGCGAAAGCTACATAACTGGCCGGGAGGGCTCGTGGCGCTGACCATGTCCCACCCTCCAGTACTGTACCCCACCAATGACGCCTGTGGTGGGCAGAAGTGGGGGAGGCAGCGGCTGGGTGGCGAGCCTTGGCCCTTCTTAGACTGTTATGCTAGGGGTTTAGTTTAGGTCACTATTATGTGGGAATACTTGTCTGCTGGGCCATCAGAACACATTTTACTGAGTTCATCTAAACGACATGCTCATGCCAATCACATTATCATAAGATATTCCATGATAGAGCGTGCCTATCTGGGGCTTAAAATAAAAATCTGCTCACCTTACCTTTGCATAAAACATTCTTCCTCTCTTGGTTTATACCCATCAGTCATTCTCTTTAGAAAATCTTTTAACTTCAAATATTCACTGATGTCAAAATTTCATTACATGACCTCAGCACTTTTCCCAATGTAATGCTGAAACCTTTCAAGAGCTTTATTTTTGAAAAATGTGTTAATGGTGCTCCTGAGATTTGCTCAATATTGTTTTCTTTTTGAATCACTGTTTTTAAAACACTTATACTCTACATTGCACACTAGCTTTAACCTGATAAAATATTCACAAGACATAATTTACTACTTCATTGTCATCTTCATCTCTTTAGGCCAGTCATAGTCCATAGTATCTATGTTTATATTATGGTAGAAAAATTATCAGGTTTTATTAAAAATGTCTATAGTTTGCTAGTACTCTTTGAAACAGAATGCAAGTCATTTGATGGCTTATAATCATAAACATAAAACAAAAACCATGTAATGATCTATTGTATTTTTAAATGAGCAGGTATTTTACGAATCTTAAAATAGTACTTAAAGTATATGTATCTGTTTAAATGATTTAAAATTACTCCCTGCTGAGTCATATTTTAACTTATTTTATTTAAGTTAGGTAAAGTCATGTATGGAACTAGAGAATAATGATTCCACCCTTACCAGATCTACTCTAAATGGGCAAGGAGACAAAGGCCCTCCCCCTTCCTCATAATGGTAAAGTGCACCAGTGACCCAGAGGCCATGACAGCTCCCTTAATGCCAGTGGTGTCTGGGGTTTAATCACTCCAGCCACTTCTGCTACTGCAACCTACACTGTTTGAGGTGCAGTGGCATAATCTCTTCCATATGTGAGGATGAAATTAGGTGCTGGGCTACAAAATTGTAAGCCATTCCAACTGTAGGCCCTATTTCAGCCTCATGGAGATCATGACACATGCCACTGAAGTTGTCACTGACTTCCCTGCATTTGCAGGCACATCTGGTAACATTGGAGCAACTCCAACAAAAACAAAAGCTGAGCACCTGTGCAATCCTACCAAGAGAGCTTGGATATCAAAATTTAAAATCAACCCCAACAAAGTAATAATTTGGTTTACAGATCACTCCAGTGGTGCATAAGAGCCATTGCACCCTAACCAACAGTCGTCGAGGAGCAAATCTTGCTACCTCTTTTTATTCCTCAACCTCAATATCTGCCATCCTGCAAACCTTACATGCTGTCACTAAAGTGGTTAAATCCTCACAAGAGCAGATACATGAATGGTACACCTCAGGCTGACCTCAGCCTGCCAACAACCCATCTTGTCTCCTTTTAATATGGTGGAGCCCGATTTTTAGAATCACACTAGGGGTAAACGAGTCACCAGCTGATACCTATTACTGCTCTTGCAGACATAGCTATGTGTAGCTCAGTAAGTAGCATATGTTACATTCCATCCAAAGATCTATACGAACATTTCACCAGAAATAATATTTTGAGATCTCCTGAAACCCAAAAGAAAAACATTTTTACAAAAAGGTCCATATACATGTGTGTTCATGTGCGTGTAGATGTGCATGTGTGCACATCTATAACCAGCATAACTCAAAAACAAACTGTAGGAAAAACACTAAACTCAGTATTTATCTCAGCATCTTCAAGGATGCACACAAATACTCTCAAGAAAATCCCCCACTGCAAATTCCACTCCCTATATGGATCATTTTTCAAAAATTTTGATTTTCTTAAACATTGCTGGTAAAGATTTTGATTAAAATACCACACATTCAAGATGTATTCATGGCAAATGAGATCTATATCTTGAGTTTTCTGGGAATATCCTCAGAAGCCCTCTTCATACTGAATGTCTTTTTTCAAAACTGGTAAACCGTAAGAGACAGACAAAAGCTGGTTATACTACATTAAGATGTGAACCATTTCTGAAATATTCCTCATTATTATTATTTTTGCCCACCTCTGTAGCGTGATGGTTAGCGTGTCTGCCTCATGTTCAAGAGGTCGCAAGTTCGAATCTCGCTTAGGGTAAGTTATCCGGGTAAGATTTTTTTCCGAGGTTTTCTCTACCCTGAGAAGACGAATGTCGGGTAACTTAAAGCTCCATGGACCTCGGGTTCATTTGAGCATCATTTCACCCATTTCACTTCATTCATTCATCCGATATGACACAATGTTGGAGGACGTTAATAGAAAAAAAAAAAATTATTTTCTAATATTTATATTTTTCTCAAATATAAATGCATTTTTTATTTTTATATCTTTTGGCCAGGCAAAGAGAACTAGATATCAAAGTCATTACTTACCCACCAGCTCTTAAAAGATGTAACCTTCGCTTATAGACTACTGTATTCTCTTATTCCCCTTGTACTTAAAATGAAATATAGAATAAGATAATATACGTAAATGTTAATTGCAAATAGAGGAATAACTGTTTGTAAGAGCTGCTTGTATAAGAGTAGAGATAGTAATGTGAGTGCAACACATCAGATTTTTTGTCACATAGTATTTGCTTTACCTTTCAATAATTAAGTTTAATAGACTACCCGATAAACACATAGTAACTATAATTAACCCAGAGAGGTTATTGATCTTAGTTCTATCTGATGCTTTAGCGTCAGGGTGACAAGTGAATGTGTGCCAAATGTACAGGAGCTACATGTTGGGGTGTAAGCTTCAAAACTTAATTTTAAAAATAGCTAACATCGAAAACACTTCAGCTCATTTCTTCAACCTAAATTAAGTATTTGAGGAAATTCTGGCAACATATGATGATTAAAGATGAGAAACTGTTTTATGGACATCATTATTTGCTTATGTGATAAGATATGGCGATTCATCTCCTGGGTTGCACAGCAGTCGTACAACTCTGAAATTGACTTTAACTGCAAAAAATACTGTCACCGTGGCAGGAAACTACTATCTGCCAGATTTAGTGCATACCTGCCCGGCTACTTGGGCATAGGTCCTGCTAATGACAGGTCTCCCTCAAACATTACTCCATAAAACAGTAACCATTGTGAGCAGCTTCCTGGCTCAGAAAGTTTGTTTTGACTGTTTCGGGCATGTTCCTTTTCTACAAAGTTTCCTCTGAGTAGAGCTCAGTTGAGAATAATGAGCAAGGTCTGATTGAGCAGTTAAGTTGTGGTTCAATGGATCAGTTGTGTTTTGTTGCGAGCGTGTGTAGCAATGTAACATTTGCACTATGCTAAGTGCAGAAGTAATAATGTATTTAGCAGCAACTGCTTTTCTCATTTGTTACAATATTCAGGAAATGACCTTCTTGAGAAATCAAATAGTTATCTTAGGCCCACTTAATGAGTTTTGGAGATGGATGTCTCATTGTCCTATAAGACGATCAGATATTGCTGCAGTAACTCGTATTCCTTTTAAGTGTTTCTTTCTGTTTGTCCGTATACATGGGCATCGCGAAGGGGGGGCAAGGGAGGGCCGTGGCCCCCCCTTGGAAATTAATGAACTTAATGTGCTGACTACTTAACTATTATTTTAATGTTTGTGTAAAGAACAATTTCTATTTAGCGCAAATTTATGCGGTTATCCGCAACAAATACTATAACTTTTGACAACAAAATAATGAATCAATGTTATCTGATTGCAAAATTCTAACATTTGGCCCCCCCCCTGGAAAAAAGTCTGCTGACGTTCATGTCTGTATAAGTAGAATAAATTATTTAACATACTCTTTTTTCTCCCTTTTCAGTAAAACTTCATGCAACTAATACATACATGTGTTTATTGATTAATAAAATTGAAATTTACGTTGTTCTTTCCAGATGATACATGTAAAGTGAATTCTGGAGAAAACATTTTTCTGGAATGTAAATATAAGAAGCCAGTACACTGGAAGTATCCAAAGCAGGATCTTGTTCCTGAATCATATGAAGACGAAGATCTAGTAGAGGTAACAAGAAAAGCAACTTTTGTTATTGCTACTTTTTCCTATTTCCATACTTGTATTTCACCTCATCAAATTTGATTCTAACTTATTTTGTTTTGTTTAATGAAAATATTGTATTGCATTTAGGTATTTTAAGTTCTTTTTAAACTTGTTTAACCAGGAAGCAAAATCGTTAAAAGTTGGTGGGGAATTGTATTATTAATATATTAGTAATAAATAACATTAGCAACAACAAAAAAAATAATGACGTCGATGATGACAATGATGGTGGTGGTGGTGGTGGTGGTGGTGATGGTGGTGGTGGTGGTGGTGGTGGTGGTGGTGGTGGTGGTGGTGGTGGTGGTGGTGGTGGTGATGATGATGGTGGTGATGACGATGATGATGATGGTGGTGGTGATGATGATGGTGGTGATGATGATGATGGCAGCAGCGGTGGTGGTGGTGGTGTTGGTGGTGGTGGTGATGGTGGTGATGGTGGTGGTGATGATGGGTTATACCATAAGTTTGCCATTTATTTACGGATGTAAATTTAATATCTCCCATAATAATTTTTTTTTGTCTCATAATTTATGAAATGAACTTAGATGTTTTCATAGACCAGTGTCCATTTGAAAGATCTGGGCCTTTTGTAGTGAAAGAACTTTTAAAACATATTGCATGTTTTTGCCTTATTGTTTATTTTCTCGTAGGTGCAAGGGGAATATGGGAATACAGAAGGCTTTGAGCGATAGTAAAATCTTTTAGAGCTTTCAAATTCCATTCTCTTTGCATGGCTAACATAAAAAAATGAATACTGATCTTCCATTTGACAAATGTGTATTCAATAGCCACACAAATAACAAGGAATATCTCCCAAATGGTTCACTCTACAAAAAAATTAATTTGGACATCAATTGTGTTTTAACAAGATCTACATTTAGGTATAGTGAGATTTGGCCTATCTCTTACAGTTTACCAGTTATGAAAAAGTCATCCAGAGTAAACAGGACTGTATGGGCTATAGCCAGAAAATTCAAGATATACATTTCATTTGTCATAAAAATGTCTCAAACAAGTGACATTTTAATCAAAATCGTTAGAGCTATTTTCGAGAAAATCAAAATTTTCCATTATAAGGTTAGAGATATTTTCTTCAAAATCTTCATATCACAACCTTTAGGGTTAAAATGAACTACATTAAAATCAATTACCAACTTTGGTCTTTAAGCAGATTTTCATTTTTGAGTATGCTACCTGCAGACACTGACAGACACACTGAGAGACACGCACATAAGATCCTTTTTCTACAAATGATTTTTTTTTTTGGATTCAGGGGGTCTCAAAGCATATACACAAATGATCTGAGCAATGTCAAAAATTTATTATAGCAATATTAAAATATGATTTGAAGCTTTCCTGGCGACGAACATATTCAAGATGCTCTCAGGCTTTGAGCCAGATGCAGTGATGAAGAGACATTGACGTTTCGGGAGTGTACATCTCTCCCATCTTCAGGATGAAGAATGAATAGCAAGAGTGAAGGGACCAGTATATGTACTGTCAGCCAGTACGTACCGAGTAGAAAACACATGGTCTAGTGTGGAGGTGGTTCACCGCTCAGTTGGAATCTGTGTTTTCTGAGTTGGTCGATTTCCAATTTTAAGGCTGGTTTCCAGGATGGACTAAACTGCAATCCAGCGTCCCGGTTCGGTGTACTCTTCTCGGAGGAGATGGACAGAGCCTCCTTAACCCTCCGTTCCCATAAACTACTAATTTTGCCACAATGGTCGTATCTTTGAAGTTAGCTCTGTGGTCTTTTTCAAAGCAGTGCTCCGCCAGCCCTGACTTGTCAGGCTGCATTAATCGTACGGACCGCTCCTTGACTCTGGTGGATATGGTCCTGCTGGTTTGCACTATGTACAGCGTCCCACATTCAAAGGGAATACAGTATACCCCTGGTACTTTAAGGTGCAGTTTGTCCTTTACTGATCTCAATAGGTGTTGGATCTTCAAAGGCGGCTTGTGGATGGTTCTGATGTTGTGTTTTGCGATAATTCTACTGATTCTGCCGGAAAGACTGCCAGTGTAAGGGATGCAGGCAGTGGCGGTTGGCTGGTCTGGTGTTTGCTGAGTTTGTGGTTTTCCTCTCTTGGCCTTGGAGATTGAGGCTTCAATATCCTCTACAGAGTAGCCGTTCTGGCGGAATGTGTGCCTCAGGTGCTGCAGCTCTTGTTTTATGTGGCTGGAATCTGAGACCGACAGAGCTCTGTAGGTGAGAGTGTTGAGAACTCCGACCCATTGTGACTTATGATGTAAACTGCGAGCATTCAAATAGAGGTCAGTATGTGTTGGTTTATGATACACTGCATGCCCCAGAATACCATTGTTGTTTCTGGAGACCATCCTGAAGATAGGAGAGATGTACACTCCCGAAATGTCGATGTCTCTTCATCACTGTACCTGGCTCGAAGCCTGAGAGCATCTTGAATATATAGCAATATTATTTGACTGAACACTACAACCACTGTATACTCAGATATAGTAACTCCTAAAGCTTTTTTTAATAGCTTACAGGTGCTTGATATGTGCTTCACGAGTGACTTTACGAATGTCAACTTGATAATCAAGTGTGGCCCACACTCGATGTAGCATGTTCCTGTTAATTTCACCAAATGCATTTATGGTGCAGAACCGTAGTTCTTGTAGATCAGCAGGTAATGGTGGCATGTAAACTGCATTCTTCACATAACCCCATACAAAAAAGTCACAAGGGAGAACATGGAGGCCATCACACGAGTGCTTTATCTTCATTCCCAGTATGACCTATCCATTGATCTTGAAGTCTGGTGTTCAGGAAGTCACGAACATCATGGTGGTAATGAGGTGGAGCACCATCCTGTTGGTAAATGACGGTATCAGTCTCCAACTGTGGCAGTAGCCAATTCTCCAACATATCCAGATAGATGTGCCCTGTAATGGATTTTTCACTGAAGAAGAGACCATAAATTTTAGATTGTGATATCGCACAGAAAACATTCAGTTTAGGCAAATCACGAACATACTGTATGACAGTATAGGACTTTTCAGTCCCCCAAATCCTTATATTATGCCTGTTCACTTTGCCACTCAGAAAGAATGCTGCTTCATCACTGAAAACAATTTTATCACAAAACTCATTTTCTTCCATACGGTCCTAGAAACAGCTACAAAATTTAAAGCATTTCATTGTGCCCTTGGGTGATAATGCTTGTCACAGCTGCAAATGGTAAAGGCACACATTCAATCTTTTCCTTAACACTTTCCAAATGGTCAAACGCAAAATGTTCAATTCTCTACTGGCTCGATGAGTTGATTTTTTGTGGGCTATGTGCGAAGCTAGCTCACGGATGGTCATTTGGTTCTTCAGGCATTTCAGCCAACCCCTTGATTTGCCCTTACATAGCCATCCCGTGGTTATCAACTGTGATACTATTTACATATAGAGCTGGCAGTGAGTGGTTCTTTCCAGTATTTATTTCTAAAGTTTCGTCGCATGGTTGTCACGGATTTACTCGAATGAAGCTCAACAGCACCAAACGCTTTTTGACTATTGGTCACCATCTTACAACTGCTGGAGCTTGTGATTATATGAGGAAGCATAAGTCACAACTGCACTCTTGCGGTGGAAGGAAGAAATATCATGACTGCTGCAAACGAAACTTTCAGAGATAGTTAACTTAAAACTTCAAATACCATCACCATATCTTTAATAGTATAACTATAAAAAAATCACGATACCACTCAAATCATTTGTGTGCACCCTGTATAGTTCCAGTGAAATCTTGACATCAAATTTTTGGGTGGAATGTAATACTTCCTCTACTTATACGTAGTAGAGAAAGTAATAAAAATGAATGGCTAAATGTGTTACTAAGCACAAAATCCAGAATGACTGGACGAATTCGACCAATTTTTGTTTACAAATATTACCTAAAATTCGAGGGAGGTTCTTATGAAGAGAAAATTGGATAAATGTATAAACAACATTTTTCTTTTTCTCATTCAAATTGTTCTCAGCTCTCAATTCTGTGGGTGGTGATCTGAGATAGATTAATCGAAGAATCAATTTTTGGGGTCATAAAGATTTATTAGAGAAATGAATTTATTCATTGAATCAATCATAGGCACCCTAAAATCCACTTTTGATTCATTTACTTACCATTTCAAACAAAAGTGAATATGCAAAGTAACGTAACTGCGACCTCCAATATTTTGAAGAACTGCAATGGCAAAGGTTTTGCATCAATATAAATTGGTGGTGTGAGAGAATGCATGATGGCACATAAAAGGTCTTTGGAAGCATTAGACCGAACCATGCAAGATCTGCGAAACAATCAAAACTGATTTGTCAAACATTGTGAGTGACTCCATGGTCAACGCCAGCTGATAAACTTAATGCATGTTTGAAGTCCTCCATTTTGTGGAAATGTCAAAATCTAAATTTAAGACAGAATATGTGTGTCAAGTTGCAAAATGATCAATCTGGAGAAACAGTTCAAAACAACTCATTGACATAGATAATGGCAAATTCCCACTAGACCTTTTGACTGGCTTTGTTACCTTTCCTGACAACTTTTGTCAGTTTAATGAATCAAAAACCAAACTCGTTCAAAAGGTGTTCCCAAACCTTGTTCAAAATTACAGAGATCATATTTGGTTGAGCGAGCAAACTCTTTTTTACAAGGACAAGGATATCAACATAATATAATATTTATTTTCAGAAATTAATTGACAGGAAAACTTGCCATTGGTAAGTACAACTTCCACAATATATACGAAAGTGTCCAATACAGTTAAAATGAATATTGTACAGAGATGGTTTGTGATAAGTTTAAATGGCAATGAGGCTGAAAGTATAATGTTTGCAATATTTTCTTCTACATGGTTACTATCCACAGTGATTGGCAACAAGTATATTTAAATGTTTTCTTCTAAGGTATTTCATGTACATGTATTAATGAGTTCAAGTTCAGGTGATGTAGGTTTTACTCATGACCAACCACGGCTTTTCTTTAATGTTCATTTTAAATTAGGTCATTGTTCCAGACATATTCACGATATTAAAATATGAACTATTGAAGTATGAACAATGAAGTATTTTCATGCTACAAAAAATAAATAACATATTTATGCATAGGGTGCCAAAATGGGTAAGAAACAGCCATTTCTATTCTTGAACATTTCTTTTGTAAACACAAAATAAATAAATGTAACATTTCCCATCGAATTAATACAAACATATTAAACATATTCACTCATTCATGGACTATAATGAATGTATTTATGCCAATGATTGGTAGCAAGATAACCTTAACTATCAAAGATTGATTACACTTGTATACTTGTTCTTATTTCATTTTATTATATATTCATCAGCAAACTGTCTATTTTTTATACATGCATTCTTTCCAGGCTTCACAAGGCATCATACACACTACCACATGTCAGCAGTATAAATAAATCCGGTATCAGTGGAAGTGCTATATTATACTCTGCTTATAACGGATGGTCAAAAGGATGGTACCAATGGAGATTAGCTATCAAACACATGATACAGTGAGACGTGACTATCACTGAGCTGTCTCAAGTATGAAGTTATAATACGAAGATTATAAGAACTCTGGTCTCTAGCTTCCAAAAATCCATGAATCATGTGGTAGGGGTGAGAAGTTGCAACACCCGATGTGGTTGCAACTTCAGACACAGCATAGCTAGTGCCATTTGTTGTTCCTAGATCAATTTTCATTGGAGCCCAATCTTCCTTTACTGAACACCTTAATACCAGCCATGATTGACGGAACATGATTTTGACTCCATAAATGCTGTGCAGACGTTGATAAATATTTAAAACTCTAACCCCATTTACCCATTCATATTGCACAAGGGTAAACAGTCCCAATTGTGACCTCTTTTTTAACATGTTACTCTGCCAATGCAGATTTTGCACTCAAATGAATTTGGGCTCGTTGCATTTCTCTATTTAATGAAACTCAGTGTCTGCGCCGGTGCTTCCCTGTTTCCCCTGCACCTGTGGAGAATTCAGAGAAGTGTATATTTTGTCACGCTGATGCGTTTTCTCACCTTATGAATTTAAATGAAGCTTATTTTTGGAATGTTCTTCGATCAAACACAGCTTCCTTGGATGAGGTTGACTCCACTCTGTCCCTGCAGAGTGACCAGCAAATGCTGTTCCATTTGATAAAACTTATATTAAAATATACTAATATAAAATATTGCAGTTTATGTAACTCATCTGTAATCTTTACATTGGTACTTAATCTGTTCATATTTAATGGGTTTTTAAAGCCTGCCCTTAAAACTTTCTGTTTTATGTATAAAATATTTAATCTGTATCATTTGTTTAACAGGATGCAATTAGCAATATCCCTAAGAATTCAGAGGTACATACTTTTGAAAGCTCTGCACCAGATGAAAATGGACTCTATACTGCAAACCTTACAATTATTAATGCAATATATAAGGATACAGGTTTCTATAAATGTCTGGATAAAGGCAAACATGTAGTTAAGGAAAAGTACTATTTTATTGTAGGTGAGTTCACCTATTTATTCTTCTTACTACTGATTATATAATTAGAAAATTGTTATGAGAGAATAATATGTACTGATATTACTTGCTACAGATGATCAGCACCTATTGGTACATGAGAACTTTGCCAGTTTTTATGGTTTCCTCCTAAGACGAACTGTAATACCATGTAAACCAACAGACCAAGATGTTAAAGTGTCTCTAAAAAAGGAAGGAGGAAGCGTATGTATGATCCATATGCAATATATTCTTTGGTTAATACACATTTTTCACACATACATATGTCTGTCTTTCGAGTGCAACAAACGAGATCATTAAAGAAATGTGGCACAAAAAGTATTAATCGCTTTAGTGCAACTACTCATAAAAATGTTCCAGCAATGGAGGCTTTGATATATAAATAATAATTAATGTTACTTAGTAATAATTGTCCTTATTTGAGGTTTATGATTTAATTACTGCTCTAGTTATCTTTGCATTATTCTTAAAGGTATCCTCTGAAGATGATGGGCCATGAGAAAATGCATGGCTTGATCTGATTATTATTATTATTATTATTATTATTATTATTAATAATAATAATAATAATAATAATAATAATAATAGTAATAATAATAATAATAATAATAATAATAATAATAATAATAATAATAATAATAATAATAATAATAATAATAATAATAATAATAATAATAATAATAATAATAATAATAATAACAACAACAACAACACCAACAACAATACCGACAACAACAACAAAAACAACAACAATAATAATAATATTTTATTGCCATTAAGCTGAGTACAGCAATGGACATCAACAGTATGTACAGCTTATATACAAAACAAAAACAATACTATAAACAATAGAGAAGGTAGCAATCTTAGGATTATATACAATCTTACAAAATATTACAGCATATTTTGAACATTTTAGCCTGAGTTCAGTAATCACTACAAGCATTAAAAGTTTAATACAGTAATAGTCAGTAGCCCATATGTGTAGATTTTATCCATAACAATAGTATAATAATTAGTATAAATATTACCATAACTAGAAAACATAGACATATGTTATGTTGAGTCTAACTATAAAACCAATAAAAAACTTATTTTATTGATCTCAAAATATTCATGTATTGAATAGTATAGATTAGACACTAACCTTTCATATAATCTAATTTTAAATTTACAACCCAATAATTCTGTTAATGCTGCTGGTAAAGAGTTATACAGTTTAATGCCCAAGACTTCAAAGCTGATGTTTTTAAAGCTTATGAGATTGTAGGTTAAGTTGGTAGTTATATCTAGTATTATAGCCATGTATGTTAAGTCTGTAGAGTTGGTCTGATATATTATTTTTTACATAAGTGAGTGCCATATAAATGTATAGGTTAATCACTGTCATTACTTTAAATTTTATGAATAGAGGTTTACAGTGTGCAGTTTTTTCTGAATCTGCAATAATATGAATTACCTTTTTCTGTAATATTAGGATATTAGAGACATGCAGTGGCGGTTATTCAGGTGAAGCAGGTGAAGAGGTTTTCACCTGAAAATAGCAGTATTCTGTTTTTGTTAATGTTGGCATTATTCCTGTCATTCTAACAGTTTAGTCACAAATTTCATCTGCTAGGAGCCGTAGCAGGGTCAGTGACCAACCCCTCTTTTGCTTGGAACTTACAGCTTGGCAGCCGGCAGGGAAAATTGGTGGGAACGCACCCTCAGATAGGTTCCAAGGACAAGTGCAACAGTCAGGATTACAGAAGAAATTGCTGCACTAAAGAGCCTGGTTGCCATGGCAACATGACGTCACAAAACAACGTACTACGGGGAAATAACACGGGCATGCACATGTTTCAGGCAAACAAGAAATATTTTCACTTGGGTAAAGGCACAGAACACGGTAGAGGGGATGGTTTCTGTTTTTGCACGCTTAGAAGATAGTATTCGTTTATCTCAAGGAAGAGCTGGTGGTAAACTTAAAACATGGTGTTTTAGATAACTGTGAACGGTAGGTATAATTTACGAGTTTGCTAGACTCCAGTGCTTTTAATATTTAAATTATGAATCCGGTGAACCATATAGTTTGCAATTTGCTAGAAACCCCATTTTCCAGGTGGAAAGATGAAGACAAGAAGGATGTTTTAAACTTTGGGCGGCCCACTGATATCATTGATGTAGCCCTTAAAAGAGAGGATAAGAAAATAAGGAAGACTTATAACATTAAATTCAAAAGCTCTTGGCTCGATAACTATTTTTGGTTATGCAGTAGCCGTAGTTTGCAATCAGTATTCTGTTGGCCTTGTTTGCTTTTTAGCAACAAAAGTAACGTGTGGGACAAAGAGAGATTCACAGATTTCATTAATATAGCCCGTTTCCTTCACAAGCACAATGATTTGGTGGGGCATTTAAAAGTAAATTACAACTAAACGCTTTTGAAAAGAAAAAAAAATAGAAACACAATGGCTGACACTCTTCAGGAAAATAGCAGACCTTTTCATGTGCGTTCCAATGGAAGTGTAACATTATATAGGCTTTTCCTGTAGTTGATCATTAAACCAGCATTGTATTTAGGTAAACAAGAGCTTGCATTCTGAGGTCATGATGAGAGTGCGCTTTCGCGAAGTTGGGGAAATTTCAAGGAGCTTGTGTACTGAAACTCCATTAGAAATCCAAAACCACTGTAATAAAATTAAAAGTATATTCAGCAGTGATTCTAAATCTATACAAAATGAGGTGATTGGATGTATTTTGGAATACTTATAAACCTGAAATTAATGTCTCAGATTTTTTTTTTCTGTTGAAGTTGACGACATTACAGTAATTTGTCAATAGTCTCAGTGCTCTATCATTGTAAGATACGTGAATACAGAGAGCACATTGGTTGAACGATTTTTCGGATTTCATGATGTGAGTGTTGACAGGTCTGTGGAAACATTGTTCCTTTTGCTGCATGGTGTTCTTAAATAATTTAATTAGGAACGTAAATTAGTTGCACAATGTTACGATGGAGCGAGTGTTATGTCAGGAAATTTGAATGGACTTCAAAAAAGAATCAAGAACAATGCCCCTCAGGTAGTTTTTGTACATTGTTAGGGTCACCGTTTAAATTTGATTTTAAAACAAAACTGCATATATTTGCATCCGCCATGTTTATTTCTCTCACTTACTACGCAAACTGTCATATGTATTGGACCAAAATGAATCATAGTGTGACAGACAGTTTCTTTTGTGTATAGCTCCATTGGATACAAAAAGTTCGGTAAAAAATGTTGGACTGTGCTGCACCGGCTTTGCATTGTATTTTCAGCATGCTTATGTGAACCTCTTCACCTATTTTGTAAGGCACGAGCCGCCACTGGAGACATGACTGCTGCTTCCCCAGAGTAGAATACTGTATGAAATTATACTATGAGAAAAAGCAAAGTATGCAGATCATATATATGGCTCAGGTACATGTTTTTTTAAATTTCTAATTAGATGTATAACTTTGGACAGCTTAGCTGTTAGTATATAGTTGATGTATGGTGCCCATGAGAGCTTGTTGTCCACAATGACCCCTAGAAATTTAACTTCTGTTGAACAATTTTCTACTGAGATCTAATGCAAATTAAATACAAGTTGTTGAATTTTATTATCATTTAATAAGAAGCCATTGGCTCTAAATCACATGCTAGCACATGCCAGCTATGGTATCATCTCCGTACACCACTGTGTGAAAAGTTAAAAAGAAAGACAAGTCATTGATCATTAATAAAAATAACAATGGCCCGAGTATGGAACCCTGTGGGTCCCATATTTTAGTTCCACCATTTTGGATTTCTCATTTCTAATGCACACTATTTGTTTACAATTTGCTAAGTATGTTTCAAAGAGCTTTAGAACAGTGTTGATTATGCCATAAAATTTTAGTTTAGTTAGTAAATGAGCATGCTCTACACAATGAAATGCTTTACTGAGATCACAGAAAGTAGCCTGGACAGCGTTAAGGACATTTGTAACAAGAGAAGAAATGGTATCAGCTGTTCACCTGCCTCTTCTGAAGCCAAACTGTTCAACACTGGTTATCCCCATGTCATTTAAATAACTACAGAGCTGCTTATACATGACCTTTTCCAGCACTTTTGAGAAAACCGGGACTAAAGTTATTGGACGGTAACTGGATGGTACAGTTAAATAAGGAAAAATTGAATCTATTAACAGTGAAGCAACAAGATTCTAAAGTAAGAACAAATTAGAAACTAAAAACTTCACTTATCTTATTAATTTGCTGCTAACCCTGGGGTTTCAAGCTGTGTCCAGCTCATTCACAAAGCCATATAAAGCCACAGTTTTTATCACCCTTTTTATGGATCGAGTCCACCCTCAACAGTTTCAATGCAGCTGGAAATATTCCTTCTACAAGGCATCTGTTCAACAAAATGCAAGCGGGTAGCAAAGCTACTCCAACAAAGCTACCCAGACAGTATTTGTTTTTGCTGTGTCCAAGAAGTTCACTAATAGATTCCTTCGCCTTTACTATGCTTTGACTAATTTTTTCTACTGAGCTAATGAAAATATTCTTCAAGTCATTTGGTGCTAACTCTATACCATTTTGTTTGTTAGGTTTTGCAACAGAGTTTATCAGATCCCAGACCATCTTACACTTATTGGTGGCAGTTTCAATACTATTTATGTTGTATAATTTTTTAGCCTCACTTATCAATAGCTTATACTCCTTTCTTTTGTTGATATACAAAATCCTGGCCTTGTTTGATTTGTCTTTTCTATATAAGTCTAAGTATATCATAACTTTGTGTTACATAGTAGTTAATTGGGGAGTAGAACATACATTTTTATCCTTGTTGAGAACAAAATTTCTGTTTGTGGTGGTGAATATTTTACATTTTCTTTGGGGATACATGTCTCAAATATATTTATGAATAAAGTATGAAATCTTTCAAAAATTTCATTTGCTGTTAATGCAATGTTAGAATAGGAGCTGTAAAGCACATTTCATTTAACATCATGACACATGTTTCTAAAGCATAATATTTTGTCGCTAGTTACTGGTCTTGAAAGTACAGTTATCGCTTTTCTTGGTGAAAACAAGTTAGGTTTTACATTTTTTATGGTCAACCACACTGAGTCATGATCTGAGAAAGACTGCTGTGAGTCTAGTAGGTTAATATTAGTTCATTTGAAGTTAAACTGCCTGAGAATATTTTTAAATTCTATGACTGCTTATCTTCTGTGATATCAAATTGTGAGTTTAGATCACCACCTAAAACTACACCTATTAAAATGTTTCCATTTAGGCCCAGTATAAAGAGTTAGTAATTCCTTGTGTTTTTCAAGGAAAATAGTTGGATCTCCCTTTGGTGACCTATATAATGCAATTACTAGCACTTTATACTCCTGAACATGCACCCCAGTGGCTTCAAAATCTATTTCTTCACAAAATGATTCCAAATCTAACCTTTTACAGCAACCTGCAAGATTTTATTGTATATAGATTGTAGTCCCTCCATGAATGTGATTTTTTCTGTAGTAACTATTAGCTAGATAGTTGTCTTCTAATACTTTTTATACTATTTCATTCTTCTGGCACCAATGTTAACACAAACAGACATTATACACATTTTTCCTTGCAAAATCATTAATAAGTAAATCTTTCTTCCCCATTCCCTGTATATTGCTAGAACCTATTTTAAATTCAGATTCACTTCACTTTTCATTCCTGATTAGCATAACTTTATTCTTTTGTCTGTCTACTTCATGTCCCTTTGTCCATTTAACCTAAAAAACTGGCACTTTTTGGAGTTTCACCAGAAACACCTGTTGTCTGTTTACAACTGCTTCTACTTCACTAGCCTGAACCACTATTTCACTATTTCCAAATGGCAGTAGAATAATATTGGAACTGGCTTCCCTCTTCATCACATTCACAATTTTGTTCATCAGCTGCTCCTTCCCTTTCCAGTTCAGATATAGGCCATGGCATGTATGGGAGTCATGATCCAAGTCACTAGTATAAACTAAACTCACATTATTGAAATTATCCACAATCTTCTTTATAGATTAGTTACACTGTCTCACTGCTTTGTAACGAATCTATAAAGAAGATTGTGGATAATTTAAAATAGTAGTAATAATTCAGAGGAGCTTCCCAATATGGTGCAAGCCAATCAACCTGGACCACTGTCAGCTTTCCTTTGGGTTGCTGTGAAATGCAGTATACAACATCATTGATTTGGCTTGCATGGGCCATCCCAGGAACATTGAAATTTCCCTTTAGTCCTTGTGGAACAATAGAGCCAGACAAGGTCATCCCATTGAATCCAGCATTGTTCATCAGATGGTAATAGTGTGCCTTCATCTGGACCCCTGCCAGCTTCAGTTGTTTTCTGACTAGATGGTAGATGTCTTCCAGTCTGTCTGTTAGACCCCGTATAATCCTTTGTGGGCCAATCAGAATCAGGAGATGAGCAGAACAATAGATAAGATGGTAGCCATGTCTCTAATCCAAATACCATGTTGGCTGGTGTCATGTCAGTGGATTCGAGTACTGATGCTGGATAGACCAGAAGGAGCAATGGCACATACACACAATAATCTTGCCGATGACTGAATACCACTTTGATGAGATGCTCCTCATCTACCTTGGTATAGTGCTTCACCATTCCATTTGATTGTAGACGAAAGGGAGTGGAACGGGTCTTTGTTTCATGACATGGTCTCGCATTAGGTTCACTGTGCTGCTCCTGGGGGACTCCAAACTATCAGAATAAGGCATTTCCATGTGCATTACAGTCAAAGCCTCTTGATTGGTCACTGAGTGAACCTTCAATTACTTGACAAAGTAGTCCATAGCTAGTATAACAGGTAGTGATTTCCCACATTTGTTCTCAGGAAATGGCCTGCCACATTGATGGCAATTCTTTCAGACTACACTTTGTTATTGTACTGTTGCATTCAGCCTGTACTACCTCTTCTCCATCCTACTCTTACAGCAGGATAGCCCTGATTCTGAGCTCATTTGCATTTGTACCCGTAATTAACCTCTTAACAGGGGTGGGGCATCCTGCAACCAGGGCCATTCAAATGGCATTCTTTTGGATTTGGAAACCTTACTCAGCTTTTTGGAACCACTGAAAGAACTGTTATTTCACTATTAGTTATGTCAGCAGCTTGGCAAGTTTACAACTTACGGCAATAAGTAGCCACCAACTTATAGTAGTATTTCCAGAGGCCCAAGAAGCACCTTAGTTTTTATTCAAGATGTTCGTCGCCAGGAAAGCTTCAAATCATACCTTAGTTTTTGTTTATTCTTTAGCCTGGGCAAATACTTGATGCCTTGCACCTTCAGGGAATCCATAGTTACACCATCACAGCTTAAGGCATGTCCCGATAGTGTATTTATTTTTAAATTCTTGGCACTTTTAGGAGTTCAACTTCAGCTGCCACAGCAAGCTTTTGAATACCTACTAAGGTTACACAATTTATCCTCAAGTGTCATGCTTATAACAGTGACATTGAGATAAAAGAGATAAGCTTCATAGGTAAGGGCTCTTATCACAGATTCCACGAGTTTCTGGATTGTTGCAGGGTTGCCATGAAGTACAAAAGGCAATTAGCAAGAACTCCCACAATCCATCTCCAGTGGTCTGTCTTCTCCTTGCTGTCAGAGTGAAGTACCACTTTTTGGTACTCTGGCTTCAGGTACTAGTTGGAAAATCACTGCACCCCCTCTAAGATGTCCAATATCGCCTTTATGTCGTAGGTGAAAATGGTATTTCTTTGTCACATCATTCAGCTTTGGTAGGCAATGCTTAAGCACAGATCTCCATCCCTCTTCACTAAAACCACCGGTGAGAACACAGGACAACCAGATTGTTCTATTATGCATCTGGTCTTCATGTCTGCTATATAGCTGTCTATTTCCTTCCCCTTCGCTAGCAGAACATGGCGAATCTGCTGCCTGATTGGTAACGATGTGATGCATCACTAGGGGTATGGCCACAATCATCTTCTGAAAGATTGGAGATAACCCTGGAATTCCTCTAGCAGGTTAAGGATTTGATTCCTCTGAGTTCCTCAGAGGTTTTCAGCTGCTTACAGAACAGGATTATCCATATGACTGTCCAATATCTGTGAGTTCATTTGGCTCTTGAAGCCCTTAGCAACAGGCTTACAGTTCTGCAAGACAGTCCTGCTAAGCATTTCATATTCCCAGTATATGACATTAAGGAACCTCACCAGATGTTCTTCCATGCCTGAAGCCGCACTCTGCAATGTAAAGTCCATCTCGGAGTAGTTCTCCATCTATAATTATGCTCCTCGATAGCACTTTTCTGTTTTCTTCCAAAATTCTTTTGCTCTAAGCTCTTGCTCTTGGCTGCAATTTCTCTTCTGGATAGTTCAGCAGGATCTCATTACAGCCGAGGTGCAATATTAAGATCAAACATCCACTTTGGTATCAAAAGGTCCAGAATGAGCTCCTCAAAACTGAGTTTTTGTTTATGGACACTCCTTAACTGTTGTGGCTCTCAGTGTCCCATTTTATATTGAACATGAAAGACTGCTTAATTTTTCTGGAAGGCCTATTTTTGGCTTGAGGTCTTTTACATGCCATAAATCTATGACACAGGATCACTGGCTTTACTTCCCTTCCAAAGGAAACCATGCCAGAATTCTTATGCCCAAAAAAGCCATTGCCCATAGATCACCTAGGACAACAATTAGTTCCTCAGTGATTGCCATAATGGAAACCCAAAATTTCAGATTGCTGCTTCCAAGGGTCAACTCCTCTGTCAGCTTCCTCAGTTCACAGGAAGGGCTTCACCCAAGATACTTCATAGCCCACAGAGCCTATATGGCATCCTGTTTGGTAGTTCCAGCATCAGATTGAGCCCAGCGATAGTTAATATTGCTCCAATCCTTACAGTACTAGCTCTTGCAAGATCTCAAATCCATTTATGTGCCACGAACTATTCTCAACGTGTTCAGTGTGAACCGAATCAAAGGTGATGATGGTTCCATTTCTTCTCTTGATGCTGGCCTTAGTAGTTTTCCTCATCCTTGGCCAGGCTCTTGGTACTCCAACACATAGGTCTCCCGAGGTAACTTAAAAAACATTGGTCTGGGCCAGATTTGAACCCATGACCTTGGAATCTGTAGACCAGGGTCTAACCAACTGAGCCACCAGATGACACACAAACACACACAGAGATAGATATATATGCACACACACACTTCAAGTAAAAATGGCATATTGTTATTTAATCTGGAAACAAAATAGAATTATGACACACATTTGTCTTATATAACAAGAATAGATTACAAAATGAAACATACTTCACCATTGTTTTATTTCATTTGCTTGCTTTTCACGAAGTACATGATGGAAAATGTTTCCTCACACTGCCCCCACACACATATAATACTGAATTGTTGACCCATATCAAAAACAAGGCCAAATTTTTTAGCGCAAAGGATTGAGATGAGGAAAGTTATTTCCAGAAAGTGATAAATTCCTGCTTACCTACAGTTCTAAATACTTTCTTGAACTTGTTGCAAATTGCTGTATTACTCTGAAGTTCCAATATTTCAGTCTGAACTTCAGTAGGGTAATGGATGATGTGTTCCTTGGATAGGGAAAAAGGGATTGGTGAGAAGGAGATCATATTTTGCTTCTTGGAATTCTGAAAACTTGTTTTCAAAGGAGATTTTTAAACTGTGCTTATTTATAAAAGTCTGGAAACCTGCTAAACTCAGTGGTTGTCCAAAAAGAGAGGCTTTCTTCTTATTTAAATATTCTGTTCTCATTATTGAACCAACCAGATACTGGGAATTTAAATTAGCATGCATCTGAAGTGCCATTCTATACTGCATATACTCAGTACTGTAACACACATTCTACAAGTAAGACATACAGGCTTGGATGAATTTCCCTTAGTTAAAATATACTGATCTTCCCATTCAAATTTAAACCCCTGAATTACAATATTATCTTCATACTTCCTTTTCAAATCACACAGCTTGCTCAGAGACATGTAATGCAGCAGGCCAACAGTAATAATTAAGAAACAATAATACTAGGGAAAAGTGGCTAGATCTGTCATTCCTGCCTGCCTCGATAGTGTGATGGTTAGCGTGTCTGCCTCACGTTCAAGAAGTCGCGAGTTCGAATCTTGCTTAGGGTAAGTTATCCGGGTAAGGTTTTTTCCGAGGTTTTCCCTTATCCTGAGAAGACGAATGTCGGGTAACTTAAAGCTCCATGGACCTCGGGCTCATTTGAGCATCATTTCACCTGTTTCATTCACTCACCGTCTGATATGACACAATGTTGGAGGACGTTAATTCAAAATAAAAAAAAAAAAATCTGTCATTCCATAGTGGTAAATGAAGGAAGCAGATGGAAATGCTCTTCCTCAAACCCACGGAATTATATGTGAATTATACTACGGTTTCTTCACCAGCTCATGGTCCCAGGGAGGAATACAGCAAGTAAGTACATCAGTAAACAATAATTTCTAGTAAACAATGATATCTTGTGCTTCTTGTTGCACTTGCGTTAGTAGTACCAACCTTGGAATGTGTATTCACGCCTGATCAAGGCAAAGAAGTCACTCAAAATAGCGGAACTTAAACGTTATTTCTAGTTAATGCAGTATATTTAGTTTATAAAACATATTAAATATTTTCAACTACTCCATCTTTCTCCCACTGATCATTTTCTACCTTCTTTGTATGTTTTAAAAAACCCTGCCAATCTGTTTTGGTACACCCTTGAGCATTATATCGTGCAATTTCTGCAAGGAAGATTCACGTGTTACATTTCTCTAACTATTCATTTTAGCTTGACCCAAGGGAGTTCTATAGGATTGAGGTCATACATGTATGGGGTGAGCAAAGGACTGTGTGATCCAATGAAATCCAAAATGTGTCCGCTTTAGAAATTTCTTTAGGTTTGTTTGTTTCAATAATTCTATAAAGGTCTGTTTTACACATAGAACTGTCACTTTGAAACCCTTTGTACTGCAACCACAATATCATACCAGATTTCATAGCGCTCCTAGGCAGGGATTTAACTACTACTACACTCCTGTTTTATTTACTTCTGAGATAACGCTAGTGAGTCATTCAATTTTTAACTGAAATTAAGAGATATTAGCAAATTAGTGAGCAAATATGGCAGAATAACATTGGATGTAGGTTGGCAACCTAATCAGCCACATTATCTACAAAACATGGATTACACTCTGATCCTCATCTCCCCTTCAATCCTCTAAGACCATAAGCTGGTGAACAGACAATACCTACTGAAGAAGCACAAAACACAGGATATTGGAGAAAAGTATTAAAATGAAACTTTTTGAGAATATTTTTCAATCTTTAACCTAATCTTTAATAGTTACTTGCTTGAATCTGTTATCATCATCGTCATATCGTCATCGACATCACCATTATCGTCGTCATCACCATTATCGTCATCATCATCATCACCATCATCACCACCATCATAACAATCATCACCATCGTCGTTGTCATCATCATCATCATCGTCGTCGTCATCACCATCATCATCATCATCATCACAATCATCATCACCGTTGTCATCATGCTGCTGGCAAGTTGTGGACAGCTCAATGTGCGTTGTTTGTGTATCTGTCCTTGTTAAGGCTTTATCACCTTAATGACGAAATGTAGGGGTTTGAAAAATAGCAGATGTGATTTAGGTTGGTGAATGAAAGGAGGTAGCAAGCTTTGCTACTCAATGGCTGCTGGCCAGAATTTGATGGTCCTTGTACACTGCTGGTATAATCTAAAATCCCAATTGGGGTTGAGTTTTAAATTTTGAAATCCATGCATTTCTTAGGATAAGTTCAGCTTTTGCTGCTGGTTGAGGTGCCCTGATGTTAATGTTACCGTATGTGCCTGCATGCCATAAGGGGAAGCCAGTGATGCCTCAAGTAGCATGCCCAAGAGACCGAGGGTGCTTTGATGGAATGGCAAAAAGTTGTAATATTTTGCATTCTGCTGCCTAATTTCTTTGTCCACGTAGGAAGAGACAAGGCTTTATGCAGTAGTCATAGGGAAAGAAGCACTATACACAATAGATTTTCCAGAGACATCAAACCTTCACCCAGTGCAGTAGCAACAGGTCCTGTTTTAATGAGTCACTAAAATTGCAATTGGCATCTTCTTCATGTGTATGACTCAGAATGCATTCATGTGCCACTAGAATTGGCCACCTCTGCTTTATATCCAAGATTATCTATTGCAATGAGTTTGCCATCTCCAACAACTAGATTTCAGGTGTCGGTTCTTCAGTTAAGTAACTATAGTGGTGGTTCTATCTAACATCTCACACTACCATGCTCAACTACAACGCGAAGACATAGAAATTTATAAGCATTCCAACAACTTCAATAGGAAGGAAGAAGCCCTTAAGCTCAACAAAACTTGGTACCTCATCATCGATGACATTAAACAACACAGTCAAGCAACACAAACCAATCAGAACCTAGTAGCACCTGAGATGCAGCTAGGCCTCTCCCACTAACTGCACCGCCTCAGCGAGCCCTGAGCCACTCAGAGAAGACCCCCCCGTATGTAAATACCGCATCCCAGACAGGCAACGCCTCAGACGCAACTGTACATTCACCAAGAAGACTTTGACCATGCCACCGATGATGTCCACTGCAGTAGTGGACAAAACGTCTGGACCAAGTTACTCCAGGCGACCACGGCAAATCAGCCCGGAAGACTCTTTTAGAATTACAAACACTGGCCGTGAAAGGCTACACTTACTCATGTAGTGGTGTTAAGTGGCATAACATTACATACTGGAAAGATTGCAACCTCTGAAGGTGTTGTAAACATTATACCCAGGATTTTTAAAGTTCAAATTCTTTGTTAGTGATGGCTTAATGTGTAATACTGTATTATAGGCAATCTTACTGAACAAGTCTTTCAGGAAGGCAATCTAAATAGAGAATGCTTCTTGGACTTACTGCAAACTTGTTTAATGGAAGCAGTCTTTAAGATGTGCTGAGCAATTAGCAACAAAGGTCTGGTTACTGATGGTACAGACTTGTCGCCATCTCAGTCATCCATTGCTATATTTATCTACTGGCAGTTCATCACTGTTTATCATAATATGAACAACATAGATCCTAAGGCTTGTTTACCAGGATACACAGCAGCATTCATACCCTGCAGACACTGGAGGGAAGTCCAGTTGATCTTGAAGGCCAAAAAGCATTAGGAATTACTTTGTTTTTTAAGGTATTGCTAAATTCTGAGAAGTCATGAAAAGTTAGCAAACTTGTACTGTGTATATCTCATTTTAGAAATTTTAAAGTAGGAGAAAAATGCTGTTCCATTGGAATAAGAGTTGACATGAGTATATAAACGTGAATATGAATGCTTAAGCTTCACTTTTTAGAAGTTTAATACCGGTTTATTGCTATTATTATATATGGAAAATGTGGGTAAATTTGCTTTGCCTTCTGTTAAATTTATGAAATGATAGATGCAATTTTGTAAGGTCACTAATGATATAACATCACTGGTATAAATAAAACAAAATAGCATAGGAAAAGAATGTGAAAAATTATACCTGTATTAATCCAAGTTTTCATAGATTTTTTCAATTTCTTTAACAGATCATTCGCAAGGGCAACCAAGATGGTAGGATAACTTATGATGCAAAACATGGCTACATTATAAATCCTGCATATGCATCTGATGATGGATTTTATACTTGCATGGCTAAAAAGGGCCATAGTCAGACCATGACCTATGTGCTAAACATTCAAGGTAGGTATTTATTCGTAATAACAGGTTCATAGTGATAGCCATGAGCAACAAATTTTAAACATCTTAACCTTTATTTTTTAGACAAACCAAGTGTATCATCTTAATTTACACACTTTTCTACAACTTCTAACATCTCTTTGCACAAATTTTTCTATTGTTCTGCAAGTATGAAAATACACTTATGATAGAACTCTGTTCCAGCTGCCTGAAGATACAATGCACTGCTTTCTAAATATCCTCCACCATCATATAGCATAGGCTTTGCATCTGTTCCTTAACAGGATCAAAAAGATGATAGTTGTAGGGTGCCAAGTCAAACTGGAGGGGATGTTGAAGAGTTTTCCACCCAAATGTCCTGACCTTTCCCACAGTGACATGAGTCAAATGAGAACATGCATTACTCTGTTCCAAGATGATTTTCTTTCCAGGTAATTTATTGTGCAAATGGTCTGGATATAGCAGGCAGCATTTGTGATTTGCATATATATATTTTTTCTATATTTTGTTGTTTAACAAGGCTGTCAATTCCCAGGATCACATCAGCATGTAACCAACTGAGCCACCCAGACTGACATTTATGGTTTGTGCATACTAAAAAAAAATTCAATCAAAATCCAACTCTGTACATTCTAGAAGACATAGTTCATAACTTCCCTGGCAGGTTGTTCATTCTTCATTTTCTTCTTTGGTGGGAAATCCAAATAGTGCCATTCCATACTTTGACATTTTGTTTCAGGCTCATATAGATGCAAACAGCTTTCATTGCCTGTCACTATACTCGTAAAAAACCATTGCCTTCATTTTGAAACCTCCAAAGAAGGTGATTCTTTGAAGTTTATAGTCTTCAGTAATAAACTTGGGACCCAATGTTGATAAGCTAAGCTTTCAATCTTCCTTTTGTACACTATGTTCTACTGCAAGTTTTGCAGCAATTTTATCCACAATGACACTTCTGTCTTCTCTAATGAGCTCATCAACACTTTCCTTGTTGCATTCCTTGGGGGTAGTTTGAGAGTGGTCACTATGAGGCTCATCCTGACACTCATGTTCCACTCTTTAAAATATTATATCCATCTCTTAACATTACTGATATCTCCATAGGAACATTGAAATCTGAGGTGCATCTTAGAAGCTATGTGTCCCCTTTAACAAGGAATTCAATGAGAGCATGATGTCAAAACAAAACACTGATGTCCAACATTGTGAAAATACTGCCTGTGGTCATGTGATAGAAGATCATGACTACATATTGCAAAATGCAGTATAAAGTCTGCATTACGATCCTGCTGATTTTTTGTTTCATTGTTGGAATCTGAACTTTAACAATGAGTTGCTCACCACTTTCAGTATGATTCTAATATTATGCTTTGCACCTCTGTTTTTAACTAGGCATGATACTATGATTACACAAATTTAACTTTCATAATTCAATATACCATGATGAAATGTATGTATTTAATGAAAAAAGGTAAATTTAAAAAATAAATTTTGTGAAGAATCAATTAATAAACTGTTTATTTACTTAGTTATCTTTTATCTTTGATACCGAAATTTAGATTTCCAATCAAATGGGCTTGATAAAGACACGTTTTAATTTAATTGCCGGATGTGAAATTTGCGATAAGTGTTGAGTAATAACATAAATAGATAATAGAGCAGGAAGTGTTGTAAGGTGAGCAAGATATGAGTAAATAATAGTCGTTAAATTTGTAGGATAAACACATTATTGGTTTGAAATTAACGAGTCATGACGTCATACTACATAGTTTAAATACACGTTTGAAAGTCAGGTCTGCCAACCTTAAAAGTCGCACGATATATTTAATAGAATATAAAGTAAACATCGTTTAATCCTAAAAAGGTAATTATATATTCGAAATTCATAAAAGAACATGTTATAATAGAAAGGGACATTTCTAAATTGCGGGAAAAGGAAATAGCATTTTGGATACGAGGCTTTCTTGGATGACGTCATGACGTTTAAAATTGGAGAGAACGTTTTTTCCTAGCGTGGGTACGCGAGAAAGCGTCTGGTGGTCTGGTCACTACTCAGCCCAGACCAGCACCGCACGTTGTGGAGTGCAGACGTGAGTGTGATTCTTCTGCGTGTAGCAAATCGGCCTTACTCCCGAAAATATCTAAGATGTAATAAACAATATACAAAGGTTTTCTTGGGTAGTCTATCACACCTGCGCGTACCCGAGATAAATAAAGAGATCTCAACCTGAGCTAGCGGGAACGAACCAAATCAACGGGCGACAACGAGACCAACGACATTTACGCATCAAATGGCGACACAACGAGAAACGAACAACGACTATTAGCTTCACTAGGCATGATACTATGATTACACAAATTTAACTTTCATAATTCAATATACCATGATGAAATGTATGTATTTAATGAAAAAAGGTAAATTTAAAAAATAAATTTTGTGAAGAATCAATTAATAAACTGTTTATTTACTTAGTTATCTTTTATCACCTGTACCATTGACATTCTGCTAAATCAATGTAAAATGCCTGTTCAGAAATTATTTTAATTAACCAATACAAACTTAGTGACATACAAATGAAGAAAAAAAATGTATGTTTGTGTCACAAGTTGGTTTTTGTTGGCTGTGAGTTCATCTGAAAGAAAATTTATTCAAATGACCCTCTCCATGCAATATTTCTTTTTATTATAGTTATTCACAAATTGCTCACACAGAACATTTTTTCCATTAATAATGATAAATACTGGCAAAAATAGCTTAAAAACACAATGTTTGTATATATGTGAGATTACAGCAGGCTGAAATGACAATTATTCTTTAACCCATTATTGCCCAATGGTCTATTTATAGACTGTTACAGATATGACTTTTCTTTTAGTTTAGGTGAATTCTCAAGAGTTATTTAAGTTACTGCAGTGCCTGTGAAAGCTTGTTATTGTTCTTTCCCTTGATACGTTTACCTCCCAACCTTTATAATAGAATAAACTGTTGATAAAGGTTTGTACTATTATATCACACAAAGAACATGCCAGTATAATCAATCCTAATGCTGAAAATATGATCCTAAAGTTAAGCGATCTACTTACAGACCACTGGACACAAGTGTTATTTCACGTCAGTACACAGAAACTCTTACTTGATGCAATGCTAGCAAGATTGTTACTTCCATAATAGTATGCAAGCATCTGTCATGTGTGTTAATTGTCTTCTCTGTTTGAAACAGAGTGAACTGGCGCTCACCAGTGTTCTACATTGTGTTCTTTGAGGCGACAATAGGTAAATGCATTGATTCCTAAAGTACATATGTCTTACAGCTATTAATTTTGGGGATAAGTTTGCAATTCTACACTAACAAAAAATGTTGTTGTTAGCTAATGCTGGATTTCTGACAATGAAGTCATTAATCCTCTTGCTCTCCAATATTTTTCACTATGGATGGGGCACTGGAAGTGGCCGGGCATATTTG
Source organism: Tenodera sinensis (assembly GCA_030765045.1). NCBI lineage: Eukaryota > Metazoa > Arthropoda > Insecta > Mantodea > Mantidae > Tenodera > Tenodera sinensis. Next base: position 96,353,012 of record CM060961.1, on the reverse strand, counting down.
AAGGTGGTCTCGATCCATTTCCTCTTGCAGATCACATAGAGAACAGAGTGGTGAAGAATATATCCCAATTCTGTTTAAATGTTTTGCCAGACAATCATGTCCTGTAATCAACCTGAAGGTTGCAACTGCTGTTTTTCAAGGATACTCAGGAATCACTGTTTGAATGTTTGGTAGTTCCCATCCCATCTTTTATTCTTTGATTTTTCATAGTAATATTTTGCAATAATTTTTTTGAATTCAGAGTTGACTAATCTTTTAGCTGCATAAAATGGTAGATTAATTATAGATTTTTGTACACCGCTGGTACCCTTTTTTGCAAGAAAATCAGCTTTCTCATTACCACTCAGTCCACAGTGAGCAGGTATCCATTGGAAGACTAGGTGCTTTTGAAGTGCTGTTAGATGGGTAAGGATTTTCCAGCATTCTATAATTGTTTGGTTTTTTGATGACTTGGAAGTAATTGCTATAATTGCTGCCCTGGAATCTGAGAGAATAACTGCTTGCTGAAAATGTGAAATTCTGTACAAAAGATTTTGTAGGGCCGTTTGAGTTGCTTCAATTTCTCCATCAAAGTTAGTAGTTCCATAACTTAAAGATTTGTAATAGGAAAAGAGGTGACATGTGACTCCAGCACCTGCTCCATCTTGGTTTGATATCAATGATCCATCAGTATAAATATGGAGCCCTTCGTGTTCTGGAAATCTAGTATGGATTGTCTCTAATGCCAATAATTTTAGAACACTAGTTGGAGTATCACTTTTTTTAACTTCTTCTGTCAGGTGTAAATAATATGTGATGTCTAATCTATGTGTTGGATTGACTTTAGATATGAAGTTTTCCTTTGAATTAGGAAGGTGTACATCCTTCTTGATGTCTTGAATTTTGGAAAGAAAGCTCTCCTGAGTCTTTAGTGTATGTGTAAAATTTCTCTTGTGCCATGTATTGAATGGGAGTCTGATCAAATTTTCGTGTTGAATAAGAGCCGCTTTTTCTATTTCATTTTCAATGGGGTATTGGTTGGTTAGTATTTCCATAGCTGCTATTGGTGTGGTTTTGATATCACCTGTAATTAATCTCAGACTTTGGTTTTGAAAGATTTGAATTTTTTTTGTGTTTGCTGTTACAAGAACTTCGCTGCAGTAAGTAAATAATGGTTTTATATATACATTGTATGTTGTGTTAAGCGTTGCTCTGGAACATCCCCCCTTCATTCCTGTTAGACATTTTAACAGTGAAAGGCGCCTCTCTGCTCTTTGTATTACATTTTCTATTTGTTTGGTCCATGTAAGTTTGATATCAAATGTAACTCCTAAATACTTTGCTTCCTTTGTTTCTGGTAATTGTTGACCCTCAAAATTTAGTTTTATTTTTAGTGGTTTTTTTCTTAGTGAAAAGATTTGGTAGTTTGATTTTGTTGTATTAACAGTCATTAAATTTTCTTTGGTCCACCTCTGTAAGTTGTTTCAGGATTGTTGCATGGTTTTTTCTAGTTCTGTACTTTTGCTTTTTGGTTTTGAAGTCCACATTACTAAATCATCAGCAAATAGTGCACACTTCAAGCCTGATTCTTGTATTTGTTGTGGTAGATCATTAATAAATATATTAAAAAGTGTAGTGCTGAGCACTGCACCTTGTGGTAAGCCACAGTGTACTTGTTTATATATAAATATATTTCTTCCATATCTGGTTGCAATAAAGCGTTGTTAGGAAAGGACATAGCCATGAAAACATTGGACCTTGTATCCCTATTTTTTTTACTTTCTTTAGTAGTTTTGTTCTGCATATAGAATCATATGCACTTTGAAAATCAATAAAAACTGATAAATTATCTTCTTTTCTATTAAAGGAGTCTTTGATTTCTTGACTGAGAAGTAAGACTTGTTCATTTGTAGAGTGGAACTCTCTGAATCCAGCTTGACAAAAAATGCAAACCATAATATGCAAGTCTGTTGGTTATTTCTTTTTCACTTTTCATTATTTTCAGATTACATTCAGAGATATGGTATGCAACAATTATGACATCATATTAAAAGGAATTATGCTGGTTACTATAAGTGACAATAATTTTTCCAATAAAATTCATGATACAATTGATCTGATTCTTCCTCCTGATCCAGTCAGTCTGACCGATGAAGATGAAGCACTACAGTATAGTAAATGTGAATAATGTTCCAGGCTCAATTAAAGTACATTTCACTGCCTCTGAAAAGAGTGACAAATGACTCTAGGTTTGAAAAGTCAACCAAAACAAGAAAACTTTGAGATTGACCAACATAACAGAAAAATATGCTTCCAGGTGCACAAAATTCCAGAAAATGGCCATGCTTCAAGTGAAAAATGGGAAGAAATGAAAACAAGTTTGAAGGATTGCACGCCACTTGAGATTTTGCAAAACATATCATGTAATACTCTTTCACAGATGGTTTGACTCTTACCACAGTTGATAATAAGCTTTTACCACACTAAAAGTTTCAGTTAAATAAGTGGTTTGGCTTTAAATGATCTATAATTGCTTTGGCTTTAAGTGATCTGTAATTGCTTTAAGAAATAAAGTTTAATCATAAAATACATGAACTTGATGGAAATGCAATCATCCATAATTACAGTATGTTTTGATACCATTAATGCCCAATGGTCTATTTATAGGCTGGGTGATTTTGGGACACTATATATATTGTTGATATACTGTATACTAAACAAATACAATACATATGTTTTCCTTAATTTTTTAACAAAAAAAAATAAGTTGGGTGTAAATGGGTTAAAAAGCATGTCAGCACCTACATGCTGATGTTGATGCTCAATGTTCTTCAAAGAACAAAATATAGACCTTTAAGGTATATTCCTTAAGGTATATGCCTTAAGGATCAAAAAAGTAAAATAAACAACAGTAAATATCTTGGAAATGGTTAATGGCTCAATCATCTTCATTTCATCTATATTTATATTTTGTAGATATATGCAGTTTTATATTGTAAGTAGGGATGGGGTGATTATAACATCAGAATGGGACTTCAATACCAGAGATACCTTGATATTCTTGGTACTCAGTTGTATAAAAGCATATATAATACTTTTAAATTTTTAATTTTTGCATCATTGAAAGTATACCACAAGGGAAATCTCATATCAGAGACAAATACCCTAAGGGCGACTTACTTAGTAAGTCTTAAAATGTTGCCTTACACACGGCTTGTGTGTTTAAAAACACCAGCAGTAAGTTTGGTGAAAAAATAAAACAAATAAAATTGATTAGCCTCACAATGGTTATTTAAAACCCGGGACATAAAGTACTTACTAAGTAAGTTGCCCTTAGGGTATTTGTCTCTGATATGAGATTTCCCTTGTGGTCCACCGGGAAAAAAGTGCCAATCAACTGGGGAATTTAATGTCATGCTGACAAGTTGGCCATGGTAGCTTAATGGTTAGAGCAGCCACTTGATAAGCGGAATATCTGTGGTTCAAATCCCAGCTATGGCTTTATATTCCATCCAGCCTTAGATCCGCACCTTGTATCCTTCCGTGATAACCTGATGTTCATATCACCTGTGACTAATACAAACAAATGCGTCATTGACTCAAACCTCATGTTTATGATGCAACAGAACAATATTTACTCGGGAGTTTCAGGAATAGCACAGCTATCGCATTTCATTCAAGTAGTCTTTACCAGGGTTATCATACATTTTGAAAAGTCACAGATAATATACAATATTTCAGGCACTATATTTTATGTGAAGATCTAAAGGTGGAGCGATTATAGATAAGTGTTGCTGTACTACCTACAGTAATTCTTGATAGATATTCACTGCATTTCCTTTGAGTGAATGAATGCATTATTTCATATTCTTGTATCTAAATGAAAACATTGAAAACAATGGGAGAAGGGGTAGAGGCACTCATGTCACATGTAGCTGAGTTATCTATCTATATCTGATACACTAAATCACATTTCTGCATTCTGCAACCTTTTGAGCTCATAATAGGTAAATGCAGTAAAAATGAAGACATATTCACAGGTTATTTATGCAAATTCAAGATACACATATATTTTATCTATTATAATAGTTTCTCATATAACTAATATTTTCATCAAAATTGTTAGAGCCATTTTGGAGGTAATTAAGGTAACAAAAGCTTTTTATTAATTAGCCCTTGAGTAGGCATCTAGTCTATTTTGTAGACCAGATTTAACATTTATTATTTGCTGGAAAAATATAAATTCTTACAGCCTCCTAATTGTCTACACACTTTCAAATCATTGTTTAGTTTTAGATAAGTTGTGTTAGAGCTACAGCAGCATCAATAGGTCCAGAGCAACAATGTATTTTTCTTGGAACTGTTCCTGTGAAGTATTGCGCACACTGCATGCCTGGTCACATATTATTTCAACAGTCAGGTATTTCTTATACTTTTGCACACAGCGATATGATACAAGAAAGATATATTTTATGGACATCCATTATTATACTTTATTGTTAACTTGTTCTAACTGCATCAACAGTATCAACCTTCTAAGTTGACCAAAAGGTATTTGATGGAGGGGGAAAGAAACCATTATTATCCTTTATATCCTCAAAAATTGCTGTAATGAGTTTGATTCGTGTATCACATTTTAGACAGATAAATAGATTGACAAATATATTGCTCATCTTGAATTTTTTGTAAATCTTTTTGGAACTCTATTCCTATGGAGCTTACTAACTTAGACACCATAAGAGATAAACAAATGCTTAAAACAAAAAACACCTGATGTCTTTCTCTACTCTTCTACTAACCATTCTTACAAACTCTTATTCCAGTATCTTCTTCATGTTAGTTGAGATAGACATTTGTAGAAATTAGCTTATTGTTTATTTCCTTGTAGGTACAAGGGGAATATGGGAATAGAGTAGGCTTTCAGTGACAATCAAGCCTTTCAAAGCTTTCAGATTCCATTCTCTTTGCACGGCTAACATTTAAAAAATGAATAACAATCTTCCCTTTGACGAAAGTATTCCAAAGCTCAAACAACTAACAAGGAGTATCTACAAAATGGTTTACTCCACAAAAAAATTCACTTGGACATAAATTGTGCATTTTAATGAGATCTACATTTTTATCCTTGTTTTTTAGGCTGGGACATGCCTCCTGCATTCCATTGTAGAATTCTTAAAGTATTGGAATTGTTGTGATGAAATTTGCCTAAAGATGTCCCCACCCGGAGATCCGATTGGGGGACAGTTTTAACTCCGGAATGTTTATCTTTAGGACTCATATTCATGTATGAGGCTTTCATGTAACTGTTTTCTTAACGGGCACCAGTTTTACAATGTGGCAGTTACATCACCCGACTTAAACCCCCATTTTGCAAGGGGGACCACACCTATCGTTGGTCAACGGGTCCATCGGACCTAGCCAGGAGGACTAAATAGATGATATTTAGATCCACCGACCTTCCCCTCATGTGCCTCTGAGGGACGCTGTTGTGCTGTGATAGGCCAGCACTTATAAGAGAAAATCCATTGGAATTATTGCAACCTACCTTCAATTTGGAATTAATAGAGGAAATAAGTAAATCAGACACACCAAAAGAAATACAAAAACTTCTAGCTCTGGAAACAATCAATACTAGGTATCCCACAGAAGAATGGCTGCACATATATACTGATGGATCCTCGAAGGAAAACCTTACTGGAGCTGGAGTTACGTGTTCACATTTTTCCTTTTATCATTCTGTTGGCAGAGACACAACAAATTATGATGGAGCAATAGAGGCTATATACATTGCTCTCCAACAATTATTAAATCTTCCCTTAAATAAATTTAACAAGGCAGTAATTCTTTCAGATTCTAAAGCTGCAATTCAGGGAATATGTTCAAATACTACAAAGAAGTCAACAAAAATTAGAGAATGCTACAAAATGTTAACACAACTCCAAAAAGTTAATAAGACTGTTCATCTCCAATGGATTCCAGCACACTGTGGAGTCATGGGGAACGAAGCTGCAGACTCACTTGCAAAGAAAGGCACAACAATAAAACAAAAGTCTAAATTCAATTTCTCATATTCCTCAATAAAACGCTTGATCATTAAAAATTTTTGTCATTCATATCTACAAGAAATAGAAACAAATGCCAAAGGTAAAAAATGGATTACACTACTTTCCAATCCAGATATAATCCCCCAGAGACCAAGGAAAACAGCGGTTGCAGCCTTCCGACTATTGACAAATCACGACTGCTTAGCAAGTCATCTGTACAGAATAGGTATCTCAGCCTCACCAATATGTGTCCTGTGTAACGATCCAGCAGAAATGAATGAAGACCACTTGAAGACCTGTGAAGCATTAAGATCAGAAGAAACTACAGTTCAAAAGTATTGGAAAGCACGAATGCTAATGGCTTCATTGCCAGATGCAAGGCGCTAGAAAACAACAACAACATTTTTTGTAAAGTATGATTTGGTCTATCTCTTACGGTTTACCAGTTATGCAAAGGTCATATAGAATAAACAGGACTAAATAGGCTATAGCCAGAAAATTGAAAGTATACACTTCATTTGCCAAAAAAATATCTCAAACATATGGCATTTTAATCAAAATCGTTAGAGCCATTTTCAAGTAAATCAAAACTTTCAAAGAATTTTCCATGTAAAGAGTAGTTTATGGGTTGAGCAATTTTCTTTGTGTCACATCCTTAAAAGATATTAAACTTAAATATGAACTTTGGTTTTTAACTGCCTTTTCATGTTTGAGACAGACAGACACATATATACAAACAGACATTTTTCTAAAAATGTGATGTGTTGCACTCACATGATTTTCTCTACTCTTGTACCAAACATTCTTACAAACTCTTATTCCTATATCCTCTTTGTGTTACTTGAGATAAATATTTACAGAAATTATCTTATTGCTTATTTGCTTGTAGGTGCAAGGGGAGTATTAGAATACAGTAGGCTTTGAGTGATAATCAAATCCTTTGAAGCTTTGAGACCCCGTTCTCTTTGCATGCTTAACATATAAAAAAATGAACAATGATGTTGCATTTCAAAAAAATTTAAGTTTTTGAAAACTGACACAAATAACAGGGAATATCTCTGAAATAGTTCACTCTAAAAAGAAATTTGTTCAGACATAAATTGTGTGTTTTAGCAAGATCTACATTTTTTGTATAGTGCAATTTTGTTTATCTCTTACAGTTTACGAAGTGTCATTCAGAGTAAACAGTACTACATAGGCTATGGCCAGAAAATTCAAAATATACATTTTATTTGTCATAAAAATATCTTAAACATATGCCATTTTAAGCAAAAGCGTTATGGCCATTTTCAAGAAAATCAAAATTTTCGATAAATTTTGCATGTAAAGGATAGTTTAGGATGGGGCTATTTTCTTCAAAATCTTCATGTTGCATCCTTGAAAGACATTAAACTCAATTACCAACTTCGGTTTATAAGCAACTTTTTGTTTTTGAGTTATGGTGTCCACAGACAGGCAGACACACAGATACACACCCACCCACACACACACGCACATACACACACCCACACACTGGATCTTTTTCTAAAAATGCTTTTTTTTAGATACAGTGGGACTCGAGACTTATTTCCAGTGAAATCTTAACGTCGAAATTTAGGGTATGAAGTACAATTATACTTCCTCTATTTTCCAGTAGATAAAGTAAAAAAGAGGTAATACATAATTTATATGTGGTTTATTTGGAGTGGTTGGCTGTGCACCCTTATTTAGTTACCCTGTAGCTTTGGACCTCCCCACTTCTATTGCTCTCTTCAATATTTTCAGTGAAAAATATTGGAGAGCAAGAGGATTAATGACTTCATTGTCAGAAATCCAGCATTAGCTAACAACATAATTTATATGTAAACTTTTTCATTGCATCAGCTGTTTCAAAAATATGTGTTGCATATCCAAGTTGTACTGGTGCATCATCTAATGAAAGTGTCTCTTCTTCTTTTCTACCTGAGCTCATTAGTGACAAAAATGACTTTTGATATAAGCAATTCTATATTATTTTTCCAGCATGCTTGCAACCAAATCTGTATTACCTAGTTCTGAATTATGTACTTTTAGTGAATGAAAGGTTAATTTTTATGCACACAGTTTTGCATATAAGGAAAGCCTGTTAATTATAATGGTTGAGAGTGTCTTGTGAGTATTACATCAGGATTCTTTAAAATGTGTTTTAGTTTACTAATTAGTAAATGCAATACACAAAAGCACATATCAAATTTAGATGTTTCCTCAGTTGTCACTAAGATATATTATTTATACTATGTTATTATACTATTGCAGAATCAAATATTCCTTTTGATTAAGATAATTTGCTTCATTATAGTTTATATTGTGCACAAACAAAGTGTAGTATTTGATACACACACATTGTATAAAGATATTTTATTACAGACTATGAGAAAATAAAAATTCCAATGATTAATGAGACCAATTGGGTACCATATGTAAGGGAAGGTGATGATCTGGTTATAGTATGCTCAGAAAAAGCATCTTCCTTTGAATTCAACTGGACAACTCCACAAGATCCAGAGGTAACCAGTGTGATTTTTATTGTGCAATCAGAGTTTAACTCTTCTTGCTTAGAAGGTACAAGCAGGAACAAATTTATGACTGGTAAACTGGGTGCAGAGTTTATGGAATAGAAAATTTCTAGAATCTTGCGTCATACATTGAGTGAAGTAAAAACCACACAGGATTTTCTTGAGAGAATATTAACTTTAAGATGTGAATATCCTACATCACTGAAATGCATGCAATTTGCTGTTAAATTTATTTATCAGTGATAATAGCTATTAAGCCAACTCAGCATTATTAGTTAGATAATTTTGTTCTACAGGAGTTGTTTTACATGAGAATAAATCTATTAAGACTTTAATACAGTAGGTACCAAATTCAGATATATTAACACTAGAATGCCTGTGTGCTTAAAAATGACAGCTCCATGTCAGTAGACTTACTGGCATGTAAAAGAACTCCTGCAGGATGAAATTCCAGCTCATTGGCGATGCTGATATGATCCTGGCAACTGACAGTGTTGTTAAACAACAAAATAATTAAATTAATTTAACTAGAATATCTGAGTTTTCTTATATACAGAACACCTGAAAGGGGCCAATTTGACTTCTAGTAATAAAATACAGTGTTTATATATTATAATCACTTAATTCTAAGTGAGTTATCATCAAAAGCATTCATTAAATTCAAGTACTTCATCTTCTCTTGAGGGTTGTTTATGATCATTGTTTTTCATCTTAAAGATTTCTTTTTCTTTTTAACAAAATGTCCTACTTGCAACTGAGTTAACTAAGGATTGGAATGTCCTGTTTTAGGATGTACGGCTCTCAATTACTCAGGAAGATTGTGGGGATAAAATCTGCTCAACACTCCGTGTACGTAATATGAGCCACAGTGACAGTGGACAATATGAATGTACTGCAAAAGATGAGGATTTATCATACAGTACCAATAAAACTATATCTGTATTTGGTAAGTAAGGAATATAAACATGTTTTAGACCAATGAAGCATTAGTTTTATTATGGACTCATTCTAATAAAATAAACAAACTGGAAGTGCTGGAATCTTTCTGTTATGATGCATAGATTATAGGTATTTCAATAAATTTTGTCATATCACTCATCACAGTTTGAACATCAATCCTTTCTTCTGAATGAATTGTGTCAATATGACTAGCCCATTCAGCTGTGCCTTACTAGTTGAATTCCTTAGTCTTTATTCTCTTAAAAGTGGAGAAACTGCACTCATTCATGGCCATTATCAGTGGTAGAGTTGTTAAGAGTGTAGAAACTGAAATGCATTGGAATAGATCTGATGGATGCAGACAAAGTTCCCATTGGGTTTTGTGGCAACTGCTCCAACTGATTCAGATATTATGAAAGAATGTCAAGTCAGCTGCTGTCATTGTTAAATTGGTGACTAATGCACCTGAAGCATAACATTAATGGTGTTTTGTAACTCCATCAATAATACCTATGTTTTAAGTTTTTTGTGGTAGAAGACATATAAATTAGAAAGTTCACAATGTGTCAAGTACCTATCCCTCAGTGAACTAATGAAGGCATACAGAAAAAGTATGAACAGAGATACTTTGTAGTAGTCCTCAACATCAGCACCAGTATCCTGATTTTCAAGATGTACTTATATGGTCCGTGAGGTCCAATAAGAGGGACGATGAAGTTCAAAAACACCTATGCTGGGAACAATATCGAGAAAGTAGAGCTCTATTGAACACAGCCATATTAGAAGTCAAACGTATAGCTTGGCAAGAAATCCTCACCGAAATTGACTCCGACCTTTGGGGTCAGGGCTACAAGATTGCTACAAATAAGTTTCGTTTGCCATCTGCTTCCCTGCCTGACACCCATCAGTTAGAGATTGCACGGACACTATTTCCAGTTTATGTTCTCATCTCTTGGTTGTGTCCCAGGAGGAGATACCTCTATTTAACTCTGATGAACTTGTCACTGCTGCAGAAAAAATCAAGGACCACAAAGCCCCAGGACCTGATAGCCTACACCCTATGGTAGTAAAAGCAGTTATCAAGAATTATCCGGAGCGGTGCCTGGAAATGTTCAATCATTTATTGATAAATGGTATTTTTCTGCCGGAGTGGAAACTGGCATGACTCATTGATAGAGAAACCGAAATGGGATCTAAACGTCACCACGTATTGCCCGATTTGTCTGCTCAGTGTGCTAGGGAAGCTGTTTGAACAACTGATTCTGGAAAGACTGAACTCAGAATTGGAATGCAGTGGAGGGCTGGCTGACGCCCAACATGGCTTCAGAGCTACACGATCTACTATAACAGCCCTGAGGAGAGTTCAGAAGCTTGCTGAGGAAGTGAAATCTCAGTCCCAAGAGGTCTCTATGTGCCCTTATCACGCTAGATGTACAAAATGCATTTAATTCCGCACCCTGGGGTGGTATCCTACAAGAGCTTAGTTCACGGAATCTGGCCCCGTACCTCTACAACAGGGGAAGACAACTTCGGGCCGTGTGACGTATTTAAACGAAGAGCCAGCTTGTACGTTCGTGAGACGTCAGGCGAGAGCGGTGTACTGCTATGCTGCCTAGATCAGCGGCGCTACTTGCACGAAACTGAATGAACCCTCTTCAGCCTAGTCTGAGGTTTTTTATTTGTTGTGTGAGGGATCTTAACGGCGTTGGTGCGAATTTTGTTTTTATTTTGTGTTTTTGTTGACGTTGTGTAGTGTTGTGTGTAGTGGTTTTGTGTTTGTGTTCAGTTCCCTGTGTTTCACATCAGTTTGAGACCAGGCTTCAAGATGTAGAAACATTGTCAACTACGTTTCAGATCTTTGCGACCCCGTATTCATTGGATGATAACAATGTTTCTAGCAGGTAGCAAATTGAATTGATAAATTTACAGTGCGACGATTTGCTGAAGGACAAATATAAACACAAGGAAGACTTGGCTGATTTTTATAAGAACGTTCCTTAGACCCGATTTCTGAGGTTGTATGCCCTTGTTGCACAGATATTACGTATGTTTGGTTCTATGTATGCATGCGAACAATTCTTTCTGCTATGAACCTATCTAAGTCAAAATCCCGAAGCATATTGCCAGATCACAATCTAACATGCAGTCTTCGGTTACAAATGTGCCGTACATTACGCCCTAACACTGACAAACTAGTTAAAGGAAAGCGAAACGGCAAATGTCAGAAAATGTCCATAATTGTTCTGTATAGCTCTCCTCTGGCTCAGGAAAAATAGTTATAATATCTATTCTATTCGCGTTATATGACTGTTCACATAAGCTAGAATTTATACATATATATGGCATAAAGCCGAAGTGTATTATTCATAATCTGTGTCTGTTCCGTAATTGAAACAGCCAGCATTAAAATTGCGATGTACCGTATGTCATTTCCTCTTCCCCCACTGTGACGTCACACGTTCAACTAGCCATCGACGGGAGCATGTGAGCTCAGTGAGCTGACGTCACAGCAGCGATACCTGTCTTCCCCTGCTCTACAATATGATAGCAAGCTTCTTACAAGATAGGTCACTCCTAGTTGGAAACCATAGTGGAATGGCAATGTCGTGCGGCGTCCCACAGGGCTCCGTACTAAGTCCTTTTATGGAGTGTCTATTTTGCTGGAGCCCTGAGATTAACCATGCCCCAGGGAATCACTCTGACGGCCTACGCAGACGACTTGGCACTCATTGCTATTGCTGAAGAAGCGACGACATTGAAGAGGATAGCCAACCTGGCGCTGGCTTCTATAGACTCTTATCTAATCTCCAAAAAGCTTAAGCTGGCACCACATAAAACAGAAATGGCTCTGCTTGTGGGCGGCTGGAAGATTCCAAATATCTGTCTTCGACTTGGCGACTTACACATCATCAGTCGGAATACAATCAAGTACCTTGGTATTCATCTAGGCCGTAATATGTATATGGACGCTATGTGAGGGCCGTTGTGGCGAATGCAGGAACAGCCTTAGCTCACCTGAGTCGAATAATGCCCAATACTGGAGGACCGAGGGAAAGCAACAGAAGAATTCTTTTCTCGGTCGTGACATATATCCTGCTATATGGTGCTTGTATCTGGCGCAAAGCGCTAGACAGGAAGCTATATACCACCAGGCTCCTAAGTTTACAACGGAAGGTTGCAATTCGTATCACAAGTGCCTATCGCACCACACCTACAAAGGCTTTATTGGTTCTGGCAAGGACGCCTCCCATTTCTCTCTTGGTCACTGAACGCCTTCTAAAAGAGCAGATTGATATAAGCAAGAGCAAGGCTCATCAACAACTGTTGGAACAATGGCAATGCTTTGGGACACCGATGATGGAATTGCACAATGGACTTAGAATTTAATCCCGGACTTGACACCTTGGATTAATCGCCGGAGTGGAGAAGTAAACTTCTATCTAACACAGCTTCTCACTGGGCATAGTTGCGTTAGGTATTACCTCAATCGATTCGGCCTTAGTGCTTCAGATGAGTGCATTTACTGTGGGAAGGTGGACACAGTGGAACACACGTTTTTTGACTGCATTAGATGGCGCAACCCCAGACAACAAATTGAGTTCAAAATGATATCGTTCACGGCTCCACATGTGGTCCCCTTCATGCTTAAGTCTGGCACTAATTGGAGAATAGTCAGCAAGTTCGCCCATGACATATTATCTCGCAAACGACGAGAAATGAATGATATTTATGACAATTACTGACCGACATAGACAACTAACATCTTGAATCGTCTTCTTGAATTAATACCGCAGGGTAGTTCCAAGAAGAAGCTCTAATGCAGTGGCGGCTCGTGACTTGTCTCAGTGGGTGTGAAGTACAGTACATCCTCTGCACCTTTCTTTCTCCAACACACACCACACAATTCTAATTCTAAATTCATATGGGCAATTGAGCTCTTATGTTTTGCTATTTTTTGTTTTAAATTACCAATATCACAAGAACTATTATTTGTCCAGACACCATTTCTCTCATTCGCAAACAATAAGAACGGAAAACAGCTTCTCTTATAAAAATAAACCCGAAAGATTTATCTCCTTTAGTTTCGCCTTGTTATTCATTTTCACACTTTAATAGATTCAAATTCCCTGCTATGTGCAGACACAACTGCATGCAACTTGCTGGCAGAACACAAACATAACAAACAGTAATAAACACTGTAGCAAAATAACTATTCTAAACTGAAGTATTGGCCTTAGTAATTTACGACATGAAGAGTAATCATATGCATTTATAATCGTTTAATAAAACTAGATGTAGGTAATTGTGTTTATAACATTAATATAATATAGAAGATGGCTACATTATATTTATAACCATCACGTTGGCTGCCTAGTAGGTTCTGCTAAACGTGAGGGAAATGCTTGTAGCAAGAAAAACGGAGGGACTTGTACGAGAGCGTAGTGCGCTTGCGCGGCAAGAATCGCATGTGTTGGCCTTGTCGATTATGCTGCCTTAACTCGCCGTACTCTTAAATGCAAGCTTTGCACTGCTCCTCGCGTACCCCTCGCCTAAAGGCTACCTTCGCCAGTCGCAAAATCGGGCTTATGCGTCTCAGCTTGACTGTGTGAGTTGTCATTTGGTAAAGACTTAAAGAGGGCAATTAAACGAGCAAATTCATATACGTACAAGAAAGTTGGACATTCGGCTTTCTCATCTCTCTCGTTCTCTCATTCTCTCACATTCTCATGCGGAAAAAGTTAATGGGTGTGCAGTTGCGAGTATGCGATCCCTCAGCAACCGCCACTGCTCTAATGATTCTGGAGGGGTTTTTTAGTTGGTAGGAACCCAACCCGCCGGATCCACGGTGTCTTTTGAAGATTTTTCTCCTGCCTACAAAAAAACCACCGCCACCGCCACCGCGACCACCCCGGCCGCCGCCACAGCCGCCGCCACCGCCACGGGCACGACCACGGCCACCACCACCGCCGCCACCACCGCCACCACCACCGCCACCCCCACCACCACCGCCACCGCCACCACTACCGCCACCGCCACCATCACCACCGCCACCGCCGCCACCGCCACCACCTCCACCACCGCCACCGCCACCGCCACCGCCACCACCACCGCCGCCACCGCCACCACCACCATTACCACCACCACCAGGAGCATAGGCCCTTAATGAAGCATTTCCATTCAGGTCTATTTCTAGCTATTCTCATTATTTCATTCCAACTCTTTCCCACAATTCACTTACACTGTCCTTCTCCAAGTTATCCTTGGTCTACCTGTTTTCCTCTTCAAGCCTTGTGGGTTCCAATCCAGAATTTGTCTTTCAATTTGTCTTACATACACTGGTCCTAACTACTGTCAGTTTCTTTGTTTTATTTGTAGCTTATGTCTTATCTATTAGATCTAAGATTTGTCAAAATCGGTTATTTATTATTGGATTTTTTAAGCTAATGTTGGTTTTTCTCCATACTTATTATAAACTGAAAATTTGCAACTCAAACAAAATGTGCTAAGGCTTTTTGATGTTTGGTTGCATATTGAGTGATCTATAACCAGAAGTACATGAGTATACCATATCTGGTTATATGTTTTAAAGCTCATTGTTTTAAAAATTGCTACCTATGGTATGTCATTGTTCATTTACATATGTAGTATTATTTAGTAAGGAAGTTGACAAACGAGCTTATGTGAACACAAACTGGAGAGGGGATGAACGGTAGTGTTGGTTGGTTATTTTAGTTTATTCTTAAGGCTATTCAAGAATCAGTGAATTAAGCTCAGGTTCACTTTTAATCACTAAATGATTTCTAAAGCAAAATATAAATAAGACATTGGTTTTGTTCACACATGTGATTTATGTGTTTCTAATACTGCAGTAATACCTATGGATATCTATACTTTCAGGTAAAAATGACCATTTCTTACATCTCCAAATAGACTATGAGCCATCCAAAACTCAGTGTCGAGATATAGGAGCATATGTTGCATGGGTAATTGATTTGAAATATTCGGAAATACCTGAGCTGCAGTGGTATGGTCCTAATGGAAAAGTAATCAAGCATGAGATAAATAAATATCAAGTGGTTACCAATGAGAAAAAGACTAGAACATCTCTGACTGTTTTCACAATTTCTGTTGATGACGTTGGTAATTATACATTACTGGCAAAGACTCCTTATCATCAAGCTTCATACAATGTCTCATTGGAAGTGATATGTGAGTATGTAACAATTAATTAAAGTAAGGTTTTTTGCCTGTGGTCTATCTATATCTATATGTATGTTTGTCTATCAGTCTGTCCATCATCATCATCATCATCATCATCATCATCATCATCATCATCATCATCATCACCACCACCACCACCATCATCATCATCATCATCATCCACCCATCCTCATCATCATCATCATCATCATCATCATCATCATCATCATCATCATCATCCATCCATCATCATCATCATCATCATCATCATCATCATCATCATCATCACCATCACCATCATCATCATCATCATCCATCCATCCTCATCATCATCATCATCCATCCTCCTCCTCATCATCATCACAATCACCATCATCATCACCATCACCATCATCATCATCATCATCATCATCAGGTCAGTTTTCACAATGTATTTTACATCTTCTGACAGCCAAATGTTTCATACAAATTTACACATTACTTATACAACTATAAATTTTGCTCCCTAATTGCCAAAAACTACTCTTTTCTATTGATCCATTGTCTCACTTTTAAGTGTCTATCGCTCATTATATCCAAAATTTCATGTTTTCATGTCACTTTAGGTCAGTCCTTTTTTTCTTCTTATTGGAATCCATTCATAAGCTCTGCCTTGCTACACTTACTTTACATGTCCAAACCATATTGAATGTTTGCCTGAAATGTCATATAGGGTATTTTGTTTTACATCCATTTTCTGCATTATAATATTGTTTCTAATCTTCTCTCTTCTTGATATCCAAGTGGATCGTCTCCAATAATCCATCTCTAAAGCTAAAAGTTTCTTTTTATACATGGTTTTAAGGTGCCATACTTCTGATTCATATAAAGTTACACTTCTAATAATTGAGTTATAAATTTTATATTTAGCTTCTTTTGTGATCTGCTTATTCCATAATATTCCATTCAAATGTGAGATTGCTGTTTTTCCTTTCTTTAATCTGTCCTTAAGTTCTAAATCAATTTTTTTTTTCCTCATTTGAAATTTTCACACCCAAGTAAGTATATTCATCACAATGTCTTATCACATGTTTATCTTCAATTATGAAATCTTATTTATTTCCTCCTATTCCATATAATTTGACTTTCCAAATTAAAGTTCTGAACCCATTTATCATATTCTTCAATAATTTTTCTGCATATATATTGTAAATTGTCATGTTCTTGTGCCAATAATATTTGGTCATCTGCAAATTGTAAGCAATAAATTATGTTTTCACCAACCTTTACACCCATGCTACCATGTTTTCTTCCAATTACACACTGCTTATTCCATATACATTTTTTATAATGTTGGTGATAAACAGTATCCTTGTCTTAATCTTTTAGACTCTTCAAAACCTAGTGACACTATTACCTAGTTTAATTCTTGCAATTGACTTTCTATACAAATTTTGTATTGTATTTATCATATTCCTTGATATACCTATATTTTCTAAAGATTTTCATGGTTTATTCAGAGGATCTGAATCATAGGCTTTTTCCAGATCAACAAATAAAATATGTAATTCTTGATTATAATCTAAAATTTCCTCAATTATTTATTTACTGAAAAAAGGTTATCAAACATTGATTTTCCTACCCTAAATACAGATTATTCACTTCTTTATTCTTGTATTCTTCTTCTTCCAATATTTCTTTTAGAATCCATTCATAAATTCAACTCAGGGTATTAGTCACAGATAGTCCTCTATAGTTCTTACAATTATTTGTTGCTCCCTTTTTATATACTGTAGATATGTCTATCTCTTTCCACTCTGTAGGTACATGTTCACCATTTATATGAGGAGCATTGTTTCAAAATACAATAAATCCGCAAATAACAATTTTACAGGAAAGCCGACAATGTAGTAACTCCTAAAGTAAACAACACTTTTAAAATATAATTATGTCATTGTGTTCTAAAAAATAGACGTATAATATGGCAATGAGTGGCAAAAATCACAGCCTTAATGCAAAGCTGTAATCGCGGGTTAAAATATGAAAAATGCTGGATTTATTTTGTTTTGCTCCGAATAAATGGACACAAAGCTTTTTGAGCTATTCTTCCATATAAACAATGTTAATTTCAATAAATCCCTTTATTGCAGATTTTTAACTCTTACATGCCATTGTAATTCAAAATACATGTTGTGAATTCTTAATGTGTTGTCTAGGACACTGTAACTCTTTCAACTATTTGACACAATACAATTTTGAAACCTTTCAATGTAATAATTATGCTAATTAGAAGCAGACATGCAGAAACTCCTGATTAATAATCATGTGTTCTGATTAGTAATGTGTTATAACACCACTATATTTGAGCAAACGTAAAGGAAAACCTTATTCAATTCTATGAGTGCACTTAGAACTTCTAACACTTTTGATTGGTAGTTATCAGGGTGAAACAAAACTAATTTAATGATAAACTTTGAGACAGCTCTCAAATTGAATTAAAACCATGTTCTTCTTCCAAACAATCACAGTCTTCATTCTCACTTCCTTCCTCGATTTGTTGTGCATCATCTTCGTGCTGAATTAACCTTGCATAAAATTTTAGCTCATTATTATGTGCCAATTTTCGCCAAAACGTTGTTTTAAAAGCTTGTGTAAATCTTTTTATTTTCTAATTTGATGGGCTGTTCCAAAGGCAGAATTACGAGCTCTGCTAGTTGTTCCACTGCTATTCCTTGTTTAAGCATGGAGATGAATTTCTTGGATTCATCATTCAACCTATCCATAAAACATTTCCATTTTCAGAGAAATGTAAAATTTATTCCCCTTAATCTTCTGTTTTAGCATGACCCTATTCATTTCCCTTATACCATTTGGCATTTTTAAGTAATTGCAAAGCGTCTTAAAGTCATGCACCTACTAATCCTTGCCCAGTTGGCGAACAGTACCTACCTTATAATATGTTTCAACTTACTTCTCCGGTGTTAATATCTCAGACTGTTTTCTAAGATCCTTTTCCAAAACTCCAAACATGCGGTCCGAAGGTAAGAAAGAATAGCCTCTCATGGGAAATATACATATTTCCTTCAGATAGTCTGGAAACTTTTTCAAAAGCCACCAATAGAGTGCGTGGACCACGTGGGCCAGCACAGCCATCAGAGAAGAGCCTTAATTTGGATACAACATCCTCAAATTGCTCTTTGCTTAGAAAAATTGTTAATGTAGAAGCAACTTCAATAGCTCCACGGCCTGAATAATTTTCAGACCAGCAATAAAATATTGGTGATTCATTCTCTATATCAGTGATGCAAGGAGCATAGAATGATAGTTGGCAAGCATAATAGGCTTCACCTATAGCAAGCTTAGGCAATGGTTGCACCTGCTGCAAATCGAAGCATAAGGACATGGTAGCTGAGTCTTTTTCTCTCATCATTTTGTGGAATGCCTTTGCTTTCAATTTATGCGCAGTGAGTTCAGCTTGTAACTTGTCCTTTCTATGGGAATTTTCCATGACTTACAGTTCATTTTTGCCATACTGCAATACTGCAAATATCTACAGCTGGTTCACCAAAACCCAAGCTAAATTTATTAGAAAAATTAGTGTGGAAAAACCACTTCTTTACTTTTAGTGATTCAGCCACACTAGCCTTTACGTTTTGAATAACTTGTTCACATTTAACTCTGAAGGAAGATAGAGCCACGTGCTTTTCTGTGTTGAATAATGACTGTCTGTAGCTTTTAGCTTGGATAAAAAACTAATTACCGATTTCTTCTTTTGGGCACATTGTTTGACTTTTCAGTCACCTCCCCTTCTTTCCATTATTGGTTTACCTGCTATTAGAGAAGCTGCTATGTTGTTTACTCTTGTTGTGCCAGTGCTAAAAAGAACTTGAAAGAACTTACAACTTAGAACAAAGCAGAATAGTTTCATTGTTTACTCTAACTAGATATTTAATAAGGACTGCGTTAATCTTTTCTGATTTTCTTGATGTGCGCTTTTGGGAGATGATATAGACATCATTGATGTCAGAAGCCTGTCTTGTGATTTGTTCCTGTAGTTATATACTAATTGTCTTGGTCTGATGAGATGATAGGCAGGAATTGTACAGCATTTAAATCTACGCTCTGTGTGTGCACGTGGAGACTCAAACTCCAGCATATTAAGATCTTTATCAGAATACCTGAAACACACCAACGAATGACGTGGTAAGAACTATACTAACCTCAAAGTGGTTCTGAATACATTCCTGTATAACTATTTTTGCTAAATAATACAGATGATTATTCTTCTTATAAAGTTTAAATAGTATTTACCTTTCTTCTTGTTCCCTTTTCCTTTTTGTCATACCCTTTTGCCTCCTTTTGGAACCTGCAGAACGCTTACTTACAACTAAGCTTTCTTCCACGTTAATAGATACAAGTACACGAAACTCAATAATAGCAAGAATCTGTGGACAGTGCAATCTGGTCAAACAATGAGATAGAATGATGTGATGCAGTGACAAAACAGGCAGAAATTCCTAAGCGCGAGTCCAACAATGTGCATAAGAAAGTGGACACTTTGCGCTTTGATCCGGTCAAGGCACTGGACATAACGCATTTTGCACTGAACCCACATTTTCGTTCTCGATTTTAGGGGGTTTAAAACGTGCTTTGAAGCAAACAGGAACATAAGCCCGATGCAGGACATGCTAAAGTGTTGAAATTTGCTTCAAACTAATTTTCGACCGTGAGTGGTCTTATCACGTTTTGAAACAATACTCCTCATATATCTCTCAAATAATTCTCACAGTTTAAAAATCCTGCAGAAATACCCCCAAACCAGGTACCTTGTTGTTTTATAAATGCTGTATTGCTCATTTTACCATCAGAGTGTCAATTTGAATATTCACCTTATTATCAAATGACGCAAACGTTCCTCTAAGTCGAAGACGTCGCTTTTAAGACCTATAAGATCTCGTGTTTGGTGTCCGAACTACCTCTAGCAAGAGGTCCTAATCTACAGGGTATGCATGAGTTGTGGTAGGAATGGAACCAAACTAAGAATTAACCAATATTTCACTTTATTTGCAAATATATATATTTAAACGAGCAATTCTTGTATATATATTCCGCGCAACTTGGAAACAGCTCTAATGCTTTCAATCAAATTTTGTATTCAGATAGAGTTTTGCTTTTTAAGTTCATCTACATAGGCATAATTCTCGAAAAAACGTGATTTTATATATATATAAAAAAAACATTTTTTATTCCCGCATCTACAGTGCAATTCTTGTATATATATTCCCGGTATTTCAGAAACGGCTCTAAAGATTTGGTTAAATTTGTGTATACATGCATATTACATTCACAGTGTTTTCTCTACTCACTTTTATTTAACACATTCACAGCTCTTTCTCTACTCAGTCTTCTATAAACAATTTTCCATGAAAAACATGATTTTGTACCAAAAACATTTTATCCGCACTTTTAAAATAAGTCATATCATGTTCTGTATGTTTGAAACAGAAGTGCTATTACATTCACACTGTTTTCTCCTCTCACTTTTAGGTAACACATTCACATCTCTTTCACTGCTCACTCTTCTGTAAACAATTTTTCATAAAAAGCATGATTTTGCAACGAAAAACACTTTTATCCCTACTTTTAAAATAAGTCAAACCGTGTTCTGTATGGTTGAAACAGAAGTGTTATTACATTCACACTGTTTTCTCCTCTCACTATTAGGTGAAACATTCGCACCTCTTTCTCTACTCACTCTTCTACAAACAAGTCATGCAATTTTCTGTATGTTTGAAATAGAGATGCTGCATATTACATTCACAGTGGTTTCTCTACTTACTTTTAGGTATCACATTTGCATGTCGTTCTCTACTCACCTTTCTATAAATAACTTTCCACAAAAAACCTGATTTTGCACCAAAAACACTTATCCTCGCTTTTAAAATTAGTCATACCATGTTCTGTATGTTTTAAATAGAAATGCTATTACATTCACACTGTTTTCTCCTCTCACTATTAGGTAACACATTCACATCTCTTGCTCTACTCGGTCTTCTATAAACAATTTTCCATAAAAAACGCGATTTTGCACCAAAAAACACTTTTATCCCCACTTTACCATGTTCTGTATGTTTGAAATAGAAGTGCTATTACATTCACACTGTTTTCTCCTCTCACTATTAGGTAACACATTCACATCTCTTTCTTTACTCGGTCTTCTATAAACAATTTTCCATAAAAAACGCGATTTTGCACCAAAAAACACTTTTATCCCCACTTTACCATGTTCTGTGTTTGAAACAGAAGTGCTATTACATTACCACTGTTTTCTCCTCTCACTATTAGGTAACACATTCACATCTCTTTCTTTACGCACTCTTCTGTAAACAATTTTCCATAAAAACGTGACTTTGCACCAAAAACCACTTTTATCCCCACTTTTAAAATTAGTCATACCATGTTCTGTATGTTTCAAATAGAAATGCTATAACATTCACACTGTTTGCTCCTCTCACTATTAAGTAACACATTCACATCTCTTTCTCTACTCATTCTTCTACAAAGAAATCATGCAATTTGCTGTATGTTTGAAATAGAAATGCTACATATAATATTCATACTGTTTTCTCTACTCACACTTAGGTAACACCTTCACATCTCTCTCTTTGCTCACTCTTCTACAAATAAGTCATACAATTTTGTGCATGTTTTATATAGAAATGCTCCATGTTACATTCACAGTGTTTGCTCTACTCACTTTTAGGTAACACCTTCACATGTCTTACTCTACTCACTCTTCTACAAACAATTCATATCATCTATACAACTTGAAAGTTTGTATATATCTAACTGTTAATCTCGAAAACCGCTTAACCGATCATCGCGAAATTCGGCACGTATATGTATTTTTTTCATGGAGAGTTTTTATGGTAACAATTTTACTACACAATATATTACTTTCAAATGGTTTTCTACTCACTTTTCTTTTACGTAGCGCATTCATATATGCTCTGTTTGCCCTTCAACATACAATTCATATAATATTCTAGGATTGAAATATAAATGCAGCGTATTACATTCACAGATTTCCTCTACTAATTCTTCCTTTACGAGACACAATCAGTCTTCTTTCGCTATTCGCCCTTCAACATATAATTCATACCATTTGCTGTATGTTTGAAATAAATACAACATATTACATTCATACTACTTTCTCTACTCACTTTTATTTTACGTAACAGTTCACATGTTATTCCCTATGGCTTATCAACTCCATACATATCAACGCCTATATATATCTTATGTTGAAGAGTGATTAAATTCCAAAACAGGTTGACCGATCGCCATGAAAAGTGACATATTTAATTTTTTTCAGAGCGAAGGTTTTTATGCAATCCATTTTACCACGCAATGTACTACATTCACATGGTTTTCTCTACTCCCTTTTCTTTTACCTAACATACTACTCCCTCTTCTGCAAACAATCCATACATTTTTCCATACACTTGAAATATAAGTGCAACGTATAACATTCACTGGTTTTTCTAATCATTTTTCTTTAGTAAAACATAATTACATTTCTTACACTGCTCCCGCTTTAACGAACAATTACGAACAATTCATACAATATCCTATATGTTTGAAACATAAATGCGTAGTACATTCACACGACCTTATCAACCAGCTTTTCTTCCTGTAGTGTTTGTTATTCTTCAACATTGCTTTTGCTTAGTGTCGCTCCGGTGTTTTAATAAAAAATAAAGAAATAGTTAAAAAAGTAAAGTATCACAATTGGTGTCCGGAGTGAGACGAAAAGCACGATATGGAACAGTTGATGAAACAAATATTAGCCAAGATGGACATAATGGGCAATGAAATGAATTCCGGAATGTGGCAGAGGAAACAAATATGAAAACCAAATTGGAAAAATGTAAACTATGGAATAGAAAATATGGGAACAAAAATGGAAGCCAAATTGAAAATGTAAACTCCGAAACGGAAAAAATGAAGACAGGAATTGCAATATGAAAACAGGTCTATCGGAGAATACTAACGAGTGACTGGCCAGGGTTAAGGAAGCCATGGAAGAACTCGATGGAAGTATGAAGGACGTTGGCCAACGTGTTAACGTTCTGGAGCAAAGAACTGAACTTCATAACGGAACAAATGTTCGACGAAAACCTCAAACTGGGTGGATATCTACGGGGAGGCCTGCTTTCAGCAATACACATTTTACATCTGAAATGATGGTGTTTATGAAATATTTTTATGTATTTCTATCCCTCTTGTATCTCGGACATTACTCTTAACATTTGCGACAAGTAGTTTTATTTAGTTAACGTTTTGCCTTTCAGTTTTATCTAAATAAGTATCTTGTCCCACAAAAAACAAGATTTCACAAAAACAGAGGTAAAAAATGCCCACAATTTTAGAACTTTTTGGATCCTTCAATTCATATGTATGCTCCCCAAATTTTGCTACTATAACCGCGGGACCTCTATACAATAACTCCAATCGCATGTTCCGACCTCTTAAGATACTCGATAACTTGTGATCCTTTGCTAATACGAGATCCCCTAGTTTTGGTTCCCATTTATGTTTACGCTGTTTCCTCTTTAAATTTCTTTTGTCAGCTTTGTCCTTAATCCTGTTAAAAGCAATTTTCACTCTTTCTTCTTCCGTCAATTGTTCCTTACTTAAATTAGGTGTGCTTGGTATCCCTTGCAGTATCGGGTCTGGCTTAATCCCTAATATTAATTGAATGGGTGCGAATCCTGTGGTTGGGTTAATGGTATGATTTATTATTTTCTCTATTACAACGCAATATTTCACCCAGTCTGGGATTCCTATGTGTGAGTACACGAAGGTAAATGCCTATGTCTCTCAGAATTCTTTCTGTAGGATTTTCTGAAGGGAAATAAGACGAAGAATGATAGAGCTTGATCCCCTTATCTCTTAACATTTCAACAAAACATTTGCTGCGATGAACTGTGGCATTGTCGGTTAAAACAACTTCAATTTTTCCATATTTTGGGACATAGTCATTAACTATCTTACCAATGCAAACTTTACTGGTGATGTTCCTGACGGGATATATTTTAACAAATTTACAGAAAACGTCATACAGTACAAAAATATATTTACAACCAAATTGCCCTACGGGCATTTCGCCGTGTGCGTCTGCTGTAACCAAAGCATTTTTCTTCTCGTGAATTATGGCGTGTGGTTTAATATTATACCTAACATTAAAGGGCTTTGCTCTTTGACATAGTTCACACAAGGAACAAACTTTCCTGACTTTTCTCGCCAAATGTTTTATGTAGAAACTATCGCTTATGGTTAAAATCATCTTCTCGCTGCCTGTGTGCGCCAAAGCTTTATGGTACACCACTATTAATTTTGTGTGCAACGCCTCAGGTATCTCTCAGGTAACCTTCCACCTGGGTTATATTTGCCCATGGAGCTTATGCCATTTTCCCTCATATATACCTATAGCACTGGTCATGTTTTCAGTAATGGACTGCACGTTTTCTAATACTTTACTAATTTCTTTGTCTTCCCTCTGCAATTGTGGTAACCTCAAAAATTCCTTTGACAATTACTGTCCATCTATAATTTCTAACAGTGGCAGCTTCTCAGAGGAGGGAAGGGAGGAACATCCTCCTCAAATTTGTTATGAATTTATAAATACTACATTAGTCTTAAAATTCAAGCAATATTGAACAAATTTTGAATTCAAAGCTATTATATTAAGGTATGCTGGTTTATACTTTGCACGGTTTATACCACGTGACACCTTACGAGTGGCCGCTAAGAACACCTGTGTCGGCGCAGCGGAGGAATCTTATCTCTTTCCTCCACTGCCATAGTAAATGTGCATAGCACATAGTGCTACAGCGGCCAGAGAGAGAAACAGATTTTTAATGCAGCTTATGAACAGCTGAGGAGGAGTTCCTCCTCTCGAACTGCGCCTGGGCTAAGTCCCAGAAGGCTGGGTATAATCTGTGGCTTACGGATAATTCCTCTCTGAGGCGCGAGAGTTGGAACCGGCAAAGGTATTAATACTATTGCTGCTATCTAGTGATTTTATTTTCAACCAGATCTATTAACAAGTCTTTTCCCTTCACGGATATGTTGATCATTGTGCATCGCAAACCTTTTAGTCACGTATTTTGTTGCTGCTCCTTCTTCAGTAATATTCTACTGTGTTCCTTCCAACACGCGAGTAAGACGGTGAAGTTTTGCTTTTTTAATTTGTTGTTATAACATTGAACAATGACTGACAGTGAAAGAATTTTAGTTTTCAGAGAATTTAAAAGACTCACATTACACGAACAAATAATTGTTATGAAGAAGGGATGACCAACTCCACCATTGCCTGGACTCATGTGTGCTACTAGCAAAGGCGGGAAGTTGAGCTTCTCCACAACTTGGTATGAAAAAGCCAATTGGCTAACAGGTTGTGAAAAAAGGCAAATTCTCTTGTGTTTTCCTTGTAATTTGTTCTCCAACTCGAAGGATGATTGGACCTTTGGTGGATTCAGTGATGTTAAGAATCTGGGCCGAGGAATTCACAGGCATGAAAAATCTCGAGAGCATCTCGACAATGCACTAAAATTAACAATCTTCGGCAAAACTGAATATCGCATCGTGTGTCTGTTAGAAAGGCAAGAATTAGCTTTCAGAGGACACGATGAAAGTGAATTATCATCAAACCAAGGGAACTACCGCGAGCTTTTCAAGTTATTAATGAAACGCGACGAAGTACTTCAGACCCATTTAAATAATTCTAAAGCATTCATCGGCTTGTCAAAAACCATTCAAAATGATTTAATTGAATCTGTTGCAGGCCTTGTAAGGAAAGAAATAGAGAATGAAATTCATAAAGCTGCCTTCTTTGCAGTGGAGGCTGATGAAACTTCAGACGTGTCTCTCACAGAGCAGGGCTCAATAATTTTAAGATATGTAGATCCATGTGGCTACATTCAAGAATGATTTTTTGGTTTCCACAGTGTTAGTGGAGATAGAATAGCCAATGCCCTATACAAATTATTGGATCAGCAGTTAGAGCCATTGAATTATGACAGAAAACTTGTTGCGCAGTCTTATAATGGCGCTGATGTTATGGCCGGAGAATTAAACAGCTTGCAGACGAAGATCAAGCAGAAAGCAAAGCAGGCATTATTTGTACACTGTCATGCACACAGGCTTAATCTTGTGCTATCACATAGCTATAGTAGCATTGCTCAGTGCAGGGTCTTCTTTGCTAATATCAGTGGTTTGCCCGCATTTTTTCATCAATCCTCAAAACGAATGGAGGCTCTTACCAATATGACCAAACTTCGACTGCCTAAAGATGCTCAAACCAGATGGAACTTCAAATCTCGTTTGGTAGAATCTGTAAAATTGCTCAGGGAAGGTCTCCTGGCAATGTTTTCCGAAATGCTGGAAGAAACAAAAAACTGGGATGATGCTACAATTAGAGAAGCAAATGGCTACATTCGTCTATTAGAAGACTTTGAATTCAACTTCTTGCTTTCGGTTTTCAGTGGAGTATTTTCTAAAACTGCCATTCTTTTCGATATACTCCAGGTTAAAAGCAATGATATTTATTTCTGCTGTAGGAGAGTTCCTGAA
The DNA here is from genome assembly GCA_030765045.1 of Tenodera sinensis. Lineage (NCBI taxonomy): Eukaryota > Metazoa > Arthropoda > Insecta > Mantodea > Mantidae > Tenodera > Tenodera sinensis. The sequence continues at coordinate 96,325,699 of CM060961.1, read as the reverse complement.
ATGATTCATTTCCTGCATAAATCTAGAAATGACGCAGCCTATAATGAACACTTCAAATCGGCTGCTAATGAAACTGGTGACGAGTTTCCTAAAACTAAGAAAAGGCGCCTTGCAGCTGTTGATCCCAAAACTCATTTCCGCCAGTTGTATTTCAACATAATCAATACGCTAGCAATGCAAATGGAAGTCAGGTTCGAAGATCTGAAGAAATTATTATTTATTAATTTGCTCGACGCTTCGAAATTTGAATATTTTTCCAAGACGTTCCCAGATGTTGAATTTTCATCCTTATTGAACTGTTTCCCGGAACAATTTGATAGTGAGTTGCTTAAAAACGAACTTGTGGTGTTTTACAACAACCGTGATTTGCAGCAGAACTGTACCCAAGTCCAGGAGTTAACAGTTCTCTTCGTTAAGGAAGGCATTCATAAATGTCTTCCCAACATCTACAAATTGGCATGCTTAATTGCTACGATACCTGTGTCGACAGCAAGTGTTGAAAGAAGCTTTTCTACACTGAAAAGAATAAAAACTTACTGTAGAAACGCTATGGGTCAAGACAGACTATGTTCTCTTGCTCTCATGTCTATTGAAAAAGACTTGTTGCAGCTGGAAAAAGATCCAAAATGGCATGATAGAGTAATGGAAGATTTTGCAACAGCGAAACAGCGAAAGGCAGAGTTCTTCTATCAATAAAAGGTATTGCATTTTACCCTTACAAATGCATGAATTATTATTTAAGATTTCATAATTTTATGCAGTTAAATTCTTTCCTCCTCTAAACAAATGTGCACGAGCCACCACTGGTTTCTAAGTACAAAATAGTTACATCATATTTGTTATCGTTTATTGAATCTGGGATAGGATAGTTGGTCTTCATTCTGGATAGTAAGTCACTAAATGTGTTCTGACTTCCCGCAATGTGTCTGATATCAATTTTGTAAGACGTAATCTCATGTATATACCTAGAAATTCAAGTATTAGTGAGCTTACATGAATTCATGAACGCCAAGCTTACATGATCTGTATATACAATTATTGGATTGCTAAAACATATGCACGGAATTTTATCAATGCGAAATAAATGGCTGCTATCTCCTTTTCAGTTGTGCACGCTTGCGCTTCTGTTCTCAAAATTCCTCGTGACGCAACACCAATTAAATGATCGTTGCCGTTTTCGTCTCTTTGAATCAAAAAAGCGCCACATCCCAGACCTGAAGCGTCAGTATATATTACATACAGAAGATCTTCTCGGGGTTTTTCTGACAGAATGGAGTCAGCAAACAATTTCTTTACTCGTGAACACGTTTCCTCCTCAGCTGCCGTCCATCTCCATTTTACGTATTTTTGTAACAAGGTTCTTAAAGGAGCTACTACAGATGCAAAATTAATTATAAATCGTGACTGATAGTTTAAAATACCCAGGAATCTCCGAAGTTGTTTGAGATTTTTAGGAGCTGGAATTTTATCACTGCTGTCGACTCTCGCTGGGTTTGGTCTAATCCCCTCCTCCGAGATTATGTAACCTAAGAATTCGGTTTGCCTTACAAAGAATGCCGTTTTACTCGGTTTCGCTGTCATATTGGCCTCCCGTAATTTGCTGAGTACATAATTTAGTTGGTTTAAATGGTTTTCAATACTATTGGAAAATATCACGAAGTCATCTACATATTGCGCTACAAATTTGTTTATATTTTCACCAAAAATCTGATATAATGCTCGCAACAAAGCACTCCCACTGGTATTCATTCCAAAGGCACATACTCTGAACTGGTATAATATACCTGAATGAAGAAAGGCAGTATACTTCCGTAAATCTTCCCTTAAGGGAATCTGCCAAAATTTGGCAGTTAAATCTAACGTGGAAAAGAAATTTCCTTTTCGCAATTTGTTAAGAATTACCTCTATACTTTCTGGTCTAAACCTGTCTGGCTGGCAATGTTTGTTTAGTTTTCTGGCATCTAAAGTCACCCTAATTTTTCCATTGGCTTTACTTACAGTGCATAACGGGTTGACATATTCTGAATTAGAAATTTCAATGACTACGTCACGTAACATTGATTGTATGATGTCATCAACCTCATCTCTGATCGCACATGGAATGGCTCTCACTTTATGCATGTATGGTCTAATGGAGGTCATTTCAAATGAGTGTGTATAATTAACACACTTCCCAGGCTTTTCCGAAAGCACTTCCTTATTGTTAAGCAATATTCTACACAATTCCCCCTTTGGTTCTTCACTCAATTGACTAGCCCGATAAGCTTTTTTAATCAACAAGTTGTCTAAACTATCACAGGCATAACCTTCACACTACCTACTTGCCTTGGTGCATTCTTACTTTCTATGGGATTTTGTTGAGATTTTTCTCCTACATTATTATCATAAAATTTATTAGCTCTCTCATACTCAGCAATATCTATTTCGTTTAAATCACATTTATCAACTCTCACTTCAGCTAATTCCATATTTCCAATATTAATGTACTCAATGAAAAATATATCATCTTCTATTTCCTCCTCTTCTTTCTCCCTTAAAACGATCTCCGAAGTGCTATCTTTTACAAACGGTACTATTACTGTCTCATGCTGTGTTTCCAGTTTCAAAATCTTGTTTTTAAAATCTACAATTAACCTCCACGCGTAAAGACAATCGCAACCTATGATCATATCAGTTACAAGTCTAGGTACAATTAAAAATAAAATTTCTATTCTACGTCCGTTTATGTCTACACTGATCATGGCTTGAAATCTAACTCTCTCCTTCCTTTTTCCCATAGCTAACGAACAATAAATTCCGGTAACAGGTAAAGACATTAGTTTAACACCACTGTTTACTAACTCATTATACAAATTTTGAGAACATACTGTACAGGTCGCCCTGTATCTACAATAGCATTGAATTGTTTCCCATTAATTTCGATTCTAACCTTAGGTGGGTCTACTGATATTTCCTTATCTTCAGCCCTATTTCTCCCTTCTTTATGTTGCTCTATCATCATTTGCCTTCTAGGGTACCTATCTTTCGTGCACTCATCACTATAGGTATTATATCCAATCCTAACTGAAGGCGTGTTTGATTGGATTGAGAGTTTCCCTGCATTCTACTGATGGCTCCTGTTCCATTTTCATTACCATTACTAATTACCGTGTTCGCTCGCTGATTTTGACTATTTCCTACCATTTGTTTTGTGGTATTTATTGCATTGGCATGTTCATCAAACTGAGGAGAATTTCGACCTGACCTAGATCTATCATCCTACCTGGGGGAACTGGGTCGATACTGGTGTTGACTATTTTTCCAACTTCTATTTCCCGAATAGTGTCCTTAGAATCTTTGCCTCCTGTTATCTCGGTAACATCTGTTGGCATGGAAGTAATTAACTCGCACATTACGTCCTCTTTGATCATGTTGTCTACCCCTAAAATTGTTTTCATATTGATTTCTATTCTGGTTTTCCCATAAATTGTCATTTCTGGGTATGGGACCATGATATCTCTCTCGAATCTCGTAATTCTGATTCGAGTTTGGGGTTGCCCCCTGCCCAAAAAAATTTTGGAAACCTCTTTCAACTCGAGTTTGAGTTTTCCTTAGATCGATCTCCTGTTTGGATTTGTTTCCCTCTAAAGCTATTAATAGGTCTATCATGGCTGCAATGGTTGTGGGTTTTGCTATTATTAAGTAATGTTGGATAGTTTCAGGAAAATGCGTAGTGATTAGATTAATTAGTTCTGTTTCTCTCATGGGAGGATCCAACATCTTAGAGTTGCGAGCAACATTCATAAAATAATTTACCATTGACTCTTGGGATCGTATTTGCCATTACTTAATTCCAGTCGATTATTAGCTTGCCTACCGGCACCCCAGTATCGATTTAAAAACAAATCTACAAAGATCCTGTAGTTATTATCTGTCCCTACCGAAACTTCAAGCCAATTAGCTGCATTAACCTTGAAACATTTCCTAATTATGGACATTTTATACTCCTCGGGTATATTTTTTATGGTAAAATACTCATGGATATCGGCTAGAAAAGCTTTTGGATCATCAGATTCCTCATGCTCAAATATTGGTGGTATAATTTCCTGTATTAGATGGTTAGGCCATTGAATTTGTGGACCGCCACTTTTATTAGTACAGGGTACATTATTTGAAGTATTAGCACTCACATTGGTTATCAAAATGTCAGCGTTTGCACTTTGCAACACCTCGTTTCGATGATTTGTACTTATACTATGATTATTACTTACACTAGGAGTTGCGCTTACACTAGGATTTGTGTTTACACTAGAACAAGCAGAATTAGCATGACTATCACTTAATTTTAAATTTTCAAGTTCTTGCTTTACACCCTGGATTTCCATAACCACTTCCTTTACATGTTCATTTAAAGCTTCCATATTTACAGTTAACCTCCTACCTTCCCTTTCTGCATTCTGTAACCTAACCTTACTGTCTTCCAATTCTTTGCAGGTTGTTTCTCTCTCGTTATTCAATATCTGTCCTACTTCTTCCCTAAGCTTACTACTTCACTCTCTCTCAGACTTCTCAACAAATCGAACAAATTCTTGATTAATTTCTTTCTTTACACTTTCTATCTCCTCAGCAACCTGACTTCTGTTCTCTCTAACCTCAATTCTTAAATTATCCACTTCACTTCTAATTTCCCCCTGAAAATTTTCTATAACATGTTGTTAGTTTTCTATTCTCTGTGCTAAATCTGTCAAGCCTCGATTATTACTCTCCAATTTCTCTGTCAACACTTTGTTACTACTCTCTATCTCTTTCTCTATATTTTCAATTAAACTTTGGGAGGTCATTTCTAGCTGTTCAGTCAAACACTTATTGCTATTTTCCAATTTCTCAGTACAACTATTTTCCAATTTATCAGTTAAACTTTTATTGATATTTTCCATACTTATTTTCATTTCTTTCAACATTGCCATTATCGGCCCTAGCATGTTACTTTCTGTAATTACAACTGGTGTTTGACATTCCCTGCCAGAATGACCTTCCCTTGGTTGTTATCTTTTATCTGATACATTTACATTTCCCCCCACATTTGCTACTACATCTACAGTTTCCCTATTTACAACTTCTATCTCCTGAATTTTCCTATCCACTACAGGCTGTTCCAACATTTTGCCGTTTCTAAGAAACATCTACTTAAATATCACTGATAAACTAGTTTAACACTCAGTACCTTATTATTGATGCTGCACACTGATGTTGCCAAAGTCCTTGATGTTACTGGTCCATTACTTCCGCAGTCTCTGTTGATTCTCTTCTTCTTGAATCTTGTTGGCTCAATCCTTATCTGGTCCTCTTCTTCTCGAATATCATTGGCCCAATCCTCGTTGTCTTATCGTGCACCACGTTGGGCGCCATTTAACGCAAACGTTCCCCTAAGTCGAAGACGCCGCCTCTAAGACCTATAAGATCTCGTGTTTGGTGTCCGAACTAGCTCTAGCAAGAGAGGTCCTAATCTACATGGTATGCGTGAGTTGTGGTGGGAATGGAACCAAACGAAGAATTAACCAACATTTCACTTTATTTGCAAATTTCCAGATTTGTAGAGAACTGCCGACAATATTTAAATAGAATGTAACTTTGTAACTTCAACTACAACGTTATAACACTTTAACTTTGTAACCCTTTAGCAACCACTGAATTATATATACGCGCTAGCTTACGTATAAATCAGAAATTGCATGTGTACTCTCGGCTCGATTCAAGACGAGTGTGTGTTGCGTTGCATTTGTTTTTGCGTGGGCGACACGAAGGAAGAGATTTCCATTGGCTAACTTTAGAGCATGTCATGGTAAGCTAGGAATCAGCCCGCGGAATCACTATGGCTTCGTGCAAACAATAATTGTAACCTTATCACTCATTTAAATCTGCCTAGGCTTCCATTCTTGACACTTTAATCTATTCAGCTTTATTATGTCTTCCCCTTAACTATTTACTAGAATCTCCTTTTGTTTCTTTCTATTATCAAATATATATTGACATAATTTCGGTTTCACAAATATCTCCCCTGAATTTAAATTTAAATATTCTGGTCAATTTTCAGTTAATAGTTCTTTAAAATACTCCTCCCATTTATTACTTGAGACAAAATTCATATAGTTATTATTAGTATCATTAGTTCTCAAATTCTTTAAGACTCTCTACACTTTCATGCTCTTTTTACCACCAATATAGCTGTCAATCATATAGCATTTTCTTTTCCAGTTTTCATTTCTTTTTTTCATTTAATTTTTTTTTTTTTTACTTTAGCTTGTGCAGATTTATGGATAACCTTATCTTCAATTTCTCTGGTATTCAACCGTTTCATATGTTTTTGTTTCTTATTTCTTATTATCTAAGTCCTGCATTTCTTGATTCCAGTACTATAATTTGTTTATATTTCTACTTACTTACTCAGGTGTCTCTATCTAGGAGCTATGTGAATGGCAACCACAAGGTACCCAAGCTGAGCAGAACATTACTTCCACTTACTGGTGTTTTGCTCCTTACTGTAAGTTTTCTATCTGATCTTACCTTGGTCATCTCTTGTTCCCTTCCGACCCTGATGCTATTAGGGTTTCCGAGGGCTAGGGAGTCCTTATTTTTCCAACTTCTCCATTTCTCTAAAATATTAACCCCTAACATGCTGACCTGTCATGGCATGTAATACGTCCTCTGATTGGTAATCAGAATTTATTTTGATAACTCTCCCAGTCAGGTCGGTGAGACCCCTAAACCAATGACGGGTGTGGTCCTTCAGACACTCTGGCGGTTGAAAGAGAGCGATGTGACCACCAAAACATAAAAATATGGTGCTCTCTAAAAAGCGGTTACATTTAATGCTAAGTCTCTTCAATATTTGTAAAATAGGACTCGAGGGGTAAAATGTTCTGGAGTTACAATAGTCCCCCATTCGGATCTCCGGGTGGGGACTACTTCTCGAGAACTAAAACATTCTTTTAATAGAAGATCTAATATCAGACTTCTTCAATGGAATGCGGGTGGTCTCACACAAACAAAAAGAGTAGAACTGAATAAAATTGTATTCGACTATAACATAGATATATTTTTCATACAGGAAGCAAATCTAACAAATGATCAACCTAGATACTTCAATTTCACTGGTTTTCTGCTACACCTACTACCCAAAAATAGACAGATAAGAAGTGGAATATTAGTTGGAGTCAAAAAGGATATTAAATCCTCCCTTGAAATTGTTAAAGAAATGGATAACACACATAAAAGTGAATTAATAGAGCTAAATTTTTGGGATAACAAAACACATCTACATTTATACAGTATTTAAAATCCTCCCAGGAATGAACCAGATCTCTCACTTATTGACCAATTAAATAAAGCAATAATAATTGGTGATTTCAAAGCCCATTCCAAAAGATGGGGTTACGAAAAAGTGGATTCTACAGGGAAGATAGTGGAAGAATTTTTTAATACCACAACTTTTGAACTGATTTATAGTAAAGAAGATCCCACAACCTTCATAAATTGCTCTGGATAGGCAGTAACCCAGACCTCTTGTTAGCTACAACAGATATTGTTTCAAAAATTAAAACACAAGTTATAGAAGATCCAAGTTCTGGTCACAGAGCAGCAATTGCTGATATAAAACTAGAGAATACAAATAACAGTCAAGGTCTCACAAATCTGTATTGGTACTTCAAAAAAGCTGATTAGCAAATAAGCAAATAGCTGATAAGCAAATATAAAACTGAACTGGAACATAAATTTAAAGAACAAACAAACTCACAGCTCCATGACCAACCAGATCATATGAACAAACATTTCTGTAAAGTCATCCTAGAAACCGCAAAAAAAGATATTCCTCGTGGAAGAATAAAAAATTTCAAAACCTTTTGGAACCCCCGTTAGAAGGACTGAAAAAGCAAAGGCATATAGCTAGAAATATAGCTGAACAAACAAAAAACATATTGGATACACAAATATGGCGGAAGAAATGTGCCTCACTAAAAAAAGAAATTAATTCTGCTAAAAAGAATCACTTTAATAATTTCTTAGAAAAAAATGGATTATAGGACAGATGGCAACAAAGCCCTAAGTTCCTAAAAAATGTCAAGGCCATGAAAGAAAACAACACCATACTTATCATGCACAACAATGAAATATTGGTAAATGATGCAATCATAGCCAAAACATTCAATAAATATTATGCTAATTCACATAAAGTAACAAGAAATAACAAAAAGGAACGTAACGAATTTAAGAAAGATTTGAAACAAGAAAGAGAATGTGATCCTAACACTCAATGCAATATCTTTTTTCAAAATATTAATATGCAAGAACTGAATATTACAATAAATAATCTAAAAAACAAAAGGTCTCCTGGACCAGATCACATACATTCAGAGTTCATAAAAAGCCTTGGAAAAACAGCAAAACAACAACTACTGAAACTCTACAATCTATCCTGGAAAACTATTGTACCTGCTGAATGGTGAAAAGCAATAATTGTCCCACTCTTGAAGAAAGACAAAACAGCGTCAGAAATAAAAAATTATAGACCAATAGCTCTTACTAGCATAATAGCAAAAGTGATGGAAAGAATGGTGTCAAACAGGTTAAATTGGTTTCTATAATCACAAAATTTAATATCCCCAGGTCAAGCTGGATTCAGAGAGTTCCACTCTACAAATGAACAAGTCTTACTTCTCAGTCAAGAAATCAAAGACTCCTTCAATAGAAAAGAAGATAATTTATCAGTTTTTATTGATTTCCAAAGTGCATATGATTCTATATGCAGAACAAAACTACTAAAGAAAGTAAAAAAAATGGGGATACAAGGTCCAATGCTTTCACGGCTATGTCATTTCCTAACACAACGCTTTATTGCAACCGAAATGGAAGAAATATATCTAAATATAAACAAGTGCACCATGGCTTACCACAAGGCGCAGTGCTCAGCACAACACTTTTTAATATTATTTATTTATGCCAACAAACTTACTGTTGGTGTAATAAATAAATAAATAATAAATAAATAATAATTACCATGTGAAGGTTATTTAATCCTGGGATATAAAGTACTTACAATAGTAAGTCACCATTAGGGTAATTGTTTCAGATGTGAGACTGCCTTTGTGGTTTACCAGGAGAAATACGAACTGGCTTGAGAATTTAATGCCATTCTGGCAGTTTGTCACAATAGCTCAGTGGTTAAAGTGTCCGCCCGGCAATCGGAAGGTCTGTGGTTCAAATCCCAGTTGTGGCATTGAATTTTTAAGTTCCAGTTCTACCTCTTAAACTTTTTAATATATTTATTGACGATCTTCCACAACAAATACAAGAATCAGATGTGAAGTGTGCACTATTTTCTGATGACTTAATAATGTGGACTTCAAAACCAAAAAACAAAAGTACAGAACTAGAAAAAACCATGCAACAATCCTGAAACAACCTACAGAAGTGGACCAAAGAAAATTTAATGACTGTTAATACAACAAAATCAAACTATGAAATCTTTTCACTAAGAAAAAAACCACTAAAAATAAAACTAAATTTTGAGGGTCAACAATTACCACAAACAAAGGAACCAAAGAATTTAGGAGTTACATTTGATACCAAACTTGCATGGACCAAACAAATAGAAAATGTAATACAAAAAGCAGAAAGGCATGTTTCTCTGTTAAAACGCCCAACAGGAATGAAGTGGAGATGTTCCAGAGCAACTCTTAACACAACATACAATGTACATGTAAAGACATTATTTACTTACTGCAGCAAAATTCTTGTAACAGCAAATACAAAAAAACTTCAAATCTTTCAAAACTAAAGTCTGAGACTAATAACAGGTGCTATCAAAATCACACCAGTATCAGCCATTGAAATACTAACCAACCAATGCCCCATTGAACATGAAATAGAAAAAACGGCTCTTATTCAACACGAAAAGTTGATCAGACTCCCATTCAATACATGGCACAAGAGAAATTTTACACAAACACTAAAGACTCAGGAGAGCTTTCTTTCCAAAACTCAACACATCAAGAAAAATGTACACCTTCCTAATTCAAAGGAAAACCTCATATCTAAAGTCAATCCGACACATACATTAGACATCACATATTATTTACACCTGACAGAAGAAGTTAAGAAAAGTGATACTCCAACTAGTGTTCTAAAATTATTGGCATTCCAGACAATTGATACCGAAATTTAGATTTCCAATCGAATGGGCTTGATAAAGACACGTTTTAATTTAAGTGCCGGATGTGAGATTTGCGATAAGTGTTGAGTAATAACATACATAGATAATGGAGCAGGAAGTGTTGTAAGGTGAGCAAGATATGAGTAAATAATAGTCGTTAAATTTGTAGGATAAACACATTATTGGTTTGAAATTAACGAGTCATGACGTCATACTACATAGTTTAAATACACGTTCGAAAGTCAAGTCTGCCAACCTTAAAAGTCGCGCGATATATTTAATAAAATATAAAGTAAACATCGTTTAATCCTAAAAAGGTAATTATATATTCGAAATTCATAAAAGAACATGTTATAATAGAAAGGGACATTTCTAAATTGCGGGAAAAGGAAATAGCATTTTGGATACGAGGCTTTCTTGGATGACGTCATGACATTCAAATTGGAAAAGAACGGTCTTTCTTAGCGTGGGTAAGAGAGAAAGCGTCTGGTCACTACTCAACCAGAGACCAGTACGGCAGGTTGTGCTGTGCGGACGTGAGTGCGATTCCTCTACATATACAATCGGCATAGCTCCCGAAAATATTTAAGATGCAATAAACAATATATAAAAAGTTTCCTTGGGTAGTCTATTCGAAAACATCTGCGCGTACCCGAGATAAAGAGATCTCTTGCAGAGCTAGAGGGAAAGAACCAAATCAACGGGCTATACAACGACAAAGAGAAGCGAGCAACGGCTATTAGCTTCAAATGGCAACCCAACGTGTGGCGTCGAAAGAATGGACCAACCCCAAGACGACCAAGCCAGCATAGAACCAGCAAACAAGAAGGTGACCCAACGTGTGGCGTCGAAAGAATGGACCAACCCCAAGACGACCAGGCCAGCATCGAGCCAGCAGACAAGAAGGTGCCCAGCGTGTCAACATCTGTGAAACGTGTAGTGAACAAGTTTAAGTGCGTGAAATATTGGTGAGTAGAAAAACACGTGTAAATAGTTTAGAAATGGAAGACAGTGATAGCGATTTTCTAGGTTTTGAGAGTCCGGAAATTGAGAAAAGTGTAGTTAGGATGGAAAAATATAATCAGAATGTAATTGGTAGCAGAATATGCCAAGAAGTAGAAGATCAGAACGTTAGAGAAACACCTAGAGGTAGCTCAGAAATGTTTAGTAGTAATTCAGAAAGACCAGCGATTATGTCAGAAATAGAGAATATGTTTCAAAAGATAATGGAAAAGATAGGTGAAACTAGTATAGAGTTAGGACAGAAACTAGAGAAGGGACAACAGGAATTGGGAATGCAATTGGAAAATCAGAAGAGAGCTTTAGAAACCTTTAGGGAAGAAGTTAGGGAGGAAATTAATAAAGTTAGTAGTGAAGTAAAAGAAAATAGAGAACAGGTTAAGGGAGAATTAGAGACAATAAGGCAAGAAGTAAAGAATTCTGAAAAGAAATTAGGTCAACAAGTTAGTGAAAAATTAGAGAAAGAAAGGGAAAGAGTAACATATAAATTAGACAAACAAAGGGAAGAGGTAGTACAAAGGTTAGATAAAGACAGGGAAGAAATTAGAGAAGAGCTACAGGGGTGTAAAGTTAGAATGGAAAGATCTGATGTAGAAAGTGAAAGGCAGGCTAGAAATTTGGAGGATGTTACAGACCAAATAAAAGGGGTAGTAACAGAAATTACCCAGGTAAAAGAGGCCTTAGAAAATTTGAAATTAAATGAAAATGCATGTAATCACAACAATCTTAGTAATGAAGTTGCAAGAAACGAGGCAATACCAGGTGTATCAGCTGACATTTCGATGCAAAATAGAGGTAACAGTAATTCCCATTCTGATCTCAGAAATAGTTCAGGGACAGGTGACAATTCAAATTTACATTGGCCTAACCATGTCTTAAATGAAATGACACCTCCAGTTTTTGAAAATGAAGATTCAGATGATCCTAAAGCCTTTTTAGAAGGGTTACAAGAGTACTTCACGGTGAAACGTATACCAGAGGAGTACAAGATGGTGATAGTAAGAAAATGCCTAAAGGGTAATGCTGCCAATTGGCTAGGCCTTTCTATGGGTAACAATAATGATTACAGGACCTTTAGAAACATCTTTTTAACCAGATATTGGGGAGCTAGTAGGCAGGCTAATATTAGAGTCGAATTAAGCAATGGAAAGTTTAATCCTAGATCGGAGGAATCGATGGTCAACTATTTTATGAGAATAGCGAGAAAATCGAAGATGTTGGATCCTCCCTTAGATGAAAAAGATCTAATAAATATAGTTACTCCACATTTTCCGGAAACACTTCAACACTACCTAATCATAGCCCGACCCGATAGCATTGCAGCTATGATCGAATTATTATCAGCCTTAGAAGTCAATAAGCCAAAACACGCATTTGGAAATAAATATGAAGAAAAAGAAACTGTCAATTCTTTCGGGCAAGGGGCACAGTATTATCAGAATAGAAGTGAGATTAGGGAAAGATATAAAGGACCAGTACCAAGGATGGAATCATTCCGGTGGGAAAATCAAGGTAGATATAACCAGGAAGGGCATCACCAAAATAGAAATTGTAATCCAAGGGGAAGAAATATAAGGGTGAATTATATGAATACAAATAGATTTGATCGAGGTAGACGGGGACGTTATTTTGGACATAGTCGAAATTCAAATGATGGGTATTGGACAAACGGAGATAATGAGTTTAGACCGAGGTCACCAAGACAGGAAGAAAGGTATTCTAATGGACGAAATTCCCCCGAAAATGCGGAAATGGTCGAGGCCATTAACACGGTCAAAAACATGGTAGGAAGTAACCCCGATTTAATGCAGGAAAACAGAAGTAACAATTCGGGAAATAGTACAGGAGCAATACCTAAAAATCAGGGAAACGCCAGACCCGGTCAAACGCGCCTTCAGTGAGAACTGGGTATCCTAGTAATGATTGTGATAAGTACTCGGAAATAAATAGTCCTGGAAGGCAAATGATGATACAAAAGAAAAGAGAATGTAAAAATAGAATCGACAAAAACGAAAAAGTAGGAGATCCACCTAAAATCAAAATTGGAGTAAATGGAAAACAATACAATGCAATTATAGATACGGGATCAAATAGCACAGTATGCTCACAAAATTTTTATGATAATTTACAAAGTAGTGGTTTTAAAGTAATGTCTTTACCAGTTAATGGGATATACTGCTCGCTAGCTGTGGGAAAACGAAAAGAGAGAGTAAAATTTCAAGCAATGATAAATATTGAAATAAATGGGAGAATACTAGGAATTTTATTTCTGATTGTAGGAAGACTTGTTACAGATATTATAATAGGTTGTGATTGTCTTTATGCCTGGGAAGCTGTGGTGAATTTTAAAAACATGATTCTAGAAATGAAAGTTGAAGATGAGACCATTATAGTGCCATTTGTGGAAGATAGTAGTTCAGAAACTATTGTACGAGAAAAAGAGGAAGAAGAAATCCAAGGGGATACATTCTTTGTAGAATATGTTAAAGTAGGAGCTATGGAATTAACTGAAGTAAATGTCAAAGAGTACAGTGTCGATAATAAAGAAAATGTAGAATGGGATAAAAATGATTTCATAGACAATTTGAGGTTTTCTGACGCAACTAGGTACTATGATAGGGAGAGTAGTGTAGACTTAGAAGAATTGTTGAGGGAAAAGGTACCTCAGGCTGATCAACTAAATGAACAACAGAGGGACAAACTGTTTGAAATATTAATCCGAAATAAAGAAGTATTCTCTGAGAAACCTGGTAAATGTAATATTTATACTCATTCGTTTGAGATGATACCCATCAAACCTTTTACACATAAAGCGAGAGCTATCCCTAGTACAATAAGAAAAGAGGTAGATGCAGTTATAAAGTCAATGTTAGAAGATGAGGTTATTGAGATTTCGAATTCAGAATTTGTGAATCCCCTATGTATTGTAAATAAGGCCAATGGAAAGATTAGGGTGACATTAGACTCGAGAAAACTAAATCATTGCTCCTCATATTTTCCATCAGGGAATCCAACAGAACGTGTCCTCCGAGATATAGGAATTTATTTACGTGTACTTACACATCATAATCACAAGGATTGGGTGAAATATTGTCCATTGACAGAAAAGATTATCAATCACACCATTAATGTAACTACTGGATTTGCACCAATAAAATTAATGTTAGGAATTGAACCAGAACCAATATTGATTGGGGTACCAAAAACACTGAAAATTAATGACATTCAGTTAAGTGAAGAAGAAAGAGCGAAAATTGCTTTTGAACGAATCAAGAAAAAGGCAGAGAAGCGAAAATTAAAGAAAAAGAGTAGAAAACATAAATGGGAACCTAAGATAGGCGATTGGGTACTAGTTAAAGACCATAAGTTATCAAGTGCCTTGCGAGGTAGGAACAAAAGGATGGAATTGTTATATAAAGGTCCTGCAGAAATTATATCAAAATTTGGTTATCATACCTATGAATTAAAAGATGTTAAAAATGAAAAATGTCTGGGAAGGTGGCATAAACAACTCCTTCGACCATACAAGAAACCGTGTGGTACCTTGGAACCTTGATTTCATATAAAATTCGAAGTGTCATTTGTCTATTGGCGCCCAATCAGCTTTGAGATAAAATTTAAATGTTAGCTTACTTGAAAACCATATGTATTGGTCAGGTACTTACATATTCATGAAAAATGCAGAATGTGAATTGCTATCTACTACAAAGAGCTTAAAAATGTATTGTATAGAGCTCACAATAACAGCTTCAGAAAGATTGTTAAAATGTTCATCTCTGCATAGAGAGAAAACAGAATATTTAATTTGTAAACATTTGTTAAAATATTTAGATGTATAGATAGTTATCACAGCAAGACAAAGAAAGAACTTGTCTGAAGAGTGTAATGGATTTATATAAATATATGTACATTTTAGTGCTTAAAGGATATAATACAGATATGTGTTACAATAACAAAAGTGAAAAATCACAGTGCAAGTGATAGTGAGAGCGAAGTGAGCAAACATGAACTAAAAGAAGGAAGTATAAAGAAAGACTCTTGAAATTTAACCTTTATATAAAAGCTTCACTGTAGAAACCATAACATATTGTAATTAGTATTTAAGGATTAATGTTTAGTCAAGTGTACAATTGTTTGTCATGTTAAAAAGATTAATGAGAAAATGTGTTAATAACCAATTTCAAAAACAGTGTAATTGAAAATTGTACATAATGGGAGTGTTGCCGATTATTCAAAATACAGGAGTAATTTTTAATTTTTCTTTCGGGCAAGACATTTACATTATTTTATTATGAAATAATAAAATAACATAAATGGGGGCATTTGATACCGAAATTTAGATTTCCAATCGAATGGGCTTGATAAAGACACGTTTTAATTTAAGTGCCGGATGTGAGATTTGCGATAAGTGTTGAGTAATAACATACATAGATAATGGAGCAGGAAGTGTTGTAAGGTGAGCAAGATATGAGTAAATAATAGTCGTTAAATTTGTAGGATAAACACATTATTGGTTTGAAATTAACGAGTCATGACGTCATACTACATAGTTTAAATACACGTTCGAAAGTCAAGTCTGCCAACCTTAAAAGTCGCGCGATATA
This sequence comes from Tenodera sinensis, assembly GCA_030765045.1. NCBI lineage: Eukaryota > Metazoa > Arthropoda > Insecta > Mantodea > Mantidae > Tenodera > Tenodera sinensis. The sequence goes on along the minus strand of CM060961.1, from coordinate 96,309,886 downwards.
TTTAATAAAATATAAAGTAAACATCGTTTAATCCTAAAAAGGTAATTATATATTCGAAATTCATAAAAGAACATGTTATAATAGAAAGGGACATTTCTAAATTGCGGGAAAAGGAAATAGCATTTTGGATACGAGGCTTTCTTGGATGACGTCATGACATTCAAATTGGAAAAGAACGGTCTTTCTTAGCGTGGGTAAGAGAGAAAGCGTCTGGTCACTACTCAACCAGAGACCAGTACGGCAGGTTGTGCTGTGCGGACGTGAGTGCGATTCCTCTACATATACAATCGGCATAGCTCCCGAAAATATTTAAGATGCAATAAACAATATATAAAAAGTTTCCTTGGGTAGTCTATTCGAAAACATCTGCGCGTACCCGAGATAAAGAGATCTCTTGCAGAGCTGACTAGCCGGAGCGAACCACATCAAAGGGCAACACCACGTCACCAACGACATTTAAGCATCAACGGGCGACAACTAGAACCGAAGAACGACTTATAGCTTCACAATCCATACTAGATTTCCAGAACACGAATGGCTCTTTATTTATGTTGATGGGTCAGTGATATCAAACCAAGATGGAGCAGGCGCTGGAGTCACATGTCACCCCTTTTCCTATTACAAATCTTTAAGTTATGGAGCTACAAACTTTGATGGAGAAATTGAAGCAATTCGAATGGCCCTACAAAATCTTTTGTATAGAATTTAACAATTTCATCAAGCAGTTATTCTCTCAGATTCCAGGGCGGCAATTATAGCAATTACTTCCAAGTTGTCACCAAAAAACCAAACAATTATAGAATGTTGGAAAATCCTTACCCATCTAACAGCACTTCAAAAACACCTAATCTTCTAATGGATACCAGCTCACTGTGGACTGAGTGGTAATGAGAAAGCTGATTTTCTTGCTAAAAAGGGCACCGGTAATGTGCAGAAATCTATAGTTAATCTACCATTTTATGCAGCTAAAAGATTAGTCAACTCTGAATTCAGAAAAATTATTGCAAAATATTACTATGAAAAATCAAAGAATAAAGGATGGGAACTACCAAACATTGAAACAGTAATTCCTGAGTATCCTCGAAAAACAGCAGTTGCAACCTTCAGGTTGATTACAGGACATGATTGTCTGGCAAAACATTTAAACAGAATTGGGATATATTCTTCACCACTCTGTTCTCTATGTGATCTGCAAGAGGAAATGGACCGAGACCACCTTCAAATATGCCCGGCCACTTCTAGTGCCCCATCCATCAGTAAAAAATATTGGACAGCAAGAGGATTAATGACTTCACTGTCAGAAATCCAGTATTAGCTAACAACAACATATTTGTACTTACATACACTCCAAGTGCTTCTTTTGCTGACTGATGAATTATGGTAGTTATATACATATATAATTTTTGAGTTTTTTCAAATGTATTATCAATTACTTTTCCATCTAATCTATTTTTCTATAAATATGAGGTATTTTCAGTGTTTAAACTATCAATCTATATAATCTTTTCTTAGGAAATATAATCTGTGACTTAACTAGATAATGGTTGCTGCCACTGTCATGCCTCACATACTCTAACATCATTAATTATTAAGCTTTTGTATTTTGTTTAACAATAATGTAATCAATGACAGAGTTAATCTGCAATGTGTCCTAATGCCCTTTATGTTTATGTAGTTCTTTATATTCAAAGTAATCATTTAAAATCTTGAAAGTATATTGCTCACATAGTTCAATAAAGTGTTCACCAATATCATTTATATTATTCTTCCATGTGGGCTGATTACTTTAAGATTTGTTCTTTTGCCTGTTCTGGCATTAAAATCTCCTGCTAAAATAATCTCTTTGGAATTGCCAATTCCATCTACAAGAACATTCAACTTTACATAAAATTCATCCTTAGAAGCAAAATCGACATTGTCTCTTAATGCACAGACTCTGATGATTGTAATTCAGTTTCTAGAAATATTCAAATTTAATTTTATTATATTTTCATCTACAGCTTCCCAATTAGTATAATATCTTTTATATTTCCCTTTCATCATTAACGATACTCACTTTTTAGCCCTTTTTTCTTTTGAAGCTCCACTATAGAAATATAGATATGAACCCTGATTTCCAACTGAATTTCCTTTCTTCTTAGTTTCTGTTATGACAATGACATCTATATTTGTTCCTTCTTTATTTTGAATTCTTTCATTGATGTTATTATGTTGCTATATTCAAACTATTTATTTCTTCTACCAGTTTCCAGTGGCGCCTCGCAGTAAAAATTTTAGGGTAGGCAAAGTGTAACAACAACAACAACAACAACAACAATAATAATAATAATAATAATAATAATAATAATAATAATAATAATAATAATAATAATAATAAACCCCGTTTATCTGAAATATAAAGGGTGGAGTCACTACGGATAACGCAAACAATATATTGTTTGGTTGTTTAATAAGAGCAGAGTGAATGAGTGTGACTTATGGACGAATTACCGCCAAAACTAAAATCACGAGTTTCGGCAGACTTTTTTCCAAGGGGGGGGGGGCTACATGTTGGAAATTTGCAATCATATAATATTAAATCATTATTTTACTGTCAAAATTTATAGTATTTGTTGCAGATAACCGTATTAATCTGTGCTAAACAAAAATTGTTCTTTACATCAAAATTAAAATAATAGTTTAGTAGTCAGTAACTGACTCCACATTAAGTTCACCAACTTTCAAGAGGGGCCGTGGCCCCCCTTGCCCCCGTTTTGCGACGCCCATCACTAAAATGGATTAAGAAATTGCAAAATTGTCTGACTGCAGCTTTGTGTTAAATAGCTAAAACACTCCTCTTTTCATTGTCACTGCGCCGAGAAAGCGGAATTTGTAATAGTTCACTAATTAAGTCGGTCATACTGGTATTACACAGAGTGATAATGACACGATTCAGATCTCTGAGATCTTCGTTCGTGGAGTATGCCTGTTCGGAAAATGTCGCATAAATTCGGATTTGGGCAGGCAAGTGTTCTGAGTGCTGGCAGACGCGTCTATGCATGCTGGGAGTGCGTATACAGGCGGAATATTTCCTTATGCATCTTCAAGAGCCTCGTACTGAGGAAATAGGGCCAAGCCGGCAGAGGTTAAGCTAGCTGGCTCTCCACTACCCAGGTTCCATGCGTATCATTTCTGCCGCGCGTTTCAAACACGCAGCGCAGTTTTGATGAATCGGAATTGAGATTAAAGGATTTGACCATGCGCTGATCATTATAACCGAGAAAACTTTTCTTGAACTGCAATTTAGGGGAAAATTGTGGTTCAAATGATAAAATGCAGAATCATAGTTAAACATTATTTGTTGATGTATTACGATAGGGTAGGCAATGCCTACCCTGCCTACCCTGAGGAGCTGCGCCTGCCAGTTTCATCATCGTTGTTTCATCCCAGCTGTATTTGTATTTGGCTTTTTAACAGTTAGATTTCTCCAATATAGATCTCATGGCAGAGGAGTTAGCCCTCTGCATATTCCCCAACCTGGAGGATCAGGAGTTTTCGTTAAGTTAATCTTCCCTTATCCTTTGAAGATCCTTCTTCACTGCAAGGCAGATATTATCTCTTGATTAATCCATGAGAGAAGATTGCTTCCTCTGCCCGACATGTACCGTAGTTTTACTACTCCACACCCATAATGATAATAATGATAATAATGATGATAATGATAATAATGACAATGATGATGATAATAATGATAATAATGATCATGATGAGAATCATAATAATAATAATAATAATAATAATAATAATAATAATAATAATAATAATAATAATAATAATAATAATAATAATAATAATAATAATAATAATAATAATAATAATAATAATAATAATAATAATAATAATAATAATAATAATAATAATAATAATAATAATAATAATAAATTACTGTTATTGTTATCATCATCATTATCGTCATTATCATTATCATTGCTATCATCATCATCATGATAATTATTATTATTATTATTATTATTATTATTATTATTATTATTATTATTATTATTATTATTATTATTATTATTATTATTATTATTATTATTATTATTATTATTATTATTATTATTATTATTATTATTATTATTATTATTATTATTATTGTTGTTGTTGTTGTTGTTGTTATCATTGTCATCATTATTATGTAATCTTGGATAACAATGGGGGCACTTGAAATAGCCTCTTACCTAAGTCCTAGAAAATTATAATAACAGGCATTAAGAATTCTTGCTTCACTTTTTAAATCAACAATCAAGTAAGAACATTATGTTTTGTTTACAAATTGTGTTTGAGTGTTATAATTTGACTTCAAACTATAATAAAAAGAAATAAAATATATAAAAGTGATACAAGGCAAATCATTTAGCAGGAAAAATTAACACTGATCCAGTGCTGCTCCCGAGATAGAAAAAGAAGTCAGTTAGCTCTCCGACTTTACTGACTGATGCTACACTGAGGCCGATATTTAAATCAGTTATACAAATATGCATCAATACCATTACTAGGCTCAATATATATAAAAAACTGCTTCAAAATCTTTAATAAATAGATAAAGAAGTAAATAAATAAAGAAACAAATAAACAATAACTAATTAAATAAATAAAAATATATAAACAAACAAGTACTACTTGACAAAGCTATGAAGCATATCAGAAAGAATGTGAAACTGTGCAGTTGTTTTCAGGAGCTTATCGCACAAACAAGGCGAGACGTGTTGTACACTCTGTTCAGAGACAATCATATCTTCAGGGCAACAACGTCTCATATATCGGCAGATGTGCGAGATCTTCTATTTGTGTTTCATCCCTGAATATACGCCAAGTTACTATTATTTTGCTCTTCTAACAAACAAGATAAGAAGCGATCGCAGCGCTCTACTACCAAAGTCAATATGGCTCACCACTTTGCCAAATAGTAAATTTGTTTCATTATAAAAGTAAATTTTCTGTACATGCAGATCATGTGCTCAGAAATAAATTTAGGAAATATAATTTCATTCAATTGAAGAGGTAGAATCAGATTGACAAATTTAATGCCTTACCTAGGATTTGAACCACCATTTATCATTGATTAAATGTATGGTTGGTTAAACCATGAAGCCTGGAACTTAAGTACTTGCAGTATTGTATGGTATGTTATCCCATATGAATTGAGATCTCCTTGTGGTTTACTGGTAAAAATGGGAGATTTTAAAGTTGTACTGGCATGTAACCATGGTAGCTCAGTGGTTAGAGCAGCTGAACAGAGACCGGAAGATCCATGGTTCAAACCCTGACTAAGGCATTGTACTATTTAGTCAGAGTGCACCTTCCTAATCTTTGTGCTATAGAACTGTACATAAATAAAAACATTAAAGCATATAAAATTGCACCTTAATCTGCATTCATATTTATTGCTAACAAGCAGTGTCATTCTAATCCCAAATATGAAACTAATTTAGTATAATTGAGGTACAATATTGTTTCAAGAATATAATTTTGAAAACTTAATGAAATCATCATGTAACAACTGCTCCTTTGATGCAAACTAAATATGTTATGTGCAAGAATTTCTCTCTCACTGTCTCTCTCTCTCTCCAAGAAAAATGTCTGCTTAATAATATAGACAACAGCCTATAAAAATACTGCATAAAATGTGATGAGTCAAAATGTATGAGTGTTTATTGGGCTTCATCCATGTATCCTAATTTAAATTGGTGTCACTTAAATACTATTCTGTTTAATTTTACAACTTGTGGTTGTTAAAAAAACATAAGTATGAGCAGAACAAAATAAAAACCTCCAGAGATACTTAGAATTTGAAGGACAAAATTTGGATCCTATGTTTTATCTTCCAGCAGCTAGACCCACTGTATGGATAGCATCAAGAGACAGCGAATGGAGACAAGGACAATTGTTTGAGCACAAAAAGGTTTACAACTTAACCTGCAAAGCTAAAGACTTCTCCAAGCCTGAGTTCAAATGGATATTCTATCCTTGCACAATTGGGGACAAATGTGATGATGTGGAAACACTAGCTGTAAGTTCTAAAGGCCAATCATAATTTTTCTTCTCCTTCTGCCTCTTCTCCTTCTCCACCTTCTTCTTCTTCTTCTTCTTCTTCTTCTTCTTCTTCTTCTTCTTCTTCTTCTTCTTCTTCTTCTTCTTCTTCTTCTTCTTCTTCTTCTTCTTCTTCTTCTTCCTCTTCTTCTTATTTAATATTGTTTTATTCACAATTTAGTGATTACAGTACTTACAACAGGATTTGTTTATATCAAAAAAACGAAAATGTATAACTTATACAGATAAACATTAAACACTTTTATTTTCTTTGTCAAAGTTGTGCATGCTGTATAAACAAAGTTAAATTAACCATTAATGTACCCTATCTTTGAATAACTTAATATTTACAGCATTTATTTCTAGGGAAGTGTGCTGAAGCTTTCTCCCTTTTATTTGTAATGTTTAAGATTCTCCTTCATCAGAGGTGCCCATCCCCAAAAGGCTGTGGCACATTGTACCCCAAAATGATCAGCCACCACCAATTTTTACCAAGATCAAATTTTCACTATTTGATTCCTTTTTAAAGCTGTAAAGCTTTGCAAACAGGCTTTCTTAATAAGTATTACAGCAACTATGATATGCCAGTACAAAATAAATGCTTAAAAATAATGGGAAAGCTAAAATCAATAAAATATTTATAATATCTACAGAAAAAATACAATGCAAAATGCTACACATTCTGAGCATATACATATTGTAAAATGGGCTAACTTCAGCCATTTTTAAAATGTTCCTGCCAATTTTGGTATGATGTTGACTAAAGTTCCTAATTAAATTTGAGAATTTTCCATAATGTCTATTGTACCTTTATAATAAAGAAAATAATTGCTATTGCATTATTGCTTATTACATAAACTATTGAAATGTGGCCAAGTATCCTAGAAAATAGACTAACTTGGCCACAAAAAATATAGTGGAAAAACAAAGTTACACTTGCCTGTGTTTACCTCATCTAATAGAAATGCATTGCTTAATGCCATACTTGTTTTGGAATGAAAGTTACGTTGAAAAAATTTAAGAAATTGAGTACTAAATAACATCTCTCACACCATTTCTGTTGGAACCTGTAGAAGAAAGGGACTCAGTTTGGACCAAATCATCTGCTTCTTCTAACATAGAACAGATTTTTTCTGGTTCCATTGCTCTTGAAATGGGGTGTCCTATGACACACTCTTTCCAGATTTTAGATTCAAACCCCCCCCCCCCCCCATTCTATTCTTTTTCTCTCCTGTGTGTTAAGATTTCAGGGGTTCTGTGAATGAGTCACTCCAAGACACCTCAGAATTCTAATTTTGATTCCTTTAGTTAATATTCTCTAAAACAGGTAACTTACTGTTACACTTATTGGAACTATGTTATGTAGTTTGGTATAATTTTGTTCCTTTTCAGAGGCACTAGTTTAAGAAACATATTTAGGGACTATATCAATATAGTTGGTGCTGTATCTTGGCAAGAGCAGCATCTGAAATCTTTGTTTGGCATGAGTGAAGTTAGCCTGAAAATTCATCCCAATGAATATTGAAATGAATTCAATGAAATAATAACTGTTTAATCTATTCCAGTCTTAAATAACATATTTAGAGATACCTACTCATCAATTACGTGAAACAGAAATCACCTACATCTTTAATTTTTAGCTAGGTATATGTTTGTATGCACTTTTCTGAACAGCAGTACTTATCGACGGAATGATAACAGCTGCTACTGATGCTACCTTACACACCAAGTTACATAGAAAACACCTTTGCAGTTAATGCACTCCATTGGTTATACAATAAACCTTACAAAATCTTTATAATATTAATATTCTATCTGACAGAATAAAAGGTAAAGTTCAACAACCTAATGGCCAAAGTTACCCAAGGAGGCCAAAATTAGCCTGTTTTGTGGTAATTTCCAAAAATTATCATGTGACACATCACATTGTACAGTAGAATGATAATCTTTGATGTGTGTTTGCATTTGTATTTGTATTGTATTTGTATTTGTGTTTGTCATCAGATAATATTAAATCATTATTTATTGTCAAAATTTATAATATTTGTTGCAGATAACCATATTAATTTGTGCTAAATAAAAATTGTTCTTTACATGAAAATTAAAATAATAGTTTAATAGTCAGCAATTGGCTGCACATTAAGTTCACCAACTTCGAAGGGGTGGCTGCGGCCCCCCCTTGCCTCCTCTTCATGATGCCCATAGTCCAATCCGCTCCCCACGCTTTGCCATTTAGTACCTGCAAGATATTCAGAGAACGGTCACATTGTACTCTTAGTTGTACTATATGAGATGACCAAGATCTTCTTCCTATCCAAGATCAAGCCCAGGAAATGTGTCTCATCTGCGAAGGGAGGTAAATCTGGACCAAAACGGAGTGAAGGTGGTAATTGTTTCCTACGAGAAATGGAAGCCATTTTTGGAGCTTCATTCTTGAAGGTTGTCCAAACATTGCTGCAGGCATCATTGTAAGAATGCCTTGCACTGAGAGGCACAATAGACAGCAAAGTTGTCCATGAATAGGCATGATGAAACTCCAGGTGGAACACATTTCCAGATGGAGTTAATTGCAATAGCAAAAAGCATGACACTTAGTACTGAACTCTGAGGTACTCCCTCCTCCTGAACAAAAGAATTCAAAAACATCAACCTGAAGACCCGAAGACCAGAAAAAGTGGTC